>OX382175.1:5676347-6142715 GCA_947507545.1 Clistopyga incitator
CCAGCGTATACTTGCATTATGAATACGATTACGGATTTTATAGTTATGGCCAGCTATAACGATGGATAAAAATTCGTTTTATACCTGCGTACGATAGCTGAAAGACCTTTCTCAATATATACAAGGCCGTAAGTGCGAGGTACTAAAAACATGTTCAAGCACCGACGGTGAACGGTTTCGTTGTAGGTAGGTCAAGGGTGACACTGCTTAGAGACTAGACTCAGCAGTCTGCGGTGCAGACAATAGAGCATGCGAGAAAACTTATGACGATGCTCAATGCGATGCTGACTGTCGAGCGGAGAAGAGAGCAACGGTGCTACGGACTCGCACACCAGACTCTTCCGAGCTACGCTCTCCCCTGTTGGGACCCCACAACGCGGTTTTATGGGGCCCTATAAAAGGGGGCAAGAGGCTTTACTCGCGAGCACGGTCAAGGCATATCGGCAAGGCCTTCGTCTCGCGACTCTGGCGACTGAACCAATTCCTCGTACGCGTGTATATATCCATACCTACGACTTATGCATACTACATATCATAATATAATAGCCCAAAAAAAAAAAAGAAAGACGTAAAACGAGGAGAGAGGACGAGTTTCGCTGAATGCCGTGCTTTATGTCGAGCTCCCTAAGGCTTTCAGGAATATAGTGCCGGGTTGTTATATAGCTACAGTATATATCGCATTTCTCGAGCTCGCGTACGCGTATCAAGTTAATTGGCTCGTCCTATCGCCGTGGACACGTTAGAAGACGCGTAGACGCGGGAACAAGCGATAACGAGGGAGCGACACTCCAGCCGGTACATTTCGCCATATATCCTTTTTCCCTTCCAACAGTTGTCTCCTTCCTTGAATGGGCATAAAGCCCGCCGAGTCGTTTGTAATCGTATCTCAATACGCTATTTCTCCGTGTCTTCTCTAATCAGGTGCCGGACATCGGAGCTGAATTGACCGGGGGATGCTACGGTTTCGCAGCGAATTACATGCACTGGCCCGAGGAACTGGTAGTCGGCGGTGCGAAACACACAAGACCGGTTCACTTGACGCGCGCAGCGGCTCTTCAGACTGTCGTTCAACTGATGGGCGAGCGGGAGCTCTACGATTTTTATTCCAACACGTACAAGGTTCACCACATCGATTGGTCGCAGGAAAAGGCTTCCCAGGTCCTGGAGACGTGGCAAAGAGCTTTCAGCAATCAAGTTAAGAAGCAGCTCAACGCCAGCAGTGCTCCCTACAATTCTTACGCTTTTAGTACGACGACGATGAATGATATTCTTGAAAATACAGCGAAGTCTCCGTTATGAAGATCGCTATCGGCTGCGGACTTATGGTAAGGGCAACGAATTCCAGTTTGTTATTTTTTTTTTACTTTCATCCATCAGCAATTTGCGGCGGAGATAATCGTAATATTTCGTTTGTTAAATTACAGGTTTTGTACGCTGGCGTGTCGCTCTTTCGCTGGAAGGATCCTGTTAGATCGCAATCGGGCGTTGGCATTGCCGGGGTCATGCTGGTCTGCGCAACGGTAGCCGCCGGTCTAGGTTTCTGCGCTCTCCTGGGAATCGCGTTCAACGCAGCGACGACTCAGATCGTGCCGTTTCTCGCTCTCGGCCTCGGTGTTCACGACATGTTCCTACTGACGCACACGTATGCGGAGCTCTCGGTGAACGAGGTACCGAGCGGCGAGCAAACTGGAGTCGTGCTAAAGCGAACGGGTCTCTCTGTTCTGCTCACCGGGCTGAGCAACGTATCTGCCTTCTTCGCAGCCGCGATAATCCCGATTCCGGCTCTTCGTGTATTTTCTCTTCAAGCAGGAATCGTGATACTGTTTAATTTGGCAGCGATGCTTCTTGTTTTTCCGGCTATGGTCAGTCTGGATCTTCGCCGAAGACGTTCCGGAAGATCCGACATTCTTTGCTGCTGTCTTCCGGCTCTGACGAACGGAAAGAACGGAGGACACTTGAAAAACAACTGCAGAACCGCGAAACAAGCCGTAACGAGGGCCATACCGCCGGACAGACGCGAAACTTGCACGCAGATACTGGAACCCAGTCAGAATCATCAGAACGAATCGTGGGTTGGTGGAAGCGTCGTTGATAACGATCCCGAGAAACATTGCACCGAAGAAGATACTCTGACCGGTTGCACGCAGGACGAGTGTCTCAGTTTCTCACTTACGCAATTCGCCGCGAGGCACTACGCCCCCTTCGTCACTAAACCGGCCACCAAGGTTTTCGGTATGTTGCTACTCGCTGCTGTTCTCGCCGGCAGCATATGGCAAGCGATGCGGGTCAGCGACGGTCTCGAGCTCACCGATCTCGTGCCGCAAAATTCCGACGAGCACGCCTTTCTCGCCGCACAGGCCAAGCACTTCGGCTTTTACAATATGTACGCCGTTACCGGTCGTGATTTTGAATATCCGAACAATCAGAAATTGCTGCACGAGTATCACGACGCTTTTATGAGAGTCAAGAACGTCATAAAAAACGACGACGGTGGATTACCGAAATTCTGGCTGAGTTTGTTCAGGGATTGGCTGAAAGGGCTGCAACTCGCTTTTGATCGGGACTACAAAAACGGCTGTGTAACACAGGAACGATGGTACAAAAACGCGAGCGAAGAAGCTATTTTGGCGTACAAACTTCTCGTGCAAACAGGACACGTCGACAATCCTATTGATAAGACGCTCATAACTCAAGTGCGTCTCGTTGATTCCGAAGGAATAATCAATCCACGAGCGTTTTATAATTACTTGACTGCCTGGGCGTCGAACGACGCTCTCGCTTACGGAGCTTCGCAGGCTAATCTCAGACCTCTGCCACGTCAATGGTACTTCACGAGCGATCACGAGCTCAAAATACCGAAAAGTATGCCACTTACGTACGCTCAGATGCCCTTCTATCTTCACAAGCTTATCGACACCAGCGAAATCACCGAACTCATCGGAAGCGTTAGGAATCTTTGCCGAAGATTCGAGGAGCGCGGTTTGCCCAATTTCCCCTCGGGAATACCGTTTCTCTTCTGGGAACAGTACATGGATCTACGAAGCTGTCTGGGAATTGCACTCCTCGCTGCGCTGGGCGCGAGTGTCGCCGTTGTCGGAGTTCTTTTGTTGAACCTTTGGGCTGCCTTATTGGTCGGGACGGCTCTTGCCGGTGTTGTTCTCCAATTGTTCGGGATTATGGGTCTTTGCGGCATTAAACTCAGCGCCGTTCCTGCGGTACTTCTCGTCGTCAGTGTCGGAATATCCGTGCACTTTACTGTCCACATTTGCTTGGTGAGCACACGTTTTTTTTTTAATACAATAAAATTTATTTCTCTCCTTTTTGTAGTGTTGGGTATTTATTTTTCGTTTATTTTTATTTTTTTGCAGAGTTTCGTAACGAGTGTCGGTAGCCGAGATCGCAGAGTTCGTCTGGCCCTGGAACATATGTACGCACCGGTAATTCACGGCGCGCTGACGACTCTTTTGGCCGTCGCTATGCTAGCCTTTTCGGAATTCGAATTCATCGTTCGCTACTTCTGCCTCGTCTTGCTCTGCTTGATCGGCATTGGACTCGTTAACGGCCTCTTCTTCTTCCCTATTCTTCTGTCCCTCGTGGGACCATCGCCCGAAGTCATACCCCACGACCATCCCGACAGAATATCGACGCCCACGCCCCCGGCCTCGCCGATCGTAAGGAGATCGAAGCCTCCCGCGCCACCGAAAAGATCGCACAAAATCGAAAATGCGAGATTGCACGCCGAGCCTTCGTTAACAACGATCACGGAAGAACCTAACTCTTGGCACAGCACTCAAGAGTCTTGCATTATCGTTCAGCCGGAATTGAAGGTCGAGACGACGTCCACGTGTGGCAATCAGGTGTGTAATTGGTTTTTTTTTTTTGTTAATTAAGAAATAACGAGTGCGTTAAAACTTACACGCTATGGAGTGCGAAGGATTATTGTCGAAGCATGGCTAACGAGCGTGTTTTCTTTGTTTTTGACTAACAGAACTGTGGCGGATCGGATTCGAGTGGGTCTAGTCGAACATCGCCGGTGCCGTCCACCTCCCATATCACAACTAAGGTCACTGCCACCGCCAATATAAAGGTCGAGGTCCATACTCCTTTAACCAGTAAGTATTTATTCTTTGAACTTATATTTTCTGCTCTTTTTTAACGATTAATTATTTTTTCTAAAGTTTGCTCTTGAAACATTGATTTTGTGTAGTAATGATTAATAAAGCAATTTGAAAATCCGTTATTTGGCAGTGTGACAATCGTGGTTTAATTTTTGTATTCCGTCCGTGATTGTCGAGAAGGAGAATCTAATTTCGATTGAACGAATTGTTGTAGGTGGAGTGGATCGTGGTGAGAAATGCCGACACTCGGGTTCCGGCAGCCGAAGGAGCACGCGCTGCAGTACGAACATTAATACGAGCGAGTCGTCCGGTTCAAGCTCTGAGCCGGATAATGACTTTAACCACAGCAAACACTAACAGCCGGGAGAACGAGAAGTACCGGGATGACCGACAGCTACTGCTCAAGTACCACGCGAAGCGAGATAACACACAGAAGGCTGACTAGGTTAATTTCATAAATTCTCTTACGAGTCACGACGCTTTTTAGTTTTCTTTTCTTTTTTTTTTTTTTTTTTCTTTTCGGCGGTATGGGAATTGCGTTTCGCAGAAACTACGGGGCTGCTTATTGTTTCTTATTCTTTGAGAATTCCCCATTTGTCTCTTGCAATCTGACGCGGTGCTTAAATCATGTTTGCCAGATTGCTGGCTCTAATTTTCCGGGAACGGTACAAAACCGTTGAATCCTACAATCAAAGTACTTATAAGATAACAGAATGTATGTTTTGAAAGGGAGACGAGAGAAAAATGAAAGCATCGACGCACTGCACCGAGTGAGCGATGGGAGCACGAGATAAGGAGTCGTTAATGGAATTTCGATTAGGTAGCAATAACGATTATCTTTGAGAGTCACTTGAGGAAGAAAAGGAAAAAAGTAATTTTGTACATAGACACATTATTCTAACTATAACGCGGAGAGGTGCAAAACTAGTTCAATTCGTTACCAAGTGCAGTATCGGCTTTGTAAACGTTGAGAAGCCAATAATGTGGTTCGTTAGTCACATAAGCGCATATAAAATAATATTCATCATTCACGGTAATCATAGCAGTCGATGAACTACATTTTTTTTAAATACACCGCGAAACGGGCATCTCGCTTCACACGTGTTTTCATCGAACTTCATAATCTTTTATACCATTCAGGTTTCAAAACGCCTGTTTCATCGAAAAATCAAAGTACCGGTTCACATAATTTTTTCATTGTGGTAGTTTTTTTTTAAATAAAATTTATTTCACTTCATGATGAAATACAAATTTCAGCTCTATTATTTATTGTTAAGCCACCGAATAATGAGCAGTATGAGTGTGGTTCGCGCTGAATGAATCTCATCTTTATTTATTATTTATTTTAGTATACCCCTCCCATTTGATATTCCAAGTATTTAAAAGCAAACACTTTGTACAATGTCTGTTTTTTTTTTAATTACACGTGCCGACTTGTAAAAATACTCAATTATTTATGTCGCCGTATACATATTAATATTTTTATATGAAAAAAATGCTACTTAATTTAATGGAATAAGTACTTCTAACTGAATTATAATGTTAATGTAAAAAGTTGTAATATATTTATAAGATATAACTACGATACGAAGGTACGAATAATGCGAATGAATTATTTTGGTACTCAATTGAAATGATGTACAATGAGGAAAAGTATTTTTATGCAAAGTCATTTTTGTATACAATGGTAATCGTAAGTTCCGTATTTAAACAAAGATTCGTCCTATTATATATTTAGGATCCATGATTGTGTATAAAGAGCGTTCTTTGAATTAAGATGGAAATAGTCAATATACCTCCAGTATGCGCATTGAATAGAACCATTAATTAATATCTTAATGACTTTACTATAAAAGGTAAACTATTTTTATCGAAAACGAAGGTAAAAAAAAACTATATTTGTAATGTGTAACGCATTTCTGTACATAATATAATTATACTGTACTGAATATGGACAATAATTCTGAAAAATCAACGATTTTTTATTTCTCCCTTCAACAATCCTCAGAACTATGAATTATATGAATATCTTCTGGTCCGTATAACTATTCATTTTTATACACAAGCAAACAAATTATGCATTTTTGCCTGAAAAAATTAAATTTAACATTAGAAAATTAAACATTAATTGTCACCGAGGACGGAAACTACAGCTTTACAAAATATATTGAACATTTTACCTTACACGGATTACCTTTCGTTTTTAGATTATTCCATAATTTTTTTTTTTAGTTATATAATAATATAACAACGTCCGACCATATACCAACGCTGCAGTGCGGGCACATCCACGGGGTCGCATTTCAGCATAAGCTTCGGTAATATTTTAAATACCTGCTTTGCTATTACGAAATTTCATCAGTTCAAGCCTAAAAATATTCTCAATACATTTCAATTAACTCTTTACTCTCTCATCGCCTACGAAGTATGTAAAAATCGAAGGCATTGCGATCCAAAAAGAAAATTCCTCCAGATTTTTATTCAAACCTTGCCTTGCCACGTTCTATTCATAGAGTCATCCACCAGCTGCTCGTTGGCGTTAATATATGCACTTTGCGTTTATGAAGCGCAGCAGCAATTTTGCAGGTGCGCATATAACTATTTTCTCCGTCGTTATAAAAAAGATAAATTAAAAAAAGGTAGTGGACAAATAACGCGTCAACATTTATCACATAAACTCATGATTCTTGGATAATTTTACTATCAATTTAGTTACACCCACTTACAAATTCCAGCGAAATCGAATCCGGCGCGCCATGCGCTTCTAATGGTGGTAAACTCTTTAACGCATGTCCGAAGCTCCAAAAGTGTATAGTATAGACATTCTAGGTAAATTACGAAACTATATAAATAATCTATATGTAAATCCGATGAAAACATAAATTTGCGTATGGCTGTCAATAAATTAAACTATATGAGAGGAAGGTTTTGCATTTGAGTGAACACGAATATCGCGCGCGAGTGAAATTGAAATTTAGGTTGGCAACACTTGCGCTGCCTGCCCGAGCAGACCAACTTCCGTCGGTCGACCGTCCCCTGTCTGCCACCGTTTACGCAATAAGTTGGCTGTGATCGAGGTGCAGTCGCTCCATCGAATTTCGTGATTTTTCACCGAAACCCCGCACGAAAATGTTGCGAATCGTAGCAGGACGTGTGAGTGCAGCTGTCAGAGGAGCTATTGTTCCGAGAACACTTGCTGTCGGTACGCAAAATGCCAGAGCCTCGCACGACGGCCCCACGGAAACCGACGAGGAGTTCGATGCCAGATACGAGAACTTCTTCAACAGAACCGACATCGATCACTGGGAAATCCGAAAAGCCATGAACGACCTGGCTGGTAAGCTTCTCTCGTGATTATTCCTCACTTTTACACATCATCCTTGACTCCGTCTCGTCATCCTCCCAATTCCCATGAACATCTGCCATAACCCATGAAAAAACTGAAATTCTGCCATTTTTCGATGTTTCGTCAACATCTCCTAGATATCTCAATGTCAGGGGTCAGAGGAACTGCTACATGACATTCCAACAATTTTTCACATTTATCGACAACGTTTTTTCGTTTGCTGTGAATTCCCATGATATTCCGCCATAACCCATGAAAAATACTGAGTTCTCCAATTTTTCACAGATTTGTCAACCACTCAAGGGCAGACGATCCTTTGTACCGGATTTCACTGTTCATTTAACATTTCTGTTTTTATCTCCCCATTTCACTAAACCCCATAAAATCATGCTGTAGTAGATGGGATACAAATTCTTCTATTTTTGCTATACGTTGTTATACCTCATATATCTTGCGACAATTGCAATCGCAAAGTAGCAAAAAGTCAGCCACAATTTTTTTTCAATGATCCTTTGCTGCTACAAATTTGATCTAATTTAACTCCCATAACTCGCTGGGAAAACAAATGGAAATCAATAAATCCTGCTGTTTTTTAAATGTTATGTCGATATTATGAGAATTCTCCTATCACGGGAATTCAGAAACGGTGGCACGATTTTTCACCATTTTCATCTTATATTTTTCAGGTATGGATCTCGTTCCTGAGCCCAAAATCATTTGTGCCGCACTGAGAGCTTGCCGCAGATTAAATGACATTGCGCTGGCCATCAGGTTCTTGGAGTCGGTTAAAGAGAAGGGTGGAGACCATTCTAAAGTAATTTACCCCTATGTCATCCAGGAAATCAGACCAGTATTGGACGAGCTGGGTATCAGTACTCCGGAGGAGCTGGGTTACGATAAGCCCGAGTTGGCTCTCGTAAACGTCGATGACATTCATTGAATATCGTAAAACATCCCCAAGCTAGTCTTAATTGATAGAATTTACTGTCAACAAGCTCATTTGCTCTGCTCATTTCAATTTAGTTTCAGTTGTCATAAAGACCTGTGTACTTTTGGTGTACCTGTTACAAAACAGCAGTGGCAAATACAAATAAAAGGAAAATGTTAACTTTGATAAACGTCAACGGTTTCCCTGGCGATTCCTAAAGAAATCAACGTTCGAGGGTCATGATTACGGAGTTTACACCTCTTAACGCTATGGGTTAATGTAATTGAATGATATGCATTGGTATATTTTAATTTTTCTCGTCCATCGTCGGCTTATATAATTTCTAAGATTCGGATGAGACTTATTTTCCTTTATCGTCTTTTTCTTTACTTTTTACACCAAAAAAATAACAAAAGCGAAAATGCGACACAACTACGACATATTTACAAAGTACGTTACACGATACACAGCAATAGAGTCATATACGCGTATGTCTATAATGAATTTTTTGGTTTTTGTTTTTTTTTTCTTTTTCTTTTTTCTTTTCGACTTTATGGTAGAAGAATCTTTTGCTCGTTCGGCATCTGACTTAAGTATTCACACTTAGCCAATATTTTCTACAAGTAACTCGTGAAATGATGAAGTAAATTAACGGAAAGAAAAGAAAAACGTTATAACAAGGTTTCACAGTGTATAAATATTTACCGATGTTTATGTGACGCTTATGGCCTCGAAATAATACAACAACGATCATCTAGCAATAATTGTACATTCTCTATAGTATTATCAAAAACATTTGTAGATAATGATGGTACAGTTGATTACAAGGGCAGTTCGTTGTTTCAATGTTACGCGTTTCATATTATACAGAGGATTACCCGAATCGATAGCCAGAGAAGCCCAATTGTAGAATATTACAGGAACTTTTTTGAACTTTGGTAAGTATCGGGAATTATTTTATTTGTTTATCTCAAGAAATATTCCAAGATGTGAAATTCAGTATTCAACATAAAATAATCGATAACCATTACACTTACAGTGAACAGATACTACGAAGTAATGAAAATAATACATCGCAACATTGAAACAAGATTGCACACAAAATTATAATACATTTTAGTTTTTCCATTTTCTTTTTCTCAAACGTGGTACAATAATACCTTACAAAAACGACTCGTCGTTTAAATGCAATGGAGGCACAGTTCAACTGGTGTTAGAAGGTAGAACGGCAACCATTTTCGTGTTTTTTTTTTCTTTTCTTTTCAAAGAGCTAATTGTTTGGCGAAAATCTATAAGAATTATAGATTACAGCTGCGACTTAACGGTGTGCATTCGCATTTTTGAATCCGTACATATTATCTTCAAAAAGTTATACCTTATCCTATTTGTACCCGTCAGAAATGCTTAACTTTTTACTATCGGTGCTAAGAACCAGACTATTCAAATTATGTATACTATAACTATTAGTATGGTACTACAGTTCAAATGAAAATATTTATACCGCATTCTTAGAGATTATTCTATAATTAATCGTCTAATTGGGGTGGAGAGTTGCATGAACAAAAAATCCAGCACATCCTGTTTCAACGGAATTAAACTATTACAAGTCGTAGATCGTGGAGTACATTATACTCCCTGTTAATTGCCATATTCCCGGCATTAACGCTCCGAGTCGAAATAAACTCAGAGACGAATTTTCGCATCACCCGCTTGATTCAGCGGTCGCACGATTTTTAAATCAGCGTCTTACGATTCTTTTTTTTTTTTGGTTTTCATTAACTTTACTACCTACTTTCGAAAGCTCCGATCGTATAAGCTTTTCTTTTTTTAGCTTTGATCAATCAATACTATCAAGTTCGTCGATAATATTGTTATCGTTTAAACGTTCCCACAATGATTTTTTAATTATAACTAGACAAAATAATGATACCTACTTAATTAAACGTTTTTCCTTATTCCCTGGCAACGTTTTTGTTATCTTTTCATTCGCTACTATTATTAGCAATGACACTCGATGGAAACTGACCACAAAAGTATTCTAAAAATGAATGGTAGACCGAGCAGCTCCCTGCGCAAGGTGAGCGCACTCTCTGCGAGTCAATATATCTACGTGTTCGTACCTAGATAAAAATACAAATGTCATTATACCCTTAGTTCAGTTAAACACCATTTTTTTCCGGCTCGTAAACACGTAACACATTCTCTAATCATTATTATAATCAGCGAAATCTACCACAGAATGACATACAAACTCGTATTTCGATCGCATTCGATAGATATATTAAACTTGCGATCTTCGACAATCTCAAACCAAGCCGGATCGCTATACATTGTTCCTAACTTTTTTCCACACTGATATCGCGCTCCAAAAAGTGTTTATCTTTTTTTTTAGTTTTTTTTTTCTGGTAGACCCGTTTTCAATTTTTTTTTGTGTTTGTTCATACAAACCCGTCTAAATTATGCACAACAATTTATTCCGGGCTAGAGACTGTTTGCTGTTGACTATCCTCATCCTTAATGACCTCGCCCTGCATGGCTTTCGTCAGTACATTAGCGTCCTTCAGCGATATTACTTGAAGAACTTGATGCTCTCCATTAGCGTTTATCACCGTCATCGGATGGCCTTGAATGGTAACAGCCTCGATGGTTTCCCCATTTCCTGGTTCGACCTTCGGCACTTGTACCATCGGGGTAACATGCATCGTGCCGTCGCTCTGGATGTTGGCCACCATCGTTTGATACATGCTTGCCGAGACCGGGACCGTGATTACTCCGGAAACAGACACCGGATAGCCTGTAACACCGAAACCCACTTTCCTATGTCTTGGCCACGTGCCTCCCCTCATAACACAAAAAATAAAGAAACCGCAAATGGTGCGCCGTGACACACAACTATCCTACACATCGATAACATCATTCTCACGCTACACTTTGATTCATCATTTGAACTATCTACGGTTCTAAATGGCACAAATGATCGTTCATTCGCCAAGTGCGATACACGCTTTGTGGGCAGTGATTGCTCGAATAGTTTGCGCTCGATTGAACCGTCTTTGGGCAATAAGTCACAAGAAAGAAGAGAGGAAAACGGAAAATAATACGAACTAAAAAGTAAACACAAAAATAACAAAACAACGAAATAAAATATACTCTATGTACAGTCGTTTTATTGTCGTCTTAATAAAAAGTAAATAATAATCGATAATAAGAGTATGGTGATCGCGAAAGGATTGAAGGTTTCGTATGCGACTTTACGATTTGGTACCTTTCGTGAGTTTATTCGTGTTATTCGTGAGGTGAATTCGATATTTTAAGAATCCATTTATCTATCCACAGCCTATTTACAGTTTGTATGATACGTCAACTAAATCGTACTCCCGAGACTTCGGAATTTTGCGAAGATGGGTGAACGTAATATCTAACTATTCGAACCAATTGATATTTTCAGCGGACGATTTTACTCACATTTATTTTTTATTGTTTAAATAATATGTACATACGGATACACAAATAAATGCCGTTCATTTCTCATTTTTGTTTCCTTTTTTTATTATCATTAATATTATTTGTTTCATTGATTCGCGAGACTGTCTTCTATAAGTTATAACGATCTGTTGGAATCATTCACTCACAGTTTTCCTTTTGATACACGAACGTATTTATACAATCACATATTGAATGTTTATTTATTTATTTTATTTTTTTTGCGAACGGGGTTACGATATCCTTCAGTCATTTTCGACAGTTAAACTGTTACAGAGTCAATCGCGACGCGTAGATGTGAATTTGATAATGGACTCTTAAAAAAAAATAAAAACAAATCAGCTCCTAGCTTCTCATGAAGTTGCAGTATTTACAGTACCAAAAGGGTTAACTACACAAAAAAAAAAAAAAGAAGAAAAACCGGAAAATATTGAACTTCGTTGGACGAAGCTGAGGAACGAATTGGAGTTCGTTCACGAATAGAGCGCTGGCAGGCAGCATGCAAAATAATAATAATGGGAGGCGTTCCGAGCCAGTTTTGTGAAATCACTGCTCGAGTAGTTCCTGGCCGGCGACGGTGCAGAGCCTATAGAAAACTGTTTTACCGTGTCCGTCTTCGCCCGTCAGGATTATTTGACCGTCCTGACCTAACGTTGCTTCGGTCACGCTGTTCAAATCAACCGCTACACTGCCTTCTCCTCCACCCGATACTTCCGCCAAAGCTTGAACTTCCCCTTGGCTCGTGTGAATCTGAGTACAAAAAAAAATATTAGAGTTATCGATTGACCAAATTACGCCTTCGATGTTCAATTAGAAATGCATTTTGGCGATGCAAGCGTCCCCTACGTATTAACTCACTGCATTTGCTTATTTCATAAATAAGGTAAAGGTCCTTTTGGTTGCAATATGCTACGATATATATATATTTTTTAATTTTTTCCGGACTCATATTATCGTAAAATATTTCGACAATCAAATAAATGAATAAATATTTTCATAATACGGATTATCAACAATTACATTTTTAGACGAATCTTAGTGCTTTTTCATTCCGTTGTAGTCACCCAGGAATAGAAGTGCTTTTTTTAACGCACTTTGGAGGACTATTTATTTTTTTTGTATGATCATGAAGGCACAAAATGCTTATACATTTTCTCGTTAATACAATAGCATATTTTGGATAAATGATTGATGTAAGAAGCATACAAAACCAGTGAGTCGATAGTAATGGGAAAGTAAAATCTCGGCTTTATTTGAACTTACCGTAGCAACTCCTTGAACCTGCGCAGTTGTACCGTCAGGTAACGTGATAATAGGATTGCTCGGATCCACTTGAATTATGGAAACGGTACCGTCGGCATTCGTTATCGTTTGTAAAACAGTGGTAGGATACTGGGTCATCTGTAATTCAAAATTTTCGAAGGCAAAGATAGAGTAAGACGGTAGTTGCGTCGAAAAAAATGAGCGTACATGCATAGACAGTATAAAGTAGAAAATAACAGACCCTACGAAACTCAACTAAGGGAAACTAAAGACGAAAAATATCAGCAGAAATGCATACAGCTTTCTGACAGAGAGAATCGAGTAGAACGTTCGCGCAATTTGATTTTTGTTTTCGCGCTTTTTTAAGACATTTAATAGTATATGAAATTTTGAGTCGATACTCTTTCGTCGCATTAACGAAACATGGTACAGAAGATCAACGGAGCAATGCAACTCTCTCTTTCCCTCGCTCTCTCTGTGCGGAAAAATGAATCGACATGGTATAAAACCGATCGATACTGACATTGCTATGCTCCAATTGATTTTCCGTTATCTCATGCACTCCGCCCACGAGCACCTGGGTGGCAGTGGCAAGAGCTGTGGGCGACGCGGACATGATTTGTGAGGGCGAAGAGTTTCCCTTAGATGAGCCCGTGGTGCTGAGACGAACGACTCCCACCGTCTGTTGTTGCTGCTGCTGTTGTTGCTGTTGTTGTTGTTGTTGTTGTTGGTTAGACGAGGTGTGCGACGAGTGCGGTGTTTGTTGTTGGATCAAAATGTTCGATTTGTCGTCGTCCTCGCTAAACGCGGGCAACAGATCTTCTCTTCCATGGAACTTGTAGCAATTTATAACTATTTGTCTCAGCGCGTGCGTCCAAGAAATCTGCAAGAGTAATTCACACGATCGACATTATATTATCATTCCAAAGCGCTTTTTATTGAAACAAGGTTTTTTTTTACGAGCTCAGAACGTTTCAAGTACCCGACAAACCTTTTGTTTCTCGTCCTCCGATCGCGCGTCCATACGAACGTTAGCCCACGGCAACTCTTTCGGCCACCATGGAGGTCGTGTGCTTTCTCTACCCCAGCCGGGCTTTCCTCTGCCCGTCGAATACTTGAGCATCAGAGGTATAAACGCTCTTAGCTGTGCCTGGGTCATTTTTTCAACCGGCGTGGGAATGCCGTCGATAATTAGAGGCGGCAATTCGTACAGGGACGGATCGTCCTGCACTGGCGGCGGTGCTTGCTGGGCCAGAGCACTTTCCAGCTCTTCCATTATCATGCTTTTCAGATTTTTAACAACGTCCTCCAGTGGTTTGGCCCCAAATACTTTGTAACTACTATTTGGCTTGCCGGGTGTTGCCACTAGTACAACGGCTTGTTGACCAACCCGCGTTGCAAACTCGTCTATGGTTTGCTGGAAAAATGTAGGTGATCGTTACTAAATGTCGATTGGAAAAATACTCTGGCTATTTATTTTTTTATTTTTTTATATTTTTACTAGAGCCAATTGAATCGTATATGTATTTATGAACGATTTGCTTACTTTCAGTTTTCTTAATAGTCTATTTTGTTGCCGCTTCCTGATGCTAGGATTAGTTTCAAAACTATGAGGTCGTTTCCGCTTTTTCGCAGAAACAATCGCGGCGGCTGCAGCAACGCCGACGGGGCCTGGGCATATCGTAGTATTAAGTATCATCGCCCTTTATTGTATCATGTCGGTGTAAAGAGCAATACCGTATGTCTGTTTGTTTCACGGTAAATTGGAACTGTAGCCTCAGAATAGAAGACCTGAGTTTGTCTAAGAACACGAGTTACAATTTGCCGTGAAAGCGAAGAGACCTCGCCGTGTATAAATAGGATAATCGATGCTGAGCGTTGCTTCATAGATTGACACGGCAATAAAAAAAAATCGATCTCGGTATTGCGTTACACTGACATGCGAAAAACATTTAAGACAATTGTGTGAAATGAAAAAAATGATAAAGACAAAATCAAAGCGGCCAAGACACTGAAAATGTGACAACGTGCATAATAAATCTGAAAGCCTAAGTCGGATTCTGAACGTGCGTTACTGCAGCATAATCTCATATTTTATACTGCTGATAGACAGATATCTATCGTTATACTCTTAGATTGTTGTCTGGGAAAACCCATTTAGGTTGCAAGCAAGAAATTGATTTTTCTATGTAATATGCACACAATTTCATTCTTTAAATACAAAAAAAAGTAGATGTAAACAAAAATATAAATGTACTCAAACTGAGATTTTCAGTATTTACCAATCAAAAAGATATTTTAAAAAACATATAGAAGGATAGCAGTACAAAACGATAAAACTTGAGTCGATGAAACTGACGATCTTGTTATTTTCATTTAGAAACAATTCATCTACTCTTCGGATTGTTACGAGTGAATGTAATTTCTCAATTTATCAAATACTAAGAACACGCATTCTACAATCTTATTGGATAAGTATTTGTCAAGAGTATCGAATGAAAATATAGAAGGTATTAAACCAAACTAATCGAACCAACAATCAGTATCAATCTGGTTGATATATATATATATTCCTCATCTGACGACCGAAGCCTGTTTGCAACTTTGGCTTCAAAGTTATGAAAGATTAGAGCATAGGCAATTCAAAGTTGGACAAAGCAAAAAAAAAATGGAAATCACCGTTAACATCTTTGATTTGCCAACCTGCAGCTGCCAGCTGGGCCGTGACGTCGTCGTCCATGGCATCTCTGAGGAGATCACCCTCCTCATAAGTTTCAGACCCGCTGCTGGGTTCGTCGTCATCGTCGTCCGAAAGCCTGTCCATTCTGTCCATAGTTCCAGATTCTGTACTAGGTAAAGATACCATCGTCTTTTGTTTTTTGCTGGTTTTTTATTTTGGGATATTGCAATGCCCCACCAAACTTGAGACGTGCCTCTGCGTTGGGTACTTCTACATCACATCCACCTGTTTGTATCAAATACAAAAATATATTTATGTATACAAATACAAATTTTCTCTGATAAATTAGCGGCACATGGGCCAGGGAAATATTTTTACCTAGCGTTCCCACAATGATCTGTGCATTTTTTTGATAGCACATTATGAATAAAGCAACACAGGATTTCTCAGTTGTTTATAAAAGAATGAAACGAAAAAAAATTAAAGAAAAACCAGAAAATTTCATGTACCGACGAGCTGTGTGGAATTGACTAAACTACTGAGTCTCAGATGGCTATACTGACTGAGTCATGCCTAGGGAACCCTTTGCATCTGTCCTTTGGCCCAAGGGCCCCTCACACTTCCCTGCCCTGCCTGTACAGCCTGCCAGACAACATTGGGGTGCACACTGGGTTACAGAGTCCATATCCATTTCCTGATACATCCCCCTACTTGATTAAAGGCCTTACCTATCGCGAGTCTCCCATTGCACAATAATGATAGGCTCAAAATAATGGCAGTGTTTACAACCAAAGTGTGTCAAAAAACATCGAAAATATGGACGATCGAAATAATGAGACGTTTGCAAAGTCGAATATTCGAAAAATCGCGTGTATTATTGGAGCCGAAAGTGGCGAGTCGTTTGAACGAGAGGGAAACGAAAGTGAAAGAGACAGAAGCTTGTCTGAGCAATTGGCTGTTTACGGAACATAAACATATAATATATGACTACAAAAGTTTTGCTCTCGTGACCGACATATCCGGTGAAAAACCCGAAAATGTCACATGGTCTTCGAGGATTTACAGAATTCGTAACAATCTCTATTTCCTAGGATGTGGGTGTCCTGGAAGCACAAGAAGGGATGGTTTATCAGCGATTACGCGAGTACGTGGGAAGCAGCCGATAAGCATAGGGACGGGAGGGTAATTATTCGGGAAATAGGTAATACATTCGATGAGAAACGAACTCGGGAGTTAGAATGAATTTTATGATTTGCAGAAAATAGAACAGCCAGTATTTTCCCGGGGGTGGGCCTCCCGGAGGCACGAGGGGGAGATCCTCCGGAAGGAGGGAGTACGCGAGAACAAGAAGATGACCGTGAGGACGGGAAATTATTCGCGTAATAGGATATTACATAGTATAGTCTCCGAGAGTCGCTGGATATGGAGGACTCGCTGTGTTTGCCAAGATGCGGGGACTCCCGGAAGTACCGGGAGAAATCCATCAAGGACGTTGCGAGTACGCGGGAAATAAGCGATGAAGGAGGAGAGCACTTATTCGGGTAACAGGAAGGATATTAAGTCGGGAAGAAAAGGGGAAATTGATATGGAAGTCGGAGATTCGTGCGGGTATAGGGAGTCCCCGAAGCATCAGGAGAAATTGGTCGGGAAGGATGCGATCCCGCGGGAAGAAGCCCCGATGGAACGTAAGGACGGTGGTGTTGTTATTGGGGTAATGGGTAAGATCGTGCGGTGCGGATGAGCAAGGCCCGCTGTAAGAATGACAGGCGCGTTCGGTTTAGCGGGGCAAATTGACAGGCGGTAGGTGCAAAGGATGCAGCTCTCCGCGCACACCTCGAGCACGGCACGGCGGCGCGTTTATTCGAAGAAAAGGGGGGCAACGAAAATGCGCAGGGCACACGCAAAAGAGACCACCTCCGGGGCCGCAAAGCTCATGAGCGAGGAACCGCGGAGCCATGGAGCAGGCCCAGTGTAAATCGCGAGTTGCGTACGCACCTTGTGTGGGTTCGTGAGTGGTGTGACCGATGAGGGCTCAGGGCTTTGCGTCTGCGGAGAGGCCGTCGTCGGCTAGAGGCTCACACCACGCCCTACGTCTTTCGCGTCCCGTACATTATTTTCCACGTTATTTACAAATCACAACGCGATTGTATATTAAAACACCCCCGCGTCGTATCTCACCGCGTGAGCCTCGCGGTTCTTTCGTGTGCCGCGACAACACGCACAACAGGCTCCATGGACACCATGGCCAGATTCGCCAGCAGGCGTATCGATCGGTTACGCGGGCCTCCATCTCCACCACAACAAACGCGGCAGGCCAGCGGCCATTTTGAGCGAGCCTGCGCGGTGCACTCCAAGCAGACGATACGAAATTCCCTCTTATTCGCCACTTCGACTAATCCCCATTGACTAACCGCTAAATCGCGACAACTTAAAAACTAATTGAGCTGGGTTAATACCTTCGGACTCACCGTTTTCCCATCCAATTTACCCGTAATACACCAGCCACCACGGAAACACCAACACCATATACATGTATACGGGCCTGGAATAATTTCATTGGTCGAGTTGGCTTGGGTACGCGTCATGGCGTCGCTCCGTACCATAGCCCCATTGGATCCTGAAACACGTGACTGCTTATTCAGTTCCGACTGAAACGACCATGTTGACTAATCACGAGAAACTAACCTAACCCGCCTGAATCACCGCGAATTAAACTGTAACGCCAGTCGCGGATGTACCATTGCGCTCCGAGACTACATTTTTAACGACCCTTTCCTTTATCAGGTAGGCTTTCAATCGCATTTTCAATTCTCGAATTACAATAATGTGCTCTGTCGAATTCATTCACCCGCTAACACCCATTATTTTCTTACTCTGCGGTACGGGTAACAAAAAAATAAAAAACGTCCCCCCTCTCGTGTTCTGTATTTTCAAGCATTTCTGTTACTCGTGGCAGTCGATGTACCGCGGCGCTCGGATGTTTGTTTATTTATTTATTCGAAGCACCTTCGCACTGTCCGTTTATGCAACAAATTGCGTCATTCGAGTGTTTGATTGTCGACAGTGATTTTTATTGCGACAGTACAAATTGTCTCTTGTCAAATTCACTTTTTTTTGTTTTTGTCAGGTTTCTTTGGTGAAAGAGTTTTTGGGAGGTGTTTTGTTTTTTACATGTGCTAAAAATATATTTATTAATATTATACAACTATTATCAATAATATTAATCGTATAAAATGGTGTAAAGCAGCTTTACATATCACATGTTGTTCGGGTTGTTCAGGGGGGAAAAAAAACAAAAAAAAATTTAATGCGACAAGTGTTCTCCCACGCCAATTGGACATTCGCCATGCGCTTAAACAATTTCTTTTAATTCTAAATGCGCTACAATCTTACGCATGATTTTGATAATGCGTTTTACACAATCAACGCCGTTCCGTAGTCTTGCGTCTGTACAAAAGACACTGGTGGATCTTGGGGATGAGCAATTTTTTAATAAAAAGGCATTTGAAATACTTTTCAGTTGGGATAATTAGATAATTTTTAAGAAAAAGCAATAATATCATTTTCAATAGTCATTTATCTGAAAATTGCTTTTCATTGTCCAAAAAAAACTAATTTCAATGCTCTCCACTGATTACTCAGTTATTTCCACTGAAAAGTTTTGGTAGTACATTTTTATTCTAATATTGCTCATAAATGGTGCACTCGATGCAACGAGTCGACAGAGTGATGACACTGTGAATTGTTGCGTTGGCCAAACTCAAGCCCAGGGTTTATTCTTGTTGCATAATTTTCCAAACCAACCGGGTTCACACAGACATGTATTGTCCTGTTGGCAAGTTCCGTTTCTGCAAGCTCTTGTGCAAGCCGAGCGTTGCGGGGAGCGTCTGCCAATTTCGCAATGATCTCCTTTGAAGCCCGTTGGACACCTGCACACGTTGTTTCCCTTGCATTTGCCGCCGTTCAGACAGGGAATCACGCATTTTGCTGAAACGTTTCGATTGATTATTTTTTCGCTTCACCGTATCGCGCAATTTCGTCCATTAATTCCTTTAAATATACTTACAGAATTCACAGCGTAATCCAAAGTAGCCTTTGGGACAACCACAGGTATCCTTTTGAATGCATTTCCCGCCGTTCAGACATTTGTTCGTACATATTCCTGAAATCCATTGTAATCGTGAGGCTTGATTACTCGAGACATGGGTATTTAAAAATAAAGGTCATGGGAAATGATGTGGGTTCGAGAGGATTACCACTCATCCCGCGTTCTTAAATTCCTTTGACTCGAATTATATGACGTGGCGGGAAATTTTTCGTCAGGTTCTTCAAGAATTCATCTTGCAACCTGTTATTTTTTTCGACCCTAATTATTTACTGTGGCAGAGAAATTCGGATTTCAGTTTTCGTTACCCAACGAGGAGTATATCATCACATCACTTTAAGAGGATGTATTACTGTTCGGTCGGTAACAAAAAACTGTAAAGCGTTGTTCTTCGCCACAATTAAAGTGTCCGGAAAAATACGGGAAGTACTGACTGCGTTTTAGCATTCGATAGTCAGTACATCTCGATTTTTGTTCGAAAAATCAACCTTGGCGAAGATTAACGCTTCGGGAAGATTCAGCTATCTGACTTGCAATTATGGCGGTGAAGTCAATGTAACACCAGAGATGTAACACATCACCTCAACGCTCAATGATACACCGGCGAAAATTTTTTCGCCCAATGTTAAACGCCTATAGGGCTGTCTCTCTCGCACCTCACCCCACTTTTTGGTTTATCGATTCTCCCAAGCGAATGGCTTTGAATATCAAAATGCCCGAAGCTTAGCCCAATTCTGCAATACTTCCACATATTCTATCAAAATTTGAGCTATTTCTGTCGAGTATTTTGCGAGAAAATAGGTTTCAACATTTTTTAAAGTGGTGGCAGAAGTATCACTGCCTCTTAACGAGTTTCCACGCTTTTGTCGTTCTCTCTCGTTCTTTTACTACAGGCGATGGTGTCGTCTCTGTCACACTCGTGGCATCACTTAAGGGCGTGCGAAACGTCTCCCTTTCCACTTGCCCCGTGCTCAGTCGGTATGAAAAACTGTGGTCTTTTTTCGAGGATGATAAACGTTGAAGATCCAAAAGATATAGAATGTCACTGCAGGATCAATAGAAGTAGTGGAATCCTATTTCCTTGAGGCCCTGAAACTTCGGCTCCCTTCAAAAAAGATCATTACAGTTTTTTATACCGACCGGAGGATTTCACATCACCCCAAGTCACCTTAACGTGGACGTTGTTCGTGTGCTGGGCGAATAATGACAATAACGTGTCGCGTCCGAATTTTTTATAACAATTGCGGCTACTTTATTAATTGTTTTAAATGTATTAATGTTATTTTATTAATGTTATTTTCACAGAAGAGGTGAAATAACTATGTTATTTACGCTAAGTAAGTGACGTAACAATGTTATTTTCACAAATGAGGTGAAATAACAATGTTATTTTTGCAAAATCAATGATTGAACAATGTTATTCTCACAAAATAAGTGAAATAACAATGTTATTCTCACAAAATAAGTGAAATAACAATGTTATTCTCACAAAATAAGTGAAATAACAATGTTATTTTGCAAAATAAGTGACGTAACAATGTTATTTTCACAAAAGAGGCGAAATGACAATGTTATTTTGCAAAATAAGTGACGTAACAATGTTATTTTTGCAAATGAGGTGAAATAACAATGTTATTTTTGCAAAATCAATGATTGAACAATGTTATTTTCACAAAATAAGTGAAATAACAATGTTATTTTCACAAAATAAGTGAAATAACAATGTTATTTTCACAAAATAAGTGAAATAACAATGTTATTTTCACAAAATAAGTGAAATAACAATGTTATTTTGCAAAATAAGTGAAATAACAATGTTATTTTGCAAAATAAGTGACGTAACAATGTTATTTTGCCAAATAAGTGACGTAACAATGTTGTTTTCACAAAAGAGGTGAAATAACAATGTTATTTTTGCAAAATAAGTGAAATAACAATGTTATTTTGCAAAATAAGTGAAATAACTATGTTATTTACGCTAAATAAGTGACGTAACAATGTTATTTTCACAAAAGGGGTGAAATAACAATGTTACTTTGCAAAATAAGTGACTTAACAATGTTATTTTCACAGAAGAGGTGAAATAACTATGTTATTTACGCTAAATAAGTGACGTAACAATGTTATTCTCACAAAATCAGTGAATAAATTTAAATCCATGAAGCAGCTACAGTCACATTACATTACAGCTACATTAGTGAAATTTAAATTCGGCTTCGGTTTCGCGAGCTTTGTGGATCTAGAGGTCACGGTCTCCGACTCGAAAATGTGCTTTGCTAAAATACC
Source organism: Clistopyga incitator (assembly GCA_947507545.1). Taxonomy (NCBI): domain Eukaryota; kingdom Metazoa; phylum Arthropoda; class Insecta; order Hymenoptera; family Ichneumonidae; genus Clistopyga; species Clistopyga incitator. Next base: position 5,698,557 of record OX382175.1, read on the forward strand.
AACATTCAAAATTTTACCGCTAATAGTTTCATACGATGAAAAATCAATGTTAACGATACACGATCGCTGCCTATAATATATTATGATAATCCCAATAATGTCCCATTACCGGTGTTGTTACCATTCCTCAATCACAGTTTTTCGTAAACGATTCAACCTGTTTCGCATGCCTTTAAAATCGATATCAATTTTTATCGCCTATATAACATTTTTATAGCTAAAGTACAACAATGTATCATCTCGGTCGCGGCGGTGTGCGATTCTCGAGTTCGTTCTCAGCGGCGACTTCGGACACGAAAGCCGGCAAGCTGTTAGACACGATAATAAGAGTTAATCACGCCGGTGAATTGGGAGCGGATCGAATATACGCCGGCCAGATGGCTGTTCTGGGTAAGCGGAATCGCGCGAATGCAGAATAGCGAAAAAAAAATGTAAGCACGAAACAAGCAAGAACAAAAAAAAATGTAAACTTAACGTAGGAAAAACAACGGTGGGCCCGACAATCGAGCACATGTGGGATCAGGAAAAAAAGCACAGAGCCAAGTTCGAGGAATTGATACAGAAGCACCGAGTGAGGCCAACGGCTATGTTGCCGCTGTGGAACGCAGCGGGTTTCATTTTGGGTGCTGGTACGGCTCTTATGGGCGAGAAGGCAGCGATGGCCTGCACGGTGGCTGTGGAAACGGTCATCGTCGAGCATTACAACGAGCAACTCCGGGCACTGATGGACAGCGGCGAGAAACCAACGGACAAGGAATTATTGGAGACTATACAGCGTTTTCGCGACGAGGAACAGGAGCATCACGATACGGGAATCGATCACGGCGCCGAGCAAGCTCCGTTCTATCAGGCGCTCTCGAATGTTATTAAAGCCGGTTGCAAAACAGCAATAGCCATTTCCAAAGTTGTATAAAGAACGACCGCTCTTTAAGTCCCTTTAAATGCCTCGAGTTTTGTAAATATTTCTTTGCCATTCTCACTAATCTGTTGCTCATAGTATTAGAGATGTTTCATTTGTCGAGCGATAGCTCGCGGTTATTACTGTATTCGTAGTTTTCTAATAAATGTGATTGTCAATTACCTCCCTCGCAGTATGGTCCTTGAAATCCCGGAAGACACGAGCACACTCCTGGCGCTGTGCAATTACCGCCGTTCATGCAGTTTGGATAGCAAAGAGCTTTCTTGCAATGCGGCGGTCCCAGATAACCATCCGGACAAGGGCCTGGATTGGGTTCTGAAAATCAAGGAAAAAGTCAGACTCGTTGATTGCGAAGGATATTTAGCGTTGATCAACACTGCAATCGGAGTTTAAAATTCTCGTGTGGTATTAACAATAAGAGATATTGCATTCTCAGCACCATGCAGTTTATCAGGTAATCGTGCATGAAACATTATTATCTCGATACGAATAACAAACCAATCGCTTCGAGTTTGTGGCTATGAAATATAAAAATAAAAGAAATTGAATTGAAGTGCTCTAGGAACGATTGAACCCGATGCCGCTTATTGCGGCACTCGGGCCTCACTGTTCCACCGATTGGCTGACATTCCGATTGTTTTAAATCGACAGAGACACATGCATCAAATTGGTGGTGATGATTACTGGTGATACAGAACTGTATGTGTGAGTGGAGAAGTGGTGATCTTGGGCGCGACTGACGGACTCACCGCGCACGGCGCATTCTTTTCTTAAGCTGAGACAGAGGGGTGTGTCGTTCAAAGGCTTCCCCAAGCGTGTCTCAATCATCAAGCCAATACCCAATTTGGCTATACCCGAACTGTTGCCAGAACAAGGTAGCAACACGGAAAATTCTGAAAATTAAAATCAAAAGTTTCCATGTCAATGTAATGGAAATAAGAACAACAGACGTACAAGTAAAAAAAATAATAATTCAGAGTCTGACAGAGATTTTATGAGTTTGCTATAAATTTGTGAGCGATGTTATGCGTCGAGACAATGAAAATGGAAAAAAAATGTAGGGCAGACGATATCGACATTTTTATAAATTTCATGGTTTTTTTAATCTATTATTAAAAGTAAATAAAATTTTAGGGGTTTATTAAGGGAAAAAAATATAGAACAATAGCTGAACATACCCTTAGGCCTTTTCGGCACGCGGCCCCGAGGCTTGATAGTTATCGACGGTGTCTTGAGTATCGACTCGTCGAATGATTTCAGCAGATAAAAGTTGTAATAGTACTTTTTCATGCCGGATTTCCACGTGAAGTTGACGTAGGATACTTCGCTCGGTATTATCGGTAATTTGCTCTCGAATTCGGGATCCAATAGATAGGAGAGCACTTTGCCTTCGGTGATTGCGTAAATCTCCATCTCCAGACCTAGAATTATAATGTATTTGGCGTCATTTATATTTGGCAAATCTGCCGAGCGGCGCGCAAACTACATCTCCACGGCTTTGAGGCGAAGCGCGTTCGTTTGTATAAACGTGAACATGCGAGAGGAAGAATAAACAGAGGAGCGGCCATTTAAGGAGCTGTCGTCTTACGCGGATGCAGTAAAAGACGACGTTTTAGTAGCTCGCATACGCAAATCACGAACAAGATGCTGCGCGTTACGACGAACGGATATCCGTTATACGAGTACATCGTAACATGTACAAGGATGTCGTTAAAAATTTCCATGGGTATACAAAAAATTCTTTTACACTAAAAAATAAATAAAAAATCTACCGGATTTACAGCAAATTTTCCCCCGATTTTTCAATTTTTGCCGTTAAATAATATACACAAACAGCCATACGCATTAACAATGATAACAATTATCGCATTCACGCTAAAAGTTTATGAATTCTTCTCTAGGTAAAACATGTAACTAGAAGAATAAACGAAGTTTCATAACTTATACATTGAAAAATATTTGAACTTTTTTCAACAATTGTAGTGCAAAAATGCACAATTTCTTTTAACAATTTTCAGGACCTTCTGTTAAAGTAAAATTGTTAACAAAATAACAAGATGATGAGCAAAAATCTACGAAACCTACAAATTCACGAACTTTATTAAATTACCAATAAATTTAACAACAATCGACATTTAGCAGGACGACAACCAAAGTCGTAACTTATATAACAAACTTGTTTTGCGACACATGGAACTCCAAATCGGTAATTTATTTTTCTACAACGCCAATCGAAGTTGTAACTTATTCGACAAAATCATTATAACGAAACACAACTCCGCATTGATCTTTTTTTAAGTTACTATAAATTTACTTTAAATGTAAATTTAATTTACCTTTACTTTAATTAATTTAATTACTTTAAATGTTACTAATTGCATGGCAACGCGGGAAATCGCAAATCCGAAGATAGCGAAAACGACCAATTTCGCTATCTCTCGTTGATTACGGTGAAGTGCGATCGGAATTATTTGCGATACATCCGGTAAAGGCCAAGATAAATACCACTCACTGTCATCGAACTATCGATTCTAAAAGCCGATTACCGCGACAATCGATCGAGTTCCGCAATCCTGAACATCTCCTGGACATGATACAAGCACATACATATTTAATATGTAAAATCGGCGACTCACCGCTGAACATTTTAATCTGCTGCTGATCGATCCACAGTGAGATATCGCCCGTAGGCTTATGTCCGTTCCTCGTGTGATGATGTCTCGCATTAGTCCTATCAGCGAGTAGTATTAGTATTGCGGCTGCAGTGGCCAGGAAGGCCTCAGCCCATGGCATCGTGGCAGCAGGTGCGCGTTTCGCGACTCGTCCGTATTAGCACAGTATTTCTCTTCCTCTCCGTGGCCACTCTCTTCTCGCGTTCCTTAGCAGAGTTTAACAAACGTCGGAACGCGCGCTTCGGGCGTCGTTGCGAGTACAGTGCGAAATCACGATTTTCACGCCGGCTTGAGGAAACGAAGAGTAACAAAACAACAACAACAACAACAAAGCGAAAAAAAAGATGATAACAATAAAAAGAAAAGAGCCGAAGGAGCGGAGGACTAACGAGATGAGTTCTGCGCACCTCTCCCTCTCTCTCAAGCCTCGGTTCCTCTATTCTTTTTCTGTCCGCTCGTCTCGGGTTAGCCGTCAAGCGATCGCGATCGGCGAGACGGACCGTTGCACCGAAGCTTCTCGGTTACTCCCTGTTGCGGCAAAGTATCGAGGGACGAACGTGCCGAGGTTCGGATGAACGTGCAGGCCGCTTCGCTGCGGCTAAGTAACTGACTGACTGACTGACTGACTCAATGAGAGAAGGCCTGCAGGCCTGTGTTTCGAGCTCTCGCACGCCGCGAGATCCCTATCTACCAGTCCCAATACCGGGATAAGGGTGCGTGCACACCAGTCCTCCTTCCTCGATATATCTATAGCTTTCGCATGTATATATATATATATATATCTATGTATATGCTTATACGTATAAATGTATGTATATGGGTATATGTATGTATATGTATAGTATGTTAAGCTGTGTTGAGTATGAACGTCCGATGCACAGCCGTAGAATCGGCCTCACCGACAATCTCCCGCTGTGGCTTCCTCTGGGAGCGAAAGGGCCTCTCGCAGGATCTCGGCACCTTCGGCTGCTGCTGCTGCTGCTGCTGCTGCTACTACTCCTGGTAACACTAATGCCTCGTACCCGCGAGATCTCTCTATATCTTTACCTCCTGTCAGCTCCGACACCCGTGAACAAGACGATTTTTCACGCCACTAACGATTTCTCACGCCGGAATACGGTTTCTCTTCTTCTTCTGCTTCCTATATACCTGCGAACTCGGGACTCTCGCATTATCGTTATCCGGGTAAATTGGGCGATGGGTCTCTAAGTGATACACGCTGGATGAATGGGTTGGGGGCACCCTTTTTTTGTTCTTTAAGGGGCTTTCAAGTTTTTTGTTTTTTTTTGGGATCTTTGGTGAGGTCTAGGATTTAATTTTGATTGAGTTGTGAAGTTTGTTGAGGAATTTTATCAAGACTTTTCTTTAAGGAGACAATTAACGCTTTCGATACTTTGAGGATTTTTGGAATGTACCGATCATTGCCGAAATAGCATTTAGTTTTGCGTGGGAGTGATTAAAACCGCATTGTCATTCGGTGATATTTTATGCATCTCTAGCAGACTGTTTTAATAAATAAATTTTTATGCATTGTCTGCTTAATTGTTGAAAATTGGATACATGAAAAAAATTGCCCGCGATTTTTCAGCTTTAAAAGAAAAATCCTTGATACAATATCTAGCAAAGCTTCTTATGTTTGAACAATAAATTGACCAATCTTTCATACCCATTAATCTCTAACAATTATTATTCTGTATTGGTCTTACTGTACTTTTTTTAAATGAAAAATTGATTATTTTATTCTGTTAGTCTGTACTGCTTTATATCGAATCCGATTTTTTCGGTATTGCATGTTTGCTTGTAGAATTGTAGAGACGGTCTCAGCCCATCGATAAATTATCAATCCATTTCCTGATAAATCATATTCGTATACAATGCCCTTATACACCTCGCGGGTCCAAACTTAAACCCTTTAATCACCCTTCGTTTAACAAAAATGATTGAAATATGCCACGTTCGAAGGCCCCAATAAAGACCTCATCTCCCTCTGCACAAGAGTACCTAATTGGAGGTCCAAACATAAGAAATTCGCAGTAGTCTCCTTTAACTCTAATTGGCTAATATCTGCCATTTTCGGAGATTATGAGGAGTGTTAAAGGAGCGGAGAAACCCGCGTTTACTCCGCGTGACTGCCACATTTACGTTTTAAAGAGGACCTAAATTTTAACTCAGGCCAAAAAACAGTAAAACGTTTTTAAAAATCATTTTCGCCGCACGATGTGGCAAACACGATTGGGTTTATGGGAATGCCGAGTGGAATGCTCTCGTTCGTGTTTTTACCGTATCGAACGTGAACATCTTTGGGCGGAAAGGAATGAAGTTTGGTGCTTCACGCACACGCACGACACTATAATAATGTATCTGAGCGGACGGAAATAAAGACGAAGTTGCAGGGATTTAGAAAACTGGGAGGACACAACTCGACGAGAATAGTTGTGTAAGGTAGATCGTGAAGAACCACTTGGGTTTCGCGAGATTCTCCAGGAAACCGCTTGTGGTTGTCCGAAGTGGTTCCCGGTGCTCGCGCGGATCGTAGGCGCGCGCGCGCTTCTCCTCGGGAGAACGTGTATTGTGCGCCCGGCTTCGAGCCCCGGAGGAAGGAACCAGTTTTTAACGTGAGCCACTCGCCGCCCGGTATCTCCTTCGTCTTTGCATTCGCGAGAGGCAGGAAGATGCCCGAGTCACAGACATATATGCGCGGAGGGTTCAACCTTGTTCTCACGAACGTCTTCGTCGTCTGTACGTTTATTAGGTGGGAGCGCGCAGCCCCCTACTTAACGAAGTGAATCACTCGTACGTCCCAACGCCCCAGCATCGGAGCTCCTCTTCCTACACCATCGAGAGGCTTCGCGCCGACCGAGAAACCCTCCGCTCTCACTCCATTGCTATAATAAACGTAATTGTCCGTATCGAAGCGGCGAAGCCCCAAGAATTACGATCGATACGTGCTCAATTGCGCGCCGGTACAAAGTTGTAGTGGGATATGTTATTTTATTGCGCCAATCCAAGGCCCCGAAGCCTCGACGTTTGGAAATGTATAATTTCAACAAGAAATTATCGCGGTCGATGCTTCGGTCACGTCGAGAGGAAATTTCGCAAATTCGTATCCTAATTTAAAAAAAAAAATGCCCAATATAGGGAGATGGAACAGCTATATGATTTTTTAAAAATTGTTTGTTTTCATGAAAACATTTTTACGAGGTGCCCACGCCAGACGCCCAAAATGGTCCAGCGAAACAAGTGGTTTGAATAAAGTGTCCATCTGTGTGTGGATGACTTCGAAATGTCAACCACCGATTCGAACATCGCTGAACCGATTGAATTGAAATTTAGTCTATAAATGAAACAGCATCCATTCTTCGATTGCTGCAATTTTTTATGGATTATATGCACAGGTTTAGATTTTACATAATTTTGAGCGTTTTGAAAAAAGCAAGTGAATGGGCTAGCTTTGGTAAAATCTGGAATATTTTGCTGAATAGCTCGTTGTGTAGATACATTTAATGTTGCTTGAGATTTGGTGCGTTTGGTGTACTATTGGCTCAATCAATAAGTTCTTATCGGCATAAATCATAATACCATGTGGTTGTGAGAAGTGACGGCAAATAATTGGTACACAATCAATGACTGAACCATCCACCGTTCGCGATATAAGGTCGTGATTGTGCAGGATAGCATAGGTATTGTATATATATTTCCGGGCCAATAGGTTTGAAAGATCATTGGATGAATAGCTGATAACAGTGTCCATTGTTTATTCCGAGTGTCTGAAAAAATGAGGGCCACGGTTGACAAATGGTTCATTGTTGTCTCTTCATGCACATATATTTCTGCTCCGAATTATTTTGCATCTTTCACAAGTTCCGTCCAAGTTTCATGATGTACCGTGACCCCGTAGAAAGATTGTGCGCAAACTATACAGGCTTCTGCGTATAACTGAATTTTCTGCACCAATTATTTACCTTAAAAACTACTTGTTTTAAATTTTTGTATTTTTGATACTCAACATGATAGTCACTTTTTCTGAGATCGGAATTTTAAGCCCTTTTTTTAAAGAATTACCAGAATTTTAAGAACTACCAGAAAAGATTTTACATTTTTCAATATGTATAAGCTTTCACCAATTGAAGGCTATATCTGTCATGGATTCTTTTTTGCTTAACAATTATTTTTAAAAAACCCTTCAATCAAATAAACCTGCAGATAATCCGAGGGTAATTTATGAAATTAAATAGTGCCCGTTAAAAATTATTCTTTTTGGACCCGTTAGTATAAGCGTGTTGTTTTACACGATGGGTGAAAGTGATAAATTTGTAAATAAAAAATTATGTCAATAATCATAATGGGAAATCATTAATTATTGTCGGAAGGTGTCGGATTGCTTCTGCTTTATGATCACGGTAAAAATTCCATGTATGATATGAGATAACACAAAAAAAATTTTTTTCATTATAAATATTTATTTACTTTTGCCGGAAGTATTTATGCATAAAAAATCCGAAGAAATGTATATGAATTTTTTAAAAATTTTTGACGGTGTGCCCATATGGTCCAAAAGGATCGCTTCAAGATGGATAATTTTGGGCTGCGGAGAATTCGGAATATAAATTCGTGCCGATTAGAGCTTCGTGAACCACCCTGTATATCCCATAAGATAGAGTCTCCATGGCGATATAATATACAATTGATCTCTCGACATATAGCATGGTACAAACATGTGTGTATATAATACAAGCTCCGAACGGGGAAGCAACGACTGAGGGCCGTCTGTGCGGAGAGCTGCCCGCAGCCGCAGCAGTGCCGGTTATTCTCGATCGAAAGTTTTTGCAGAGTTGCGGCCCCGCGTCGTCGCCAAAGCTGATTGGACTCCCATTGAATCGAGCGAGGACTTACAATGCACACAGAGACGCTAAATCAAATGTAGCACCGTGTATAAGCCTCGTTGTCTTTAATCGATCCTCCTCTTGATCTTTCGCTCAAAATTGAATCATGGACATGCAAGAAAGTTACAGAGGATCTGGCCTGGCGTTTCAGTCATGTTAACGATTGATTCCAAAGAGACTATTCAATTTATTCCACTGGCACGTAATTGCTAGAATTAAAACGATTAATCACTGGGAATTGAGTGGTGATTACAAAAATCGTTAAATTATGTTTGTCAATTGGGAATAGTATTAAAATTCTACGATATTGCTATTTCAAAATTAGAATATGTATGTATTTTAATCTTCATTTTAATAGCCAATGTCGTAATAGTCAATGAAGAATGCACCTGACAATTAATATATGGCGTATCCATTCTAGCTTTGTAATCTGTACATTAATAAAATAAATATAACTGCGGGCAAATACTGCGAGAAATATTAGAGTCGTTGGCCCTCTAGCGGACATCGGTATAAGTTACGTTACACCTCATCAACATTACACGTATATCACTAAAGTTATATTAAAATTGTTTCAAGCATGTTTCTTAACGTCTACAGAATGTTTGTCACGTAATCACGTAACCACATGTAATCGCTTACACCCGTATTCTGCAGCTGTTACATTACATGTTATTACCCTGTCATATAATAACCACAAATTATAAGAATAACAATGTTACATTACACGTAACTCCCATGTTATGTCGGCGTAATAAAACGTATTTACTAATAATAGTTGTCTCTATTTCTTAAATTGATTCTTCGATATAAATCGAATCAAAGAAAAAAATCATTTTCATCGAATTTAGTGTGATATTCCAAATGCAATTAAGATCGTTTTTAGAGCAAGTATTAAATTCATCTGAAATGCAATTGCCATAATTTACACGATTGCTTGAACGCAATAAATCATGTGCGCGCTCACGATGTTGCGAAAGAATTTCAGGTATATGGAACCGGAAATGGCGGTTAAATATCGCTGTACTCGCAGGATCATCAGTGGCTCTTCGCTTTTTTACAGCCGTCATCATCTCAACGCAAACGCTCTTTGGATTCCGCAGCATTTCATCACCCGGGCAATGTCGAAGGGCTGCCGCAAAAGGCTCCGTCGTTTTGGAATCAAGAAAGTCGATCGTGTGGAGGGTAAGGCCCGTACGGCACGAAAAACCCGTCCCGCATTATTGTAATATCGGTCAGAGCTCGTACGACTTCTGTCTCGAGAGAGGACCCGTCCGGCCGAGTCTGATGCTCGTCAACAATGACGAGATCCCTCTTGCCCGATGAGGAAGGAGAGCCGCGGGGGGTCGACTTGGTTAGCACTTTGTAACGCTCACTCGACAACACCCTGTGATGATCGATTGAACGAAAAATCTACACCATATGGAGCTGCGAAGCTTAGCACTGTGGGTTTTGATGCTTTTACGAACTCGTGGTAGAGGATAGAAAATGTGCCTCGGGAGATTTATCGATTTTTCGAGTCCGGCTATTAGTTTGACCGAAGAGAGGTCTCTGCAGGTAGCGAGACGGACAAAAAGCTCACAGCTCAACGACGCACAAAAGAAACTTATACCACAACGTTATATAAAAAGAAACTCATAAACCGAAACTTTACGGGGAGTTGTTTCATAGATAATTCGATATCAATTATCGTTATGGAATTATAAAAAAAAGTTTCATTCATGGGGACTGAATAAACTCAGGAAATTGAGAGTGATCGCTAAAAGGGTTACCATTATTTTTGTTTATGACCATTATTAACACATATATCAATGGGATGCCTGAAGGAAGCAGGCAGAAAAAGCTTACAGCTCAACGTTAGACACAAGAGATTATACTGCAATGTCATAGAAAAAGAACCTCGTATACCGAAACTTTATGGGAAACTAGAGTTGTTTAATCTCGTTAGGGTTGAAATATTTGTCTATTTGTTTCGTAGGTAATTAACTCAATATCAATAATCGTTATAAAAGTTTTATTCATGGGGACTGAATAAACTCAGGAAATTGAAAGTAATCGTTAAAGGGGTTACGATTATTTTTATTTATGGCACTACTACACATCTATGAGATGTCTGATAAAAAATTATACTTCAACGTTATAGAAAAAGAAACTCGTACACCGAAACTTTATGGGAAAGTTGTTTAATGAAAGTAGGTACATAAATAAGTAATTTCGCATACGGATGAGTATGGTTTCGATTGTTTTTTATTGACATGGGGGGGATGTTACATGGACGTATGATGGAATGCACGTTATAAAGGTCGATAGTAAACTAACAAACTTAAAAATTAAACGTACCACCTAACTTGTATACCGAACGTAATAAAGGTATAATATAATAATAATATTGTGGTAGCTGCGATGATATCGCGGTGTTTTCTTCTCCATTTTTGTTTTTACATTTAAAAAACGTTCCTATTAACCGTAAATCGTCAAAATTCGACGATATCGTTAACTTTCGTAGAAAAAATTATAGCCTAAAAGTTGCCGCCGTTCACCAGAATGCACAAAAGTACATAAACATTGTGTTTTAATAATCGTGTCGATTTGTTGTTTTAAACTCATTCAATATGTGTGTGTACGTTCGAGCATTGCAATGCCGGGAAAACTGATTTTTCTCCTATAATATACTAGCAAGATAGTGTACAATGAAAAAACATGCGCAACGAACCAGCACACGATAATGTCGATGCAATTACTTCATTTACAAATTTTATAATTCATTTACAAATTTCGCGATTTAAATATTACGACAGCCACTTTCACTTCGCCCGCCTCTCATTATTACTATCAGATCGTTTTAGTTTTTGTTCAACAGCTAGCGTATGCCGGCACGTCGCTCGATAGTCCGCGCTATCGGCTAATAAATCATTAATCATATTAACAATACAACAGAGCATTTAGCATACTATTTAGAGGACTATTTATTGTGGATTATATGAAGTAACACTAAGGCGGATAGCACGGTGATCAGGCCCTAACGATAAGCGATGCGTTTTGATTTCTTCATCTTACAATGGGGACGGGACGTTCGTGTCTGACCACTGTGCGAATGATTTATTCCATTCTCTGTTTTGTTTATTGCGAGTACGGAGTACAGTTTGAGTGTGAGAACTAATAGAGCCTACGGTATTGCAATAGTAGTCGGACAGATTTTAAATTTGCCGATAATAAGCATATCGGCTAAATGCGAAATACTCTGAGTATCTAATGTTGTATCTTGCAAAAAAAAAAAAGCACAGATTAACGTATTATAAACAAAAAGATGAGTGGCTCGAAAAAATATTGATAGAAATGAAAAAAAAAATAATAGAAACAACTCACAAATCACTCGTACAAATATATACTGGAAGTTTACACGGAGGATGGTTGGGTTTGGATAATACCTATCTAATTTGAGATTCAAGGTCCGTGGTATGAGATACATAAGCCTCGACGTTATATTTTTTTGTTGTCAGGTGATTCCGAGAATAGCACGATAGAAAAATATACTAAAACGCATATGCCGATGTGTATGAGTGCAGGACTCGGAGGTCGAGATTTACTGCGGATAAACGAGCCTACAGGGTGTGCGCAGTTTGAAATTTCTTTATGACTGTGACTGTACGGGTGAGAAATATCTTCTCGCTCTCGTAAGTACGGTTTATCACAATATCGTGTCTCTCGAACGACATCCGAGTCCCTTGTTATTACAGAATGATCGACAAATAAAGACCCCCCGACAAATACATATATATTTACTTTTTTAAATATATAAGTCGACGAGTCAGTTGCTTCGATGAACTTCGAGAGAATTGACGACGAGTAACTTTGTTGTTTTCTTTGCGTATTTCTTTTCTCTTGTTTTCTTTGAATTGATCATTTTTGCGTCTTTACTTTGTGTTTTTTTTTTCTTATTCCTTTTTCTTTATATATTTTTTGCTCGCGACACTTTTTTTTTGCGTATTATCTCTACACACGAATGATGCGCGTACTAATTGTATTAGCTATACGGCGGTGTGTGTGTGTGTGTGTTTTGTTGTCGGTGCGAAGTGTCAATGGGCTCAACTTTATCGCTGAACATTTTTTTCATTACAGAGACAGATGCCATAATAATTATTAATAATAGCTGCTCTTGTGTCATCGCTTCCTTTCGGAATTCTAACACTAATTAATAATTAATATATAATATCTCTATATATTCAATGCTTTAATATATTAAATAGTCATATATCGTTAACCTACGCGCGATAGGGTGTGCTAAAAATTGCGAGGAAATGAAAAATGATAAAATTGAACGTACACAAAAATAAAAATAGAAAACCTTTTATCTTCAAGATTAATAATGATTTTTTTTTCGTCTTGTTTGTTTAGCGAAAGCGTGTCTCACATACAAAAAGCAACAGTTAGAGGCCTTGTGTTGATCGTTAATCGCTAAAGTGCATTTCTCTTGTTTGCTCAATAATTCTTTAATATCATAAGTCGTTATTAATATCCTCTGTGTATATCTTGCATAACTCGATCGCGTGTGATCTAAGCGCGCAAGGGAGCTCGAATATTTTACGTAATAATTGTTTCCTTCGTTCGTTTTGTTCTATTTTTTTTTTTTTTTCATTTTAAATCTTTTTTGGCCCGCAGTCTGCAGAGTAAAAATATGAGAATGTGATTCAATCTATTACGACCGAGATTATTGTGTCTTCTTTTGTTTTCGTTTTATAATAGGTAAAAGTTTACATTCAGTCGAGGCCAGACTGTGACGTTGCTTTTCATTGTCACTCTTATCTTCTATCTTCGTCGCTGCACTTGCCGTGCTTATTAGTCGTTTAGCAAGTCGATATTATGCTCAATCGCACAAGTGCAGCGACGAAAAAATTCTCACTCGTTATACATATTTGAAACAATACAAACGTAACTCGCGAACCCTGTAGTAACCTGGCGTGTTAAGCCCAATCTGGCCCTGGTAAAGTTTGCTGGCGATACGACGATATTTTACTTTTTTTTTTTTTCTTTTTCATCTTTACAACTATAATTCCGTATATAGCTTGCCGACTACGGTACAGCTACCGTCTTTGGGTTTTATAATTAACGAGATTCATAATCACTTGGTGTAAACGAGATTTAATGATAACAAAAAAAAAAGTTGACAAACATAATGTCAAACTATTGGCGTAGAGTACAAACGTCGTACCGTCAAATTGATCGTTTTATCATATAATATTTATATGCGATTGCTTTTAATACTGGACAATTGTGAGAAAGAAATAAAATTAAGATAAATCGTTTGTGTGCAAGAGATTCGGTGTCTCGTTTGTTTGTTTTTTGTTTCCTAGCACGGGAAGGTAACGTTGGTACGGTAATCATGTGACGAATCGAAAAGTCAGTCGTTTTCTCGAGTAATCTATAAAACCCAAAAGCCAAAAAATTCTAACTGGCAGTAAAGAGTGGACGTTGCGCCCGGCGCAAGGTGAGAATAGCGGCTGCTGTGGCAGGCAAGGGTTATCGGACCTTCCTTTACATTGACGAGAGTTTTAACTCAAACGCGGCGTGTAAGTTGGATAATAGTTACATCGATTTTTTTACACGTACGTTGCCATCGTACCGGTTGGAATCGTCGGTGTCTCGTCGGGTCTTCCTTTGGGTCCGTACTGCCCGATGAAAGATCCGTCCTCGGTGAATCGACCTATAATTTTGCAAAATCCAATGTGTCAGCGAGTGTTAAAAAAAAAAACGGTGAGCAAGGAAAGGGTCTATTGAAGAACTGCGCTGAGTTGCGATCCAAGCGTAGCTTTCTTTGTTCTAAATCTATGTTTGAAGCATCACAGGACGGATAAAATTGCAAAAACCAAACCCTTCGCACCTACCTTAGACTAGTGTCGCGAATGCCTGAGAGTTGGGCTCCGGTTTCCTCTGACGGCCGTACTGACCGATGAAAGACCCGTCCTCGTTCATACCCTCTGTGTTTTTGTTTGTTTTAGGAACGCAACGAAAAAAATAAAATAAGCGATAAAAAACGTGTATAGTAAAAAACATAAACATGTACCGTTGTTGTCTGACGTTTCAGTGAATGAGATAAAGTGGAGCGGAAATGGTAAATATTTGAATAAAAATGTATATTAAATATTATTTTGTTTCGATAACTGTAAACAATCCTTAACAGAACACACTAATAAGATTTGCAAATATTTGAGTAATTTTGTTTTCATTAACAAAATTATTCATAACTCGAGAAGCATTCGACATTTTTATTCAAATATCCCATATTTTTTGTGACATAAAAACTGAAAACGTTCACAAATAACTAAAGGAGTTAAATAAAAACTCGAGTGAAGAAAAAAAAAATTGAAATCGAGCATTGCGTTGAAAATTAAAAAGATTGTGATAAAACAATGTGTTTGGATCGGGTGTTTCTACGACTGAACTCCATGTACACACACAAGCTAGTGCGAAAACTACTCTCTAGATTACGAAAAACGATTGAATGTGCGCAGCTGGAGGTAAAAATAGAGACTTCAACTTACCGGTATCGCCCTCGCCGTATTCAGCCATCGAATCTGTGTCCGATTCGGGATGTTTGCCGTCCTGGTGAGAGGACGACGCTAGGGAAGCTCGGCCTCCGGCGGATTTCGTATCCAACGGTTGCGAATATTCGTGGAAGCCACCTTCGTCGGGATAATCGCCACGGCCAGCGGCGAGTTCTCGTTCGTGCACTGCGTATTTTCCTCCGCGGTTACGTTTTATCACGCAGACGATTATTAGTACGATTAGAAGGAATGCAATTGCCAACATCATTCCTAAAAAAGACAGACGTACGGATTGTCAAAACGGTTATTGAAGAAATCTCGAGTTTGCAGGTAAGTGAGTATTAATTACCTATGAACCATCCAGCTGTGGCTACATTTTCCTTTGGCTGAATAATCGGTCCTTCACTGCTGGTCTCGATCTCTTGAACTTGACTTTCCGACAGGTATTTTCCGTCAACGGCAACTATGCTCACAAGGTAAGTTTCGCCGCTCTGAAGTCCTCGTATCTGAATTGAGATATTATAATGAAAGCCACGAAACGTGCGAAAATACCCGTCAAACGAATATCACGAATTATCATTAAATATTTGGACAACCAAGGAGAGCTCCAACAATTTTATGTGAACGAACGCTTCATTTCTTTTTATGGGGAAACATATTATGCGTCTCACTTCGAGCCAGAAGTGTTCTTACTTTGCCTTACTATTTTCAGCTATAAAAAAGACGTACAGAAAAACTCATGAGATGGATTATTAGTAACGGTGTTCTGATCGCGTAAAAAAATATCCGTATTAAAATAATATAATATTTTCTCGTAGAATAAAAACACCGGTACAATTGAACAGTCATGACAGGATTCATTCACAACGCATTTTTTAAAAAATGGAGCACGTCTTATTTCCTGAGATCGGTGAAGTTTAATATAACAAATCATCGTCAAATAAATGTCACGAACCTCGATTTCGTTGGACTGGAATTGCGGGTCCGATTCTCGCGATATCGATTCGCCCTTAAGCTTGTACTTGGCGTAAAAGTGGCTGCCGGGATATCCATTAAGATTGGGGATCCAAGTGACCTTTATATTCGAGAATCCATTCTCCTTGGGGAATGTTTCCCATGTAAAATGCGGCACATCTGGTATTTGAGAATGTCTCGTGCGTTCTTCAATGTAGAAGCTATAAAGGAGTAAAAAATGCTTATAAAGTACAGAACGATTGTCAAAAACCACGAAGAGCAATTAGAATTTCAAGTTAAAAATCCTCACTTGTCTCCTTCGCCAACTTTCGTGGTCGCTCTAACATGAACTCGGTATTTGGTGTTAGGCGCTAAAGATGCTAATTTGGCAGTCGTAGCCTCAGCATTGAAAACATGAGGTTGCCTCTCGAGCAGAGGTCCGATTTCGGTTCCATTTACCTCCTGATAATATATTCTATATCCTGTGAGGACGCCGTTCGTTTCCGCGGGTCTGGTCCACTTGAGCCATAAAGCGCTGGATCCGATGGGAAAAGCGTCTAAACTGAGAACAGTACCTGGTCTACCTTCAGGCGTGTTGAAGCTCAAAACCTCGGAGGGTGGACCGATATAGCGTCCGTTAAATACGACGACTTTAACGTAATTTTTGCTGTAAGGAACGAATTTCTCAACGACAAGATGTGTTTTGTTGCCGACATTGAATTCCCGCATTCCTTCTTCGCCGTCTTTTTCAGTCCACGTCTGAATTCTATAACCGCGAAGCTGACCTCTCACCGAACTTTCGGGAACCGGATTCCACGAAAGTTCGGCGCTTGTACTCGATTTCACGTCGATAACCGTAAAGTTTCCAGGCGCTTGCGTCGGCTGATCTTCACCGGAATAACCAATAACGATTTCCGGTGCCACCGACGACTCTCCCTTCTCGTTTATCGCCACGACCTTTATTTGGTATCTCTCGTAAGTCGGTTGATTGTCCACTTGAAGTCTGTTTGTCTTCCAATTGTATATGTCCTCTTGGACCCATTTTTCGCCGGGTATATCGCGTCTGTAGAACACTCGGTACATGAATTTTGGCGCGTGGTGCTCGATTTGTGGCATTATCGTCCAGCTTATCACAATGTTCTGGGGATCAGTGCCGTTGCCCATTACGTTTCCGGGATTTTTGTGGGGAACGTCCGGCTGCGTTGTGCACACGGAGCCGTGAGGGGATGGTTGCGAAGGACCTGTTTTAAAAAACGATTGATAAAATAGAATTTACCGAATTATGACTATTTCTCTGAGTAAATGAATCAATAAATCCAAGCATTTATAGTCCTAACTAACAAAATAACGGATTTACCAAAATTTTCTGTTTATCTAAGAGAAATTACCGCTTTTCGTAAAGCATAAAGAATTGTAACTCATCACGAATAAAAGGAGAACTAAAAGCCATTTTGATAAATGTAATAATTATATGAAGTTACGAAAATCTATGCATTGAAGATATTCACAATACCTATTTTGTTCCAAGCTTGCACACGGAACGTGTAGTTTGCCCATGGCGTCATGGGGACCATGTAAGTTTGTTCCGTCGCCGGTACATTATCGACCGAAACTTCCCATGCATCGGGTGTGAAGCTGGTGTTGTGTTGAATGGAGTATCGCAAAATGGGAGCTCTGTTATCACCCAGGGGAGTCCAACGAATGCGAGCCTCATTTCTGTAGCACTCAGTGCCGAGAAGACCCGGTGCATTGGGCACATCCTGAACTGTGAGAGTAGCTTGTGCTCTAACTTCGTCGAGATCAGTCTTGGCAACGCAGGTATAGATTCCGGAATCCAATTCCGTTGTTTTTGTGATCGAAAGAGAGTGATCATCGGTCGCAAATACATAACGTGGCTCTGCCTTGTCGTCTATCGGATCACCCTTGCTCAACCATTGGATTTCCAATCGCAAGGTCGGATCTGCTACGGCATTACATCTGTAAATAAAACGAAAACGTAACGATTCGAGCAATTCGAAGTATTGCCCCTTCAGTGGAAGTCTGATTAGCCGGGTTCAGGTTACTCGAGTAGCGGATTAAGGGAAGGAAGTCATTTCACGTCTCCCTCCCCCATCAACGATCCGCCCATCGTTGCTGAAGTATGAGTCACTTTCTCTAGAAACTGACGCCAGTTTTATTCTTGAGCAACAAATTGTATTCTCAAAATACAAAATTAATAGTAATGCGTATGTGTTAATTGCAAGGTATAAATTTAGCAAATTCTGACAATTTATGCAAAAAGTTTGATATTCAAGAGAGTAATCAACATCGATGTACATTTTATCCTATATAACCTTCAGTAAACCTTTGAAACAACAACGGATTTTAATAATAGAATGAACACCCGATTTTACGAAGTTAAATATTTTCTAATGGAGATAAATTTCATGTTACATCCAATTCATTTTTATAACTCCTATTTTGCTGAATCGAAAAGTTTATAATTGCCACGGAATAACACAAATTTATTGCATACTATCATCTTATTATTTTATACAAGATGGTAAATAAAAATGGTTGATCCATGATTTTAGTTATGAATTAAACTTTCGGTTACGACCGTCCCAATTAATCGTAATTCGACTGTATATCAGACAAAAACAACGTACCTGAATGTCGCAGTAGTTCCCGCCGAAACTTCGTAGTCTTCGGGCACGTGGGTAATTCTCGTATGTTCCTTGACTACCAATGTAGCGCTCGCTTCTGCCTCCCCCAATTTGTTGGACGCGAAACAAGTGTAAGTAGCAGCGTCCAAGTGAATTACATTTGATATGTACAAATCGCCGGATTCGCGAGTCTTGTAACGTCCGCCCGTGAGTTCTTGTCCATTGCGAATCCACTTGACGGTAGGTTTCGGAGCGCCGAAAACGCGGCAAGTCATTATAACATTTTTTCCATCAACGGTAGAAGTATTTACCGGTGGTTCACTGATTTCCGGCTGTAACGCAAGTACATTTACGTAAACGTCTTTGTATACGTAGCCAAGAGCGTTGGTGGCGTTACAACCGTAATTTCCAGTATCAGTCTTTTTCAGTTTTTCAATAATTATCGAATTAGCGGAGACTTTACGTCTGGGATTTGGCGGGGCCTCGGCGATCGGTTTTCCATTGTGAATCCACTTAATTTGTGGCTCCGGTACACCGCTCGCTTCGCAACGGAACTCCACAGTCTCGTCCTCCGCTGCGTTTATTATTTCTGGCTCTACGGTGAAGTACGGAATAGCCTGAACTTTGAGATCAATCGAGTGGGATTTTTCAATTCCCACGCCGTTCGACGCTTCGCAAGTGTATATCCCATTGTCATTGAAGTCTACAGTTTTTATAATTAACGATTTCCCGTAATTTCCTTGTGTGACCCTATCCGTAGGCTTCAATCTAACGCCATTTTTCATCCAAACAGTTTGCGGCAAAGGCGTGCCTCCGTAAATACAGTACAATTCAATCTTCTTCCCTCTCAGAGCAACCTCGTTCTTTCGGCTAACGTATTGCTTAACCGGCTCGTGTTTGTTCTGGTTTGCCGAGGATCCAGTGGAGATTACGTTGAGAAGAAATCTGTTGCCAACTTTGTACTCTTTTCTGTACAGCGACGTGGCAGCGCATGCATAATAAAAATTGTCGGAAGCGTCTTCTCTCGTGACGTTACTGAACCACAAGTTTCCCTCGGGATCCAGTGTCATTCGCGAATTGTTTATGGATTTAATGTCGCCGGTCGTGTCTTGAATCAGCCAGTAAACGTTCGGCTTTGGCCAACCATCAGGCGGCTGACAAGTCAATTTGAAGGGCTCTCCCTCGTTCGCGTCTAGAGTTATTGGATCGTCGTCTTTGAATGAATTAAGCTCGGCTTTCCTGACGAACACGGAGTTGGAAGTCGCGGTACCCCATTCGTTCGTTGCAAAACATTGGTACTGTCCGAGATCTTCATCCCCCGCTCTCGAGATAACGAGAGTACCTCGACCGGGTTGCTGGGAAATTCGGTCATCGTACGCTTGCCATTCGAATTTCTTGCCGTTTTTAATCCATCGGTATCTGTGTTTGCGAAGAAAAAAAAAATGAAAATCATTTTTTTTCATTTAGCGATAGTGAAATGAGGAGCGTTGCAATTTATCGGGGCATATCGCGATAAAACGACCGAGCAATTTTCAACTTGTCCTACAGTCAAGCCACAAGTAGCCACATCTGTCAGGAGCGGTAATTTTATCTCCCTAAGGCATGAGGTCATCGCGGTAATTAAGACCAGTTACTCAGACGGTAGTGCAAGAAAGTCAACTGTGAATCAAGACAGCGAAGGGAAAGCTATGCCAGTGAATGAAATTCCTCAGTGATCCTCACAGCGCCACAACTCGCTCGGTATTATTGTTTTAATCGGGAAAATTTCCGAATAACCGGCATCGACGATTGCGCTATGGATTTATCGACGAATTTATTTTAAAAAATTGCACAACTTCAGGACAATGGTCCATTGATTATTGCGATATAGAGAAAGCAATTTCTTATCCTTACTGCGGAGCTGGCTCGCCCTCTGCTTCGCATTCGATGAGAAACGGTTTATCATTCTCGTTGAGACTCTGCTGAGCTACTTGGAAAAGTAGCTCGTCCGTCGGTGGCTGCTTTGATATTCTTGGCGGTGATTGGACTGAAATGAGTTACGGATAACAGATACAGGATCTCGAATCTTTGACGACAACAGAAAAAACAAAAAGAAGAAAAAGAAAAACAGAACAATCCACTCTATGTTTTAGGGTCACATAAAACATTAGGTGATCTACTACTCCAAATAGAAAACAAGCCGACAGTAGACCATGAATGAAAATTTTGGAGCGAGAGTAATGTACATGATGTGGTACAATGAATTTATCGAAGACATTAAATAGAGATTTTAAACAGGCGCTAGTTGGTTCTATGATTAATAAATACATGTGAGTTCCGAGCTATGCGCAATAATGTTTAATGAACATGATAACAGCGTGAGACAATTTCCAAACATTTCAGAGCTTTCGCTTGAACAAAATGGTTTTGTGAGCGATGAGATTAGTATCTGATAGTTCTAATGCCAATTAGGAAATCACAACTACACGTCTCTCATGATTTTTGCAATAACTTTCACCTTCTATCAAATCCGGTATTCGCACTATAATGCAAAATCACCAATTATTCCATATTACACATATGTATTAAACGTGTCGATTTAATATCGCCAAAGTATTTAATCTCAGTCATAAGTGGCTGGGTTTATAAATATATACTCACTCGAGGCTGATGACGCGTGTAGCGCGATCGCCGCTATAATAAACACTGAACACCTCATGGTTCCGCTCTAGTGGCTCTAAAATAAATCATAGAGAGGACACTCGTCAATAATCAGAAGGTGTAATTTCGACGTGCATTATTATTGCTGCAGATATGCGACATTGCGATCGATATACTGTAAAAAAATGTATACATATATATAGGCCGGTCTTTCATACCGGTTCGTCATTCGCTAAAACATGCGCGTTTCCTTTTTTTTAAACACATCGCTTTTTTTTTATTGTTTTGGAATAACGGTTGCCAGTGGAGACGCGTAATATGGGCGTGCACTGACCAGCGGCGAGAAGGTAACTCGCCCGATCATCTGTGAGTAGCGCAATGAGCTACTCCGAACTCGGTTATTTCAATTACTTACAAAGGGAGTTAAGTATAGGTAACAACGAGGATTAACGGCATGTAACGGCGTGTCGTGCGAGCGACAACGCGCTGTTCACCGAGTCAGCACGCGCAATAATCGAAACAGGTAGCGCAGAGCGGAGAGCACGACGATGATATCACCGAAGTTGATTGCCTTCGAGAGTGACAACATCGCTCGAAAATAGAAGACTCGGGCGTGCTCGGTTCCCACCTGTTTCGAATGCTCTTTCGTCGAATTTTCGTTAAACGACGAGCGGTTTTAGCGAAAATTCACGGAAATTAGTTTCGCAGCGAGGACTATTGTGGGTCGGAGGTGTCGGAGGTGAGTCAGGAACGCGGAGAAGGAGCGATAGATAGGCTCGACGAACGGGGCACACCCGAGAACCAGCATTGATCGCTCCTCCAACGCTGTCATCCGTTTATCTTATTTCCTCGCTGGCGCAGACACCCCGAGCCGGCATTTAAATGATAAATGTAACACACCGATAACGAACTCACCTATCCGAGCGGCTAATCTCTCACTGAAAAACACTACAATCAGTTTATCACCAAGGCATCCTCGAAAAACCACTGACTCTTTCCGTGCAACGTATCTTACGGTACCCGTGTACTATAGTAGAACGTACACACGTCAGGGCTACAGCCATACAGTCGCGTTTCCCCCACTCCCTTACCCCACCACCGCTCTCTCTCATTGGACACCGAGCAGAAGCGCCATGTTAACGATGCGGCCGCCACCGTACTCAAACTCCCTCTCTCGAAAGCGATACACCTTTGAAAAAGGGAACACATTCAATACAGTTTACGCGGGTTCGGATCTCTCGCCTCTTGCAGCTGCCTATTCATTCACCATTGGATTCTCCGATACAGTACGAAAGATCGATGCAGTCGCTGACCGTTGGCCAATGGTCACCGGGATATTTATTACTTCAGGATTGGGGACCGAAAATTGTATAGATTCGTTGCCTCCCTGAAAACGTTTCCTCACATTTTTTTCTGGAAATCGCAGGATTATTTTATTGAAAATCTTAAACCTTACGGTTATCACTAAAGTCGTACTAAGAAGCTACAATTAAATTGGAAATCTACAATTTTCATGAATTTTCTTCAGATTTGCAGTGAAATCTACAAGCTTCACTAAAAAAATCACACAAGCTGACGAATACTTCAGGAAATGTCAGTCTGGATATTTTGCAGAAAATGGAAATTTGTGTTTTTTTTGCGGTGATACGATTTCCACTTTGAGGGAAAAACTGATATTCATCTCGTTGCATAATGTTTCCAGAGAAATGCTGAAATTTAATGTGCCTTTGATGAATTACACGTTATCACAGCACACAGCAAATATCGACATTTTTTTCGTACGGAAATCTATGAAAATTTATGAATTACCTCGCTTGCAGTTTTTCCGAGAAATGTTTGCGCCAAGGCAACAGGTTCGGACTGCACTTTTTGGCAGAGCTCGCCTGAAATCTACGGTATTCGGGTCAACACCCTCATTGTTGCAGATTTAGAATGAGCCGCACTAAAAACGTCGAGGAGCAGACATCGAGTTCATAGAAGATCTGCATTAGAGTGCAGGTCATCGGCCCCACCCACCGGTACTCCTGGCTGCGATAATGCATCGCTAACTAAGAGCGGTGCTTTGCCGTGCTTCTTTGCACTTCCGCTACTGCTATCTATACGTGACTCACACTATGAATCCTTAAAACTTGACTGAATCATTTCAATTCGCATCACGATTACACTGCATAAGACCATGTGGGATGAGAATTACGGGAGTTGGATTGCGGTCGCGACTGATTATTGCAGTACAACACTATATTAAGAACACCGGTTTGCATGTGAATCGGTGAGCGGGCGATAAGTGACGAAATGGAAAGGAAAATGAGAATTCTCGCGTAATAAACAGATTTCTTTTTCCTTCATTTCATCATTAAATAAAAAGAAACAGTTCCACATTAGATATATGTACAACTTCAATACAATTGGCAATAAAAACAAAGACGCGATTTTTTTTACTCTATAGACTAAGGAAGATAATATAAATAATATGAATAATAAAGATAAGTTATAGATACAGCGATAACATTAATGACAAATGGAAAATAACGTATCAGCAAGAGGCGCTGGTCATCGCTAATAACTAAACGTTCAATTGATTGCCTATTCGTATTCGCACTCACATTCAACAGTCACGATTCGGTGTAGCTCGAAGAGTTTCACGAGAAAACGGTTAATTACTCGACAGCACTTGAAAATAGTGGTCTCGGTAAAGATATATATTACAAATATTTGTGACTGTATTGCTTTCATGGCGGAAATTTCTCTTTGAATATACCGAACGTCTGCGCAATTTTGGAGCTTCTAGAGAAATGGAATTTTCTTAACAATTGGCTAATTAAACTATTTGGTACTGTTCCGGCTCCACTTCGTTGATATGCCTCAGGAAAAACGTGACTTTCACCTGCTCCACGTGCCGACATAATTTCATCGCTAAACTCGTGCGCATTTTCATGTGTTCGGTGAGGGACGGCAAGTTGAGCAGCAAAAAGGCCAGGCCATCGATTTCCTGCAAATTAAAAACATTATCTGCATCTTTTATACTTGGACAATGATTTTTATATAAATAAATCATGTGAAACTACTCATTCTCATTCGGGGAAAATCGATCATTTTATCTTACTCCGATAATACCCATAGCTAAAGCAAAGTAACCAAAAAGTATTCCAAAACCTTCCTCATTCTAATATTGTCCAAATATGCTGTACAGGCAACACTTTTCTATAAACCAGAGTATTAAATTCAATATACATTAACAACAATAATTAATAACTTCTATTAACCGATTCTTTTATATTGAACTCAATATAAGTAATTTCTCCAAGAAAAATGTCGCTAAAAGTAATCGTAAGTTGCGTGGTGCTTACCTCTTGTTTAACTCTGTAAGCGATATCCTTGCAATCATTCGTCTTACGGAGATATCGAAAAACGTCGTCCACACTCCAGAACAGTGGATTCGAATCCAATTTTCGTGTTTTCGGTCGTCTCTGCTTTTTCTGCATTCTCACATATTCAGCGTCGGCGTCCGAGCAATCCGACTCTATGCTAGTGTCCCATTCGCGGTCTCTTTTTCCCGATCTTGTAATAGAACCATTTTGGTTGTATTTAGCTGAGTTCGCCTTAGAATTCATACTACCAGGACTTCCTACATTGCTGTCTTTGCTTTTGCGATCGTTGAAGGAGCTCCGCGAATCTTCGGAGCCGTTACTCGACGGGCCTTCGACTTTGAGATCGTCGCATTTGTCCGGTTTCTCCAAACCCTTCTGGATCATTATATCGATCTCGGACAATGGCGGTCTATCGTCCAGCGTTTCCTCCATACCCTCGGCCACGTGCTTCGCTAAATCTAAAGATAAATAAGGCATTTCATCCTCGCGCTCGTATGTACTAACGTTGTCCTTGTCTCTGTTGGCCCAACGACCGCGTCTCCGCTTCCGCCTACCTCCCCAAACTTTTGGCTTTTGGACCATTATACTCGTGTAACCCTTTGGCTTTCCACGCTTACCCGTACCGATCGTAGTCGCTGCAAAATAAATAAATATATTAAACTGTAGAATTTCAGTTATTTTTGGTAATTCGTATAATGTTGATCCAAAAAATTTACCGAGAAATTGTTAAAACAATTGTTTAACAAATTTGATGGAATCTTCTTTTTCATTTTTCTTACGAATAAATAACTTTGTAATTAAATTTTTAATATCTATTTTTCATCCTGGTTTTTTTTTTTTTCAAACGAATTTTTGAAACCAAAACTGATTATTTTCAACATTACTATTAGAATAAAACAATTTCCAAATATTTCCAATGTAGTTCTTTTTTTTTCATGTACTAGTAAAGTTCTGATAAAATTAAACGTTTTGATCTTATAGTAAAGTTATCCATAAATTGTATGCAACAAAATGTAATTTTTTAATTTTCGAAAAATTCTACTTACTGACAAATTTGTTCTTTGAGGTTTTGTGACATCGGTCTGGACAATCGTCCTCCGGGACGTGAAGAGGTCCGAACAGATTCGGGCAAACCATCAATTTTTTGCAGATACTTTTGCAGAATTCAGCGACCATGTCTCCAGACGTGACGACCGCGACACTCGCACGGTAAGTGTTGTTCTTGTGTTTCGCCTTGAGCACCTCCAAGTGAAAGCCTGGATCGGGTTTCGTGTCGCATTGAAGAACTTTCAGGATTCTTGCGCTTCTGTATCCCACGGAGACAATCATAGACAAGACTTCCCTCATTACCAAAATTACCGGCCCAGGACCAACAGCTTTCGGCAGAGTCGCCAATTTTCCCTTAGATATCATAGGTCCCGTGAAGCAGCGGTAATTGAAATATATCTTTGGGCACCAGAGCGACGATCGAGGCTCGGATATCGGTATATCGAGCATAATCTTTTTGTCGTCGTCTTTAATCGGTCTCTCTAATTTTTTGCAAACTTCGATATAATCTCGTGGGGGTTTCAAGGGATAGTGATTGGACTCGCACCAGCCAACAGGAAATATTTGCATAGAATGCATGTGTACAATGTGATCTCGTCTGTCGTCGTAATTATCCAATTTAATCCACAGGAGGTCTTCCATCAATTTTGTAATGTGAGCCGCGCAAATAATGTTCTCGTCTTTAGGGTCGACGGCTTCGAGTCTCATTCCGATTTCGTAACCGGCGTCGATGGCCGATTCCCTCTCAGGAAATGAGTCAAGAGGAGCAGCGACAGACTCCGTTGCTTCTAAATAGGCTTCCCAATCGAATTGCTCGCTATCGGACGACCAACCTCGGGGCTTTGCGAGTCTGAGGCCATGATTTTTCGTCCAACCGACCGGAAAAATGTAAGGATGACTCGCTGTACATAGCCAAGTATTTTTCTCAATCGCGGAGAAAGAACGAGCCTCCTTTTTCGAATTAACGTAGTCGTCATGATTGTCGATTTGTACGAGAAAATAAATATCATCGAATATTTTAACTATCGTCGCCGGAGCAATACGAGTTCTTTGGGTCGGCATGATCGCCTCTAATTTCATTCCAACTTTGAATTTGTGTCGCGGATGTTCAACGTCCTGATCAAACAATTTTCCCGAGAACTCGTTATTGTTCGGAGCAGACTCTGTCAACTCTTTCCACTCCTCGTATGTGTGCGTCTCTACGATTGAGCTCGGCGGCTCGAGGAACCATTTGGGATCCGATTTTGAGGCAAACCCGTATTGATGCAGGTGTTCCGATGTACAAAACACCCAGAAATCTTTGACACGCGAGCCTGGTGTATCGTATCGCAGCAACAGTCGTCCACCAACGTTTTCGATTATCTGACAAGATAAGAAAA
Source organism: Clistopyga incitator (assembly GCA_947507545.1). Classification (NCBI taxonomy): domain Eukaryota; kingdom Metazoa; phylum Arthropoda; class Insecta; order Hymenoptera; family Ichneumonidae; genus Clistopyga; species Clistopyga incitator. The sequence continues at coordinate 5,725,606 of OX382175.1, forward strand.
ATTAATTATCCATAGAGTAATAATTACTCTGAGACAACAAATTTTTGTAGAGCAATGGAAATGAGTGTCGTAAATCCATTGTAATTAGGCAAAGAAACTGTGATCTCATTTATGTTAAAAAAATAAGAAAATTCGCTTTCACTGCAGACGAGATAATAAATTTACCGAATTCAGTTTTTTCAATATTGAATGGCTCATAGTTTCTGTTACCAATTACATCTGCTGAATGTATGTTACGTTGCATTTAAAGCAAAGAGTTTCATAGAAAATAAGGACATTTATCGATAAATATTGCATTTTTCTGCCTACCGATGTAATACATAAGAAATTATATACTTTTAAAAACCATCGTTTCCCATCATTTGCCAATATAATAAAAAATAAATGATTAGGAAATCAATAACTATTCCAATGTACAAAATTTTGATGAAATAGTAATCAGCGTTGCATATTATTTTCATAGACATAAAATAGAAAGAGCAATTGTAAACTCTAGAATAAAAGTGTTTTGGAGCAGACAAAAAATAAACTTACAGTTGCAACCCATAATTTGTAAGGATGTTGGAGATCGCTGACCTCCACTTTCATTCCCTGTTTAATTCTGTCCGTCATACTGAGTCCTTCCTGTGAATAAATTTTTATTTATGAATAATGCAAATGTGAGAGCAGGTACATTAGTTTTAGGAGGTTTACCGACCCCTGTCAGCATTTCTTGGGGAACAGACTTGGCAGACATCAAGTATTCCGGTAGTTTCTCAAGACAGTCGGGAGATCTTTTCAGAACAGCTTCGGGAGGCTCCAATTTCTTGTCATTTCTAACGCACCATCCCAATTCATGCGCAGCTTCTTTTGTCAAGTTAAACCAAAATTCCAGGCTCCTGTCGTCGCCACCAAAGTAACGCAATCGCAATAGCGGTCCGCAAGCCATTACTATTGTGGCAACCCAGTAGGAAACATCTCCTTCGTTGTCTTTGGAGGTCGGAACCTCCAGCGACATTCCAATTTCAATGCCGCTTTGAAGTGTCAACTCGACATGTGGAAACATAATTTGTGGAACTTCCAACGTCTCGCTGGCATCCAAATAGTCTTGCCAAACGAACCCATTGTCTGGAAAAAAGAAAAAAAAATTAACCATAATTTTTAACAATGCATGAAATATTAATTCATATTTATCAGAATAATTAAATGAAAATAAGCGAAAATTTTTTTTTTCGTTTCCGCTAATTCCTGGTTTTAATTATGTCGGCTTACAAATTAAAAAAATTAATTTCTAATATATTGTAATAAAAAGTTTCAAAAAAATAATTTTCAAAATGTGTATACGAAAAAAACAAGAAAGTCGTTGTTGACTTTAATTGGTTTGCATAAATAGAGTATAGGACAAAGGATTTCACATTGAATTTTCTGCCTGGCCTGTTACTCATTGATATTTTCATAGAGCTATACAGATATAGCATAAAAGTCTCTTTGTCCAATCTCCATCAGACTCTAATTAGATAAAAACACGATGCACTTAATGACGCGAACGGCAAAAAGATATTGAATAGTAACGACTAAATTTCCGAACTCAATTCAATTTTCATTCGTGATTCTTTGTCTGAACGCGATAAGCAAACGCTTTAATTGGTTCGGGACGAGTGCACGTAATATTAAACTTAAGGTTACCGAAAAAAGTCCGTATATCGATAAACTAATTCGTCGTAGGATAAATGCAAAAGTTATATAATATTAGTATTAACGTCAAATAAAGCGTTAGTGTTTAATGAGACGACTTACCTCCTTCGTTGATCTTTTCTTGCATTTTATACGCGCTCGCTTCCATAATTCTGCTATACTCCACGACCTGTGCACCAAAGAAGCGTGGAAGAACATATATATACATATATATGGTATTAAAAACGTCTCGATCGTTGAATTATTTCATTTGTCGCAAGATATCAGTCAGATTAATCGTTTGCTTACCTCGATTCGCGTAGCGCAACAGTTTCCACCGATTAACGCGTTACATTGAAATCAAAAGAGCTACGTGATAGTTGTAATGGTATAATTTTCGCTAAACTGTCCCAACACTAGCTATACGTTGTCGCGCAGCGTTGAAGCACTTTCCGTCTCTGTCGGTACTGCCTATATACCTATACATACTCTCAGCGCATTCATTCTGCGCTTATACGTGCGGTAGGTGTACCACTAGTCGAACAACAACATTTTTAATATATTAATCCGAATATTTTGTCGCAATGAGAATAACAAGAGTCGTCGGAGTTTGCGATGCAATTGCACTCGAGTGAGCGATCTATTAATAACTGCGACCACTCGGTACGTTGATTTCAATACCGCTTCACAACAGACCGATACTTTGCTATGTTTATTTAGGCACCGATGATTTTGCCCTCGAATGTGCGCGATCGTAGCCGAGAGTGCGTACGCGTGCCCTCAACATAGGCTCCAAAGATCCGAAAGGAACACGCCGAAAGCCGATTGAAATTCTCGCGTGGCCGTATTTCGGCGACGTTGCCACTTGCACTTTTGGCAAAGTAAATTTGAAAAGTGCACTTTTTGCAACCTCGCCGCGTCGGAAGTATAGCGATCAACGCAAGCATCATATTCATAACCGGATATTCTAACCTTTTTGTTTTCTTTTTTTTAAATAAGCTAATTTGCAAAATGGAATGCTAATAATCCTTTAGAAGCGCTGCGATCAGCCGACAACCGACACGAACCACGTGCGCCTCTCTGTATCCCTGCTGCGCTCAGGCTGCTCTGCCGGACTATCGCGAATGTTATGATCAACTCGCTGCAAACTTGTTGTACGTTGGATTTACAACTCGATAATCGTCGTTCGGTCATACGTTGATGTGTTCACAATGCTATTCGCTCGTGGATTGCAACCCGGTTTCTCCTGGTTTCGACAAAATCTCAAACGAAATAATAGAGCGCTCATGCAAATATCACTTAACCTCAAAAATGTTTGGGGAAAATATTACAGTAACCGTGCACCCTCCGAAATCTCGTTGCCCGATGACAGCGTCAAGCAGTACATCAAGAGAATTGCCAACGAGTATGAAAAAAATAACGTGATCAATACGGACATTAGCACTGAACATGGATACGGTCAAGTTTCTAAGTTGCTCCAGAGCAGAAAGGAGATTGCGGAGAGTATGAAGAGTTTGGAGGAACTTGGTAAAAATATATACAGCGTTACTTTGAAATAAAAGTGGGATACCCAAAGAAGGAAACTTTCGCTTGTTTCCACATAGATTTAACGGAGATGCTTTAATGCAACGTGATACGTAAATATTGTCAGTTGCGAAGGAAACTATAATTTCATTTATGCTCTAAAAAATAGTATATTACACACCTAGGGCAGTAAAGTAAGAAATGTCTCAGATCACATGTAATTATCGGCCCAGGCAAAGCTGAGGATATTATTAATTAAGCCGAGCTTTCTTATTTATTGCCCGAGGAATGTATATGATTTTTCTCATAGACGGAGCCAAAAAGCGGGATCATCGTTCCGCGCAGCGGGTCGAAAGTCTCGCTTTTGGCCCGGAAGTGAGAAAAAGTAATTTTGCGCACACTGAAGTTAGGAAATAAATTTCAAAATCCAATTGATTTTGAAAATATCAACTGATTTAGAATTTTTGTTGTTTATCGCAATTTATTAAATATTTTGTGGTCTTAAGGGAAAAATGTTTGATCATTATTATGTCTATTCGTTAATAAAGATTTTTTTTGTTTGGCTGTTTGTGTTGCTACGTTGTTGGACAAGAATAGAAGTTTTTATTATATTTTATTTTATCGTGTTTATAAACTATTCAATGGAATTGAATGCACAATTGTGATGAATAATTAATAAGCTTTTATAGCAAAGTTGAATTTAGTTATTGAAACTACTATAGAACGTTTCAATTTTAAATTGCATTTGTATATTTAATTCAATATATTAATTAATGCACAAAAACTTTTAGCACTTGTATGTTAAATACAATGCAGATTTTTTTTACAATATCGTTTGAGAGTCTTCGACAATTATTTGTATTTGTTTCTATACTGTTTCCATTTATAAGAGCTAATAGGTCGAATATTTGCAAATCATTTTTTATTGTGCAGACACTGAAAAAATACTACAGATTTGATTGCACATTTTATGGAATACTTTTTCAAATGCTAATTACTAAAGCCACCTTCATGTTTGAATAATTATCTTCTGCATAGCTCAAAGTTATTTAGCAATATTTGGCCAAAACAATACTAAAATGGTGTGACCAACAATGCCAGATATTATGTGATTCGCAGTGCATATTTTTAATACGATATCACAGCTAAACGAATGAAATAATCACTGATATAAAATCACAGTTTTTTACACAATACACTTTTTGATTATTGACAAGGATTGTATGGCTTTTTTTTCATCTTCCTGTATCACGGTTTGCAATAATTACATTTAGAAAACTTCATGAAAGTTGGAAGTGTTAGTTTCTCGACTGATTTTTGCTTCTTCAAGCTTTTATCCCATAAGCTAATTTTGATTCTAATGATTTACCCGCTGTGATAATAATGATTATTAGTTCAACAGGATGCAGAGATGAAGAAACTCGGCGAGGAAGAGTTTTCCATGTACCAAGAGGAAATAAACAGATTAGACGAGAATTTACTGGAGGCCATTCTGGAGAATGTGGGAAGAGAAGATTGCAGTGACATTTTATTGGAAATAACCACTGGAGTGGGAGGTCAAGAGGCTATGCTCTTTGCTAAAGACCTGTTCAATATGTACCTGGGATATTTGGATTATCTGGGCTTTTCTCACGAAGTTATAGAACAAGACGCGACGACGGGTATCGGAGGTATTCGTCATGCGAGTATAGCGATAACGGGCAACAAAGCGCTAGAAATGTTCAGGCACGAGGGAGGAGTGCACAGAGTGCAGCGAATTCCGGCTACCGAGAAATCCGGCCGAATACACACGAGTACAGTGTCCGTGGCAATTTTGCCGCAGTTGACAGACATTGAGATTGACTTGAAGGAAAAAGATCTAAAGATCGAGACGAAAAAAGCTTCCGGCGCTGGTGGACAGCACGTAAACACGACGGATTCAGCGGTAAGAATAACGCACTTGCCAACCGGCATATCAGTCGAGTCACAAACCGACAGATCGCAAATAAAGAACAGACAAATTGCGATGCTAAGATTGCGAACGAAAATCTACGAGAAGCAATTGACCGAGCAACGCACAACTTCCGGGGAGTTGCGCAAGAAGCAGATTGGTCTTGGCCTGAGAAACGAGAAAATTCGAACGTACAATTTCAACCAGGATCGCATCACCGATCACAGAATAGCCAATGGAACTACGCACAATTTAAAGGGTTTTCTCGAGGGCGGTGAAGATCTCCGAGAACTTCAAGGCAAATTACAGAGGCAACTGCAAATAAAACTGTTGCAGGAGGCTATAGAAAGAGTTGTGAAATAGGAAATTTATAAACTGAGGTAATTACCTCGTGTAAATAGATTTTTTTCTAATTAATCAATAAATTGTGTATATAAACGAAAAAAACACACACGGCGTTATTGTTTTCATTTTCCACGGTAGAACAATTATACCCTATTGTAAACAGTAGGATTTAATAATTTATTGAAAAACATACAACAAGATTTCGTTCAACCGCGTGCCGTATGCTTTAACGGAAGGCACACAATTATATATGTCCTGTATATTACACTTTTAATTTACAAAATTAATCTTAATAGATTTTCAAATGTTCGAACGACGACGTATCTTAGAATCGCGCGGATATACAGTATGCGTGAGGTGTGAGAACATGAGAACGTAGTATTTATATAATTTATATATATATATATAGTGTTCACTTATGCATATTTCAATAATATGTATAGGTATTTACTCCTGCTCCGATAATTCACTATTATAAAATTCCATCTACGTTTATTTTATTTTATTTTTTCTCCCATAACGGCTTCTGACGAAGTCTCAAGTAATATTGGCAAAACTATTTATACACGTACTTCGATAAATAAGGAAGCATACCAAAACGAGTACGTTTCCTTAGTCATTCTTTTAATCATTCGACTTTTGTACAATCCATTCATGAAGTATCTCACTTATACAAACGATTGAATAGCTTTCAAATGTGCTCCTCTATGGGAATTCCCATAAATCACTCAAGCATCGAGAGTAACTCGAGATTGTACCCTCAAGATTTTTCATCCCAAAGGCCTCAAAAGTGCGTTCGACGACCTGAGGCCCTGAGGATTCTTTTCGCCGCGCGATAACACACTCATAATTGTTTATATACGTATTATATATAATATATATATATATATATATAATTTTGTAATAAAATAAACAAGTGAAACAGCTCTTCACAGCATTCTTCGATATAACGCGGGTGTCCGGATAGATCGCGTATTAAATGACTATAGGTGTTTAGGAGATATACTATATAACCGTATTGACGTCCTGTACAATATCTATCTAGCGATAAGGGAATTATTATGCGCGAAACCTTCGTCGTTCATAATTTGTTCGTAAACCGCAATTGATTATCAGTAAGCATAAGCGTATAAAAAGTCTTCGTAATTACCCTTCGAAAAAAAAACAGTGCACTTACTTGTACTTAAAACATTTTTTTAGACGCTTTTGATCACTGAGTACAAGGCGGTGATGCGTAATTTCTTAACGCTATTTTTTCTTTTTTCTTTTTTTGCAAAGTGTTATTACTATATTGACGTGATTATGTTTCTGAAATATATTGTATGTGTGTTCGTGTATGTGTATGTGTGTGTGTGTGTGTGTAACTATGTGTAGTTCTTATTTTTATTTTTATTCACCGTAGTCGTACGATCCTGCCGTACGGCCTCGATGAATTTAATAAGAACTGATGAAAAGCAATCGCATGCGCCAAAGCTTACTGGCACACCGGGCTAAAAACGGAAGAGCATTTTATTTCGGATATTGTACACGTACCATGCCGACTTAGTATGTGCAGAATATTTTGTAACATTACTTTTTAGTAAAATAGTGTGTAGTTGGTGTCTATATAAAATGCTGCGTAAGGCATGAATATAGAGGTGCAATGTTTATGTATTCCGTACGCACGAATCTCTTACCGTTTCGCGGGGCGTGGAGGGGGCGGGGGGAGTACAAATTTTGGACTAGTTTGACTTTGGCTCTGAACGATTTGCCGTGGATGGCCTTCGCGACCGGAAACCACGCTCCAGAGGTAAATAATTCAAATTCGCGGCGATTCTAAGCGAGATATCACGTTGCTCAATCGCGGCCTATCCTCGGAAACACGTACGCCAGTACCAGTAGCAGTAGCACGAGTAAATTGAAATTTGGTCCGAAACCCGAGGCGAGACCGCAACGATCCTTGATCTCGCTTTCCCTCGGGTGACTTCTTATGCACGAGTGTGGTCTCCGACGTCTCAACTGGTTCGCTACTTTTTGGCATGCCAGTGTGGCGTTCGGATATATGACTTCCTCGGGCTCGATACTCAACGCCGGCTCCACGGTGTTCGGACAATTCGTGTACACCACCAGCAACAGAAGATTACTGAAGTCTACCGGTTGCACGACGTAGGGCCTGTCGCAACCTCTGTTGGAATCAAAGTCCACGTCGTACTCCCTCGTTGAACCGTTTGACCGCAAGAGATAAAGATAAATCTGTGGACATGACAATTGGAAATTCGATTATGGTTGAGCGGCGCTAATAGTATATTGTGATACTGGTACGATAAAGCGGCCATTATCGCGCGGAGGTTAGGAAGCCGCGCACGAGCCAAGTCGAGTGCACCGCTTCCTAATTTCCGCGGGATGTCCGCTTCGTCGTACAAGTGTCATACTATTTTTTGTAACGAATGACAACATTCTGTCACACATCTTCGTGCCAGCGAAGCATTGCGTAAAATCATCTTGTAGATAGTTTTACACACGCCATCTGGTGCGTAAAGTTATCTAGAATTCTTTAGATAATAGATCTGGTGCGTAAAGTTATCTAGAATTCTTTAGATAATAGATCTGGTGCGTAAAGTTATCTAGAATTCTTTAGATAACTTTACGCATCAGATGGCGTACGTAAAATTATCTACGTTTATGTCAGCATAACGCGCCATCTTACGCACGCTTTGGAAGGCACGTAATGTGCGACTTTATGTGCATGCGTTATAAAAAACATCTTTAGGAAATTTGATGCATATGAAAATTTTTCTGCCGAATTTTTTTTTACTTTACATTTTTTACTCTTTTGATATTCAAGCGGATTGTACATTAATAAATGCAATGTAACGAATACTAGGCAGGACAGAAATTTATTACAGCTGAGGTTTTCCTAACTGTAAACCTTACAATGAGAACTTTGCCTGCGATTTTATTCGTCACCCAAAGAAATGAGCTAACAACAAATAATTTGGTTGCAATCAATTTTGTTTTTAGTAAATGAAAATACAAGCAATTATTTGATGATATTACTGCATAATATGATTTTTTGGATAAACGGAATGTAATTAATTCAAACGAATTACATGCTAATTAACCGAATTACGTTTAGATTAAATATGCTATTTTTTTAGAAATTGAAATACCATTTTATTGAATTGATCAAACCCGTATTCAATTTAAAAACGTTTCCTTGGAGGTATCACTTATTTACAATTCAGTCATTTCAATGTCACTACTGATTGCGAGAGTTTAACAAAATGTGTTTATAGTGCTTATTTGCATTTAAATGACGTAGAAATTCAGATTTGCGGTAAGTGCAAGCCAATGTACACAGATTACATGCACGCCTGGCGATAAAACCAGTAAAGATGTAATAGAATCGTCATGTGCCTCGTAAAAAATTGAACGTAATACCAATGCATGTTCCAACCACAAATTAAATTCAAGTTAATTTTCATACTTCAAAAAATTTTTATGTTTTTATATAAAAATATTATATTATCATGGCATTACGAAAATTGTTGGTCCTAATGAAGCATGCGGAAGTACTTTAATATGCTTCGTATATTAAATCCAATATACCGATTCTTGCATTAAAACATTCTATACGAGTGCATTAGTTTGAAATTTTTTAATCAGTAAATCATTTTCAACGCCATGAAAATTAATGAAAAATAAAATTCACCTCTTTGTCGCACGGCTGAGGCTTCGTTTTGTTGATCGCGACGTTCTTCAAAAATTCTTTATCACCTCCTTTGCTCGGGTCAGACGATTTGTCACCGTTCTCCGGATAATCGTCGTGAAAGGGTTCTTCCTCGTTCGGATAAGCGTAAGAGTAAGCCATATCGCTATCCCACAGGCCCATTTTTACCCAAGCCCAAATAGCTTGTCCCAGAATCCAAGAGACTGCTCTCTGAATGCTCTTCCATGGCTGTTTAAATATAAAATTTAATTAATACACATTTTGACATTTATAACTAAAAATAATTAAACACAATTTTCTCCAGAAACTTTTTGTTTAAATGATATCAACAAAAATTCAATATCTACTTTTACATTTCTAGTTCAATAAATTATTTCTGGACCTTTCTTATAAGGCTAGAAAAATATTTTTTTCAAAATCCTGTCGAGTTAATAAAAATTTTTTGCACATCAAATTTAAGTAGTTTCACAGTAAAATAAAAATAAATGATCACAATTAATTCCAAAAATGAATTTGACATTGCACTTGTATAATAAATTTAGTATACCAGTTTATGAATTAAAACTTTTAGTAGATTAGATTAGATTTCAACTAGATTTTTTTCTTCAGTGTAACTTTTTGGTAAAAATGCAGAAAATATTATTTAGTTTTAGCTGTGCAATTAAAAACCTGCGTAATTTAATTGATTAATGCTTACAGTGAAGAGTATACTGCCGTCGCTGGTTGTCTGCGAGCTTTTAAAGCAGACTGCTTGATAGTCGAAGATTCGAACTCTGTCGAAAATTCCTTCTTCGACCATGCTCGACATAATTGGACCTCTGACGGTGCCAAGAAATTTTCCAGCGTCCGCTTCGTCTTCAGCGACGACGATGTATCCGTTATTGTCAACGAGATAACAAGCCAGAGATTCGTCGCTGCAGTCCTTGTGACAGTTGCCCACTTTTTCGCAACTGAATGTAATATTCTGGAAAAGCGTGTGAAGTGCGGTATACTGGAACTGGAAACCCACAACTGCTACTGGAGCCTTGCTTTGTTGATCATTCGCTAGAATACAAATTACACTGTTACTTGCTTTTTCTTCAAATTTTTTCGTAACGAATACTTCAAAATCAATTGATTCATCGAATGAATTAAAATTAATTTATCGAATAACAATCGAGATTTAAGTATTCTTTGATTACTTTTCGACCATTGAAATCTAAACAAAAATTGGAGAACCAGAAACTTGGAAAGCCATTTGATTTATGATTTAAAAAAATTAATGTTAATATTCAATATTTTTTATAACGTAAGTATTTTCAAGAAGGCCAGATTTTCAAACATATTCTTTACTTGAATTTTTTTTCCTCTGTCCTTTTTCCACTAGGATCATGACAAATTAGTCATTATTTCATGTGTAAAAATTGAAGAAATTACTTATAAATATCGCTCGACTCGCTGTAACCAATGTCGTGTTATCAGCTCCTTCAGGATCAATGGGCACAGAGAAGACGAAGCTGTCCGGCTGCTGATAGTTGTGTTCCACAGCTCGTTTGTACCAAATTTCGTCGATGGCACGAGGATACAATTTGCTGAAGTGATGATCATCGGGAGTGTCTTCGTCGTCGACCGTGAAGTCTTGCCACCTCGTGAGGCCGCTGTGAGTCGCCATGAAAGCGAGGGTGAAGCCAAAACGTTGTTGGAATTCCTTCCTGAATAACAAATCCTTCGATCAGTGTCTGAAGGCCAAGTACAATTGTTTCAAATTGGTGAGTGATTTCTCTAAAATCATTTTATTCAACGAAAAAACGATATTGAACTCTTAATCATTTTTCCAGTGAAACAATTCAGTATATCTTTTTTTTTTAATTCTGTGGAAGAGCCCATCAATATAACTCAAAGATCATCGGCGAGATCTCGATTCTTCTCTGGACCTGGAAAAAATTATCATTCCCCTACGACAGGGCGATTTTTGTAACGCGAAACATATAAAAGAAGCTACGTGCCAAATCATGTGTGCCGAAGATAAAGTGATCGATGACTAGGACGGAAGTAGAACAAAGAGAAGAGAAGAAGGATAGATAATAATTGAGGGATTCACTTTGATAGTGAGCACTGGATAAGAGAGACAATTTGGTTTTTTTTTGGGAATGTGGGTAATGGTAAAATAATGAATTGAAGTTCAGGAAGACCAGGAAAATGGGAGAGACATCGACAAAGACGAATGATCGATATAAAAATTATTTCTAAGAACGTAAGGTGCGATGTGATGGCGTTACCTGGGCAGGAGGTTCATCAGCCTAGCTAAAGGTCTGCATGGCGTCAAAGTGGTAAGTATTAGTAAAAAGGAACAGGTGTATCACGACTATCACCGTTTAAAATCTGCGACAAACGCAAAAACGATAATACAACAATTATAACAATAATAATAATAATAATGTGATAATAAGAAAGAGAAACGATAGTAATAAAGAAGAAGCAATATCGATCGTGCGTGTGACGAAAGTGGACTAAATCGTGACGGTGAATATATATTGTATTATATATTTATAGATCGTGTGATTAATTCATGTGCGTGAACGGAACTAGCTATCCGTTTTATGTGTACCATAGGCGACAGAGATGCTGTGTTTCTTTTTATTTTTATATTTTTTATTTTATTTATTTTTTAGGTATACCGAGATTGATCGTCGATCGTCTCTCGGTTATCATTCGAAAATTCTATATGCTCACCCCTTTTCCTCGCGGGTGGTGTTGATGTTTGCAAACCACTCGGTTACCTTTGCGTCGAATACTAAACTCTGAAGCAAACTTCGATCGCAGAAATAAGAGTTCCGGTCGGGCGGAGGGTTAGCTGTAATAAAATGCGAAAAAAATGTGCATTTGTAATTTTGTATCCGTCAGTTCAACCACATTTTAGTTTCGTGTATTTTTCTATGAAATACTTTCCATCATACTTCAAATTTTACAGATTTTACTAAAAAATTGTTAGTGTTGAAATCGAATATTTGAGTTGCTAGAAATTTCAACATTTCTTTTAAACGTCGACTGTGATAGAAATTTGCAAATATAACTTATCAGAACTGTTCTGTTGATTTGAAATACAGAAGCTAATTTCACATGAAAATTCAGATATTAATTTTGAGCGGTATTAAAATGTGGATGATTTTAAATAATAATTGAGGGGCTTAACAAATGCTCCATGTCATTGTACATCATCACTTTCACTGGGCATTTATGGGCGGATGTTTTCAAATCAAGTTATTCACGATTAATTCGTTTTTATTTTTCTTACTGTGATTAGAACTGGACGAGTTCGAGGCAGAGTGCTCCGGAGGCTGGGATCGCTGCCTATTTTCGATCCACTTCCAGCCTGGCTGACGGGTTCGCTCCAGAAAGTGTAGGAGCTCTTTTTCCGAGGAGTTGAACTTGTGTTCATCCTGGTAATAGTATCTGGGGAGTACGGCGATGAGGATTCAACGTTTGGATGAACGTATTGGAGGTCCGATGGACTTATCAAATTTTAAACTCACTTGCAGTAGTCCCAGTCCGGGTGTACCCGCCAGTTACTGTCCGCGAAGTAGTCTGTCACAATTTTACCTGCGATAATTCGATTCGTTCGAAATTAAGAGACGCTGGATGGATGTATGAAAGCTTTGCGAACGAGACGTTGCGGAGAAACTCGGTCGTCGATACAAAGAGAAAAGAAGAATAGAGGAAATAGTGGTGGATAGGAAAGGTTCGACTAAAATTGAAGGAGAAAAATGATAAGTTCGTCGCGAGATTCTAAAGTTTTTCGCGGCCAACCCTCGCGGTTCTCTGTAGTTATTAAATAATCCATCGAGTTTCATATTGTTGCTCACGATGCCAAAGAGAACACCAAGAAATTTTGCACTAGCTTTGCGCTAATTTGCTCTAGATGAATCGATTTCAATTTATTACGCTGAAGTGCCTTAAATTATGATTAATACACGAAGACATGAAACTTTGCGAACGAGATGTTGCGGAGAAACTCGGTCGTCGATACAAAGAGAAAAGAAGAATAGTGGGAATAGTGGTGGATAGGAAAGGTTCGACTAAAATTGAAGGAGAAAAATGATAAGTTCGTCGCGAGATTCTAACGTTTTTCGCGGCCAACCCTCGAGGTTCCCTGTAGTTATTAAATAATCCATCGAGTTTCATATTGTTGCTCACGATGCCAAAGAGAACACCAAGAAATTTTGCACTAGCTTTGCGCTAATTTGCACTAGATGAATCGATTTCAATTTATTACGCTGAAGTGCCTTAAATTATGATTAATACACGAAGACATGAAACTTTGCGAACGAGACGTTGCGGAGAAACTCGGTCGTCGATATAAAGAGGAAGGAAGAATACAAGAAGTAGTGGCGGATAGGAAAGGTTTGCTTAAAGTTGGAGGAGAAAAATGATAAGTTCGTCGCGAGATTCTAAAGTTTTTCGCGGTCAACCCTCGCGGTTCCCTGTAGTTATTAAATAATCCATCGAGTTTCATATTGTTGCTCACGATGCCACAGAGAACACGAAGAAATTTTGCACTAGCCTTGCGCTAATTTGAGCAACCGATAACGATACTGTGATTTCTCCGATCAATCGATTTAAATGTATTACACCAAAGTGCCTTAAATTATGAAAAATATACGTAGACATAAAATTTTGCAAACGAGACATTGCGGAGAAATTGAGTGGCCGATACAAAGAGGAAAGAAGAGAAGAAATAATAATGCCGGATAGGAAAGGTTTGAGTAAAGTTGGAAAAGAAAAATGATAAGTTCCTCGCGAGATTCTAAAGTTTTGTGCGACCAACCGTCGAGCCTCCCTACGGTTATCGAATAAACCATTGAGCTTGAGCTTCGTATTATTAGGCTACGATGTCAGAGAGAACTCGAAGAAACTTTGCGCTAGCTTTGGCAATATCAGCTTCTCAAACTCGTGACGAATTATTTTATACAATTTTGATCGCGAACCGGAACTTTATGCGAGCAATAACGATACTGTGATTTCTCCGATTAATTTGCCTCGGAAAGCCCGAAAAATACCTTGAGGATGTTACACGAACGACCCAATTTTGATTTATTACCTTGAAGTATCTTTAATCACGATCAATATTCATAGACACGAAGGTTTGCGAACAAGACGCTGCGGAGAAACTCGGTCGTCGATACAAAGCGAACAGAAGAGAAGAAATAAACGTGCGGGACAGGAGAGGTAAAGTTGGACGAGAAAAATGATAAGTTTGTCGCGATATTCTAAAGTTTTCCTCGGCCAACCTCGGACGAGCCTCAAGTTATTGAATAAACCATTGAGTTTCATAGTATTGGGTCGCGATGCAGAGAGAACTCGAAGAAACTTAGCCCTAGCTTTGGCAATATCGGCTTCTCGAACTTGGGACGAATTGCTTTATATTATTCTGATCGCGAACCGCAGATTTGTGCAAGCAGAATGTTGATAGTGCTTTTGCGCGGAGTGATTGTATTTCGGTGAAAATTTAAATTGGCCAATGATGAATTTTAATAGCGAGGAATTAAGGTGACATACCGCTGACGTGAGAGCGGTGGATTTCCTCTTCGGCGTGGACCCGGTAGCTAGAGTGGGAGTCGAACTCCGGCAGACTTACGACAACCGTGAATGGCGTGTTTTCAATGCCCTTGTAATCGTATTTTCGTTTCATCCTTCCCACGCGTTTCTGCAATGACAGATTTATTTATAAGAGCCCATAGTTTTTAACACTGAATTTTCGAGTCCGATTTCACTTACCATATCGTCGTAATGATATTTCGTCTTAAGGGCAACCGTACCGGATGTTTGATTAATCACGTCATCGCGAAGCTGAAGAAAAAATCGTAAATGAGCGTTTATTTTTATGGTTCATGATATAAGTTTCATTTTAAACGAGACTTTTGCTTCCCCGCATACGAAGCTTTGTTTTTCTGTAAATTTTAAAGCTTTTTGAATATTTTAAAAAAAGTACATGCGCCCTCTAGATTTCGTAAAATTGGCGATATTTTGCTAAATAATTGTGCATGTACTCGCAATGTTGTTTGTTATTGAATTTGACGGAAATCGGATATCCGATTCGGATTTTATACAGTTTTTAAATTACCGAATAATTTGAAAAATATGAAATATTATTGCATTAACTTTAGCAAAATATAAAACAGTGAAGTCAAATGTTATACACGAAATTAGTACTACTCAGTAATGATAGGTACACAGTTTCTTTATAATTTGTTATGTGTTTCAGATTTTCCCAGTTTACGACTTTTGGAACAAAAAAAAGCAGAACTTTCCTCATAAAGATAGTTTTGGATAATGAATTTCATACCGTGAGGATCGTCTCCTCGAATTCTCTTGGACCTCTGCCGACATCCATCAATTCGACCTCAGCCATGTCGACGCTGTTGTACGATGGCTTCAAGATTCCTTGAAACTGCACATAGTAGATGGACATTTAAAAAAATATATTCGTAACAGCGGAATAGTTATCAATAGAAATTTCATTTCAGGACATCACAAAAAAATTGCTATTGAGCTTAAGCAATTCTTTTTGTTTGCTAGGTTGTAAAAAGTCTGATTATTCTAAGGCACCTGAAATTATTTTTCTTTTATTTTCTGATCTTCAAATTTTTATAAGTGAACAGGTAGAAAAAAAAAACCGTAAATAATTTTTAGCTGTGCATAAGATGTATTCTTTCGACACTATTTTTTTTTCTTCTCAAAACTGTGGAATTACTATTTATTTAAAAGCATTGTATAAATCACTTCGCAATCATGAAATATCTTCAATTCTAACTCTATTTTAAGTCGATGAATATGTGCCAGGTGAATTCATGTTTTGCACAACTGGTCATTATTTAAGAATTTTTTTGTTGCTAGTTTTCTGATAAAAGTGTGCAGAGTCTATACAAATGAAATAAATTGCTACATTGCTAAATTACTCAAATTGTTTGATTAACGAGTTAACGGCATGTATTTTTTAAATATAATACTAGGTATAATAGTGCAACCAGTGAAATCTGCATCAACGAATAGCACTTATTTGCGGTGGCCTCAAACTCAATGAAAATTAAACAGGATAGGATTAGTGTTAAACTCACCACTGGTCTGAGGTCGGGATGGATCAGGATGTAACCATTGTTGGTCACTATAAAGGCATATCCATCGACGCCGAGCTGCACAAAGAACGTAAGAGCACAAAATAGTTTGTTAAAAATAGCTCCATGAACCTTTGACTGTGAGCACCTCGGAAAAAAGGCAAAAATATATTTCCTATTACCTTGAACGGCATCATAAGTTTCTGTATTTCCTGTACCGGTACATCAGTCCCAGCGACTCCGAGTAGATCAGCAATTTTAGTCTGCAAAAAATTCGTTCGCATTAAAAACAACGGTTTAAATAAAGCACAGAAAAAAATAAATAAAAATTCGGATGCGAGTAAAAGTATGATAATTTTTTTAAGTCGCATAATCCAAAGCGTATCTACCTTCTTATGAGCTGACTATCACACAGTAACTCGTTCTAAAACTCACGATCTAGCGTTAACTAAATGATAAATTATATACCAATTACCATAATAACAATAATAATAATAATAATAATAATAATAACGATGATAGTAATAATAATAATAATGGTAATCATTAGTTTAGTTACTCTCTTACGTACATGTGTAATAAATAACGCACTACGATCTCAGAAATACATAATATATTTTCTTGGCATAAACTATCCTAAATATTGATTCAACTCATCGAATAATTAATACTCATACGTGGTTTCTGCGTTTCCACAATTTTTAGCTCTGCCATGCTATCATCCAATAAAATTATTTCTATAAGATCGTTTTTATTTTCTTCTTAACTATTTTGCCGAAAAAATTCGACAATCCCATGATTCCGTGAAATTTTATGGAGCGACTGATTGCAGAGATAATTTTTGTGGAACGACGTTGTTAATCCACTACACGTCTAACGTAATTTCTAGCAACCAACAAAAAAATGAATTAATCTCTCAAGTAACTTTTCATACTCCATAACTGTCACGATGTCAGCACAGATTAATTTTCAAATTAAAAAATCTCTGTGGTTGTCGTCACAACGAGCAGTACGACAACTTGGTCCGAACGTTCAATGCATCATTACGTTACGAGGACTTTCGCTGCGTATCGCAATCCAACAGGCGGGCAGGAGGGCCTTTTCTACTCGTCGACAGGGTGACTAATTTTCAATTATACCCTAAAAACAATCCTACCTAAATAATTAAACTAATAATAATCAATAAGGTTTCAGAAGTACGAGCGTAGACCTAAAAATTAACGAAATAAGTAGGTAACCGACGACCGAGTTGCCCAATAATCCAGATGCAGGGATAATCGATAAATTCGATATGAACAAAAAAAAAATTTAAAGATAAAAAGCTATAAATTTGCTACCTCATTTTTTCAGTCCCTCATTTACAGAGCCCAACCACAGATAAAATTGTTATATTAAACATGGGCTTCCCCTCAATTTTTATACAATAATAGACCAAAAAAATGAGACAGCATTTCGCATCGATTTACACCCCTTAAAATCGGAACCGCTTTACCGATATGGAACAACTGAAAAAACGGTACATCACTGGATGTATGGATAACTTTTCACTTGCGCAAGTCACAAGTTGACTTGAAAGAAAAATTCGCAAAATCTCAACCGTTTTATGGATTCTGATAAAATATATAATTCCGAAGGTCCACGAGCCTTATCTCATAATTAAATAACTATTTAGGCGCGGTAGCTGAACATTTGCGGCAGCTGCGGCATTTACAAACATTTCTCTCTCTGTTATTCACAAAGTCGTAAAACTCATGCATCAATTTTCATGGAAATGATAGCGAACAAAGGGGCGTTGCTGCTTTAGCTTTATGCCAAAATGAAGCTCGCTAGGCCGAGTCATTTCTTAGGTATAGACGTCTGAAGTTTTAAAGCTCTCGTGATACATACACGCGCGCGCACATGCACGCACACATACTCACACGCACACGCACACACACATCCATCCTAAACCATTTTGTGGACGTTTCGGACCATTGAATTATTTTGTCATTTTTTTTTTTTTCAAATTGTGTGTTCTCAAATGATTTATCTGGCCTTTTGAAATTTGGCTTCATTGAAAGGTATTCTAGCACTTTTGGAATTTAAAAAAATGAAACTCCTCGACGAGGAATGAAATTTGGGTTACAATGAATGTGATCGGCAGCACGCCTGAAATTTTCGGAGTAAATGTGCCCATCGCACAGTCCTATTTCTAGCCGAATAACCGGCTGTTAAAATATTATCATGGAACCGAATTGGAAAAGCTTTGGAAGTTCATTACCCTGACTCGAAGGAATTGAAAATACGTGGATGAATTGTCTGGACTATTAATGGTCTCGCAGGGTCATCGGCTACGTCAAGATAAACTATTAATCTGAGGCGCCTATGTTGAAAAATTTCAAGTATACGCGCTGTGCTTAATTTATCTCGCGCAGAATATGAGCGATAATTATGTGACTACGTACGGAAAGAAAAGGTATTGGCAATGAAATGCGAGAGATCCAGAAAGGACGATAGGCGAATGCTTGAAATTTCAAACGATCCAATTTAAGGTTCTCAATAATCGGGGGTTCTATATGCATGGAAACAAAATTGCTTTTGCTCGTTTATTAGTGTCTGTGTGTGTGCGTGTGTGTGTTTTATTGTTTGTTTTCTTTTTTTGGCTGCCAACCTCTCTTGTCTGTGTAACCCAGTAGGCCTCCTTTATCAGCACCTGCTCAGTGATGTTCTGTGGACAGATACGAACTTAAAACCAAAAACATATTCTTCGATAAACCTTCGTGAGTTGATTTGGCGCTCAATCGAAAGCAAATGAATTCCGATGGAGCGCAACTACGATAGCGATACTGTCATTTCTCCGATTAATTGGCTTGGCCCCCTGAAATATTTCCCTCGGGAACCCCGAGAAATACGTTGAGGACGTTACGCGAACGAATCAGTGATCATTTATTAAATTAAAGTATCTCTAATTACGATTAATATACGTAGACACGAAGATGTTTCACTCTTTCATGCATCCAGATATCCCGATTGAAGTTTTCAAGGAGAAAAAAAAAAAAAAAAAAGAAAAAGGAAATGAAGAACACACACAAATCTTTACGTCTTGTCGCTCACCGCATTCTCCCGTCTATCGTAGACGGGCACGCTGACCGACGTCATCAACTTATACTCGTGAAGACCGTCATTCTGATCGTTATGCTTCTTCGGCTTGTGCACGAAGCGACGATCGCGCTGATCCGAATTGAGAAAGGCTTTCCTGTCCTTGCGATAAAGAAAAATACGTTGTTTTTGCTCCTTGGACTCGCGTCGCTCCCAAAGATAGTCCGTCATCTTTGGATCTGTGATATCGGCGTAAACCGGCGTCCAGATCGTTGGATGATCGGTTTTGCCAAGGACCAGCGGTCTCGCCATGACAGGAACGTAATTTAGAACCTGGTCACAAAAAAGAGCAGGAAAAATGATGAAAATTAAGCGGAGCTCTCCTTAATGATCGGTAATAGATTTTTATTTCCGGTTTTTGAAACGTTACCTGCTCTCGGACCTCCGCAAAGGTCGAAAGGTGCACGTAATATCCTCTGTTCGCGCAAGCCATCCACTTGACTTCCCGGACATCGGCGACTTCTCTGCCGATTAAATAAGTAAAAACTCTCACAGGCATGTCAGCCTTGTCGGGCTCGTCAGGACTCTCTCGCCAATTGTATCGCTGAAATATTTCCTTGTAATTGAAGGGCACCCCGTCGGTCACGAGCATTATCGCCTGGTTGCACATTGCACCTTCGCGCTCTTCGCGAAATTGCTCCAAAAGCTCAAACGCGTAGTTCAGGACCAGTGAAAAATTGGCTATTTTCTCTGTGGGCATATCCTGGATGGCCTCCTTGAGCTCCCTAACGTTTGCGAGATTAGCCTGCACGAGGGAATCATTGAAACAAGGCACCACCTGAAAATGGTTTTGTAAAAAATACAAATACGTTATTCGAATGTCGGGTGGCTGTGAACTTGAAGAGAGACGATCACCAATATGCAGCTTATTTCCCGAAACGGTTATTTAGCTTCCTCATAGAGAATGTATCGTGACTCTTTGTTCGAGATTTTCGGGTGAGGGTGCTTAAAATGGTCTGAAATGGGCAGAAAAGTGGTTTATGGATTTGTGCATAGATTTTTACGATGTGGTAAGAATTATTATTATGAATATATGGTTCGGTATTGAATTTGCTGTAAATAGGACGTACCATTTAAAATTTATTGTCTTTATTAATTTTTTTTTGCAATCAACTTTTGCGCCGGTTCGAGGATATGGAATTTTATGAAAATTTTATATCTATATATCATGAGTGTACTGAAGCTTGAGTTATCGATTCGAAAGCTTGTACAAATGCTCAAAACAGTGAAAAATTTATTTGAATTGAATTTCACGAGGAATTTTGTTGTGCGCGTTAAGATTTTGAGAATTTCTGCAGTTTTTCCAAACAACTCAGTTATATTTTAATCCGATTCAGTAAAATAAGCTATTGAATTGAAATTGCATACACAAATCTAGTTAGAATCATGATTATTAACCATCAAATTTCACGTGCTTGAGCAATGAGCTCTGTAAATTGATAATGAAATTCATTATGTAAAACAAAAATGCAGAATCGAGCCTTGCAGATTGCTCCCTCAATAATTTACACCTTTCACAAAATTCCCTCTATGAGAAAGCCAAAGTTGTTTAACATCATCTTTCCTGGAGATTTTGGGAAAGGTAAAAATCAATGAGAATATTAATTTGCCATTGATTGCTCAGGGTTTTTTTTAAACTAAGTTGGATGAATGTCCGTACCTTCACAGCCGCAGAATAGCGAGAAACTGCATTTAATGCCATGCAATAACTCAAAGTGCAAGAGTCAATTAAAAAATAATTATGTGTACTTTTGTCCAGCACAAAAATATGTAAAATCGTACGAAGAAAATCTGTCTATCAAGTAAATTAAGGTGGCGAAATTTTACCTCTTGCGTCTCGTTCGAAAACGTGATGACATTAACGTAATCGTTATTTCCGAGTGTATCGAGAATATTTTCGACCACGTGTTTAGCGATCTCTTTTCTCATTCCCATCATGCTTCCCGATGTGTCAACGAGGATGAGAATATCTTTGGGACTCGTGGCAGCCTCGATGTACCATCCACGTGTGCGGCAATCGAAGAGATCGACATTATCGGGATCCCACATTGTCCCGGGATATTGTCTCATAAAGCCAGTGGCGCTGCCGAAATATTGCCACGAGAGTGATGGATCGAGTTCGAAGTTGCTGATGAACGTTTGATCCAATTCCTCGGACCATTTGATCGCTCTAATCACTTCGCTCGAATGATCGTAAACATTCGTTGGCACGTGGACCGAAGACATGTTCATGCAGACATTGGCGTGAAAGTGTTCGCTGCGAGTCAATAGCTTGCTAATATTGGTCTTTGCATTGATGAAGTTGTAATCCTTAGGTGGATCGACGTCTTTCGACGACAATGCTGACGTTTCAGCGATGTCCATAATTCTCTGACAAAAAGAAAAAAGGAAGATTGTTAATTTCTTGTTTTATATTGTATTCATATTCAGTAGGAAACTCGGGTAAAGGGGTGACAGATAAATTTCTTCATATTCTATTTAACTGCAATTTTAATTGGGTATCTTCTGCACAAAAACTCAGCGTGACAAAAAAAAGTCAGTGAAGATTACTTTCTGCTAAAATTGAAGAATATTTCAATACAAAACCGACAGAATTGAGCGTTAATTTATTTTTAAGACCATAAAATTGACGAGATGAAAATAGTTATAGTGTTATGAATAAAATATGCAGTTTCGAGCGAAACACTATTTAATTTTTTTAGACCATAATCAGCAACAAAAAAGAAAATTCAACATCTATTTTGTTTTGCACTTTCGACTCTCTTTCCTTCACTTTTGTTTCATTGCTTCTCCACGAACAGATAAATTTTCTCTTGCAACAATCCGGTGGTTTATTAATCAGATAATACCTTGATTGCTGATATCTTAGATTCCATCATAGCTTTTATTCCGTTGGCGATATCGCGCACGAGATCCTTGCCGATGTGTGGTACCAATTTCGCCGATTTGTAACTGTCGTGAAACTTCTCGACGTTCGTCACGTATTTGCCGAGCTGTGATAGCTCGAAACCGAGTTTGTGTGCCCATACTTTTACCCTGAAGAAGAAGAATACGCTCTTCAATAATGAGCACTTCATCCCCGAGCTTATAAAATAAAATTGCTTTTCCTCAATACACCATAAATCGTTTTTACGATAAACGTTCGTACGAAAAGCAGAAAAAAAAATCATCAATACAATTTAACGATTATACGTTACACCCCTCTTTATAGCTACTTATAAAAGCAATAGTTGATTAAAAAAAAATTTTATTTCGGACGTCGAGCATGCATCCCTAAATCTTCAGAGGCGATAGTGGAGCGACGACATCCGTAAAGCGACAAATACATTTACGTTATCACGATACACATTCTAACAAAAAGGAAAATAAATAAAAATCGTTAATACAATTTTGCGATATCATGTTACACTACCCTCGTGTCTCAATGGCTGGCTGTCACAACAGATCAGTTCTGGATAATGCAAAAACGCACAAGACATACAACTTAAAAAAATGCCTAACAATTTTTTTTATCTACTTATAAAGACAATAGTTGATTTTTTTTTTCATTGTAGACGTCACAAATGCATCTTTATATCTTCAGAGACGATGGTGAAGCGAGGACATGGAAAAAGCGGCAAATAAATTTACATCACGACACACATTCCATCGAGAAGCAAAAAAAAAAGAAAATCATTAATACAAATTCACGATAACACGTTACACCGCCCTCGTGTCTCAATGGCTGGCTGTCACAACAGGTCAGTTCTGTATAATCCAAAAACACGCTTACATCTATCCCCACACGACACCCAACTTAAAAAAAAGCCTGAACTTTTTTTTTGTTTACAGCTTTACTCGAGAATAAGACAGTCGATGATTTTTCGTTTCGGACGTCGCGCATACGTCCCTATGTCTTTAGAGGCGATGGTGGAGCGAGGCCGCCCGTAATGCGGCGAACACACTTACGTGTTGTGCGATACGCTGTCTGGTTGTCCAGGGGCTGAGAAAACCACGAGTAGGACTAATATCGGCAGTGGAAAACTCCTCATTACAATTATTCTCGCAATGTATTAACGGCACTTTCCGAATTTATCCGTCTCGACGAGCCAAGAGGATATTTAAAATAGGAGAAACTGTTGACGAGGGTTCGTAGCTCGTAGTCGTCGTCGACGACTTCAACGGGGCGACGTACTACTGAACGCT
This sequence comes from Clistopyga incitator, assembly GCA_947507545.1. NCBI lineage: Eukaryota > Metazoa > Arthropoda > Insecta > Hymenoptera > Ichneumonidae > Clistopyga > Clistopyga incitator. Next base: position 5,749,181 of record OX382175.1, read on the forward strand.
CGTGGTGGTATTGGCGGTGACGAGTCGCCGTGGGGTTGTGGTCGTGTGTGAGCGCTCTCTTCCTCGCTCCTTCCCCTACGCCGTTATCGATCACGGGGGTCGTTTTGGAGCTTGCGCAACGGGTCAGCTCCACGTATATCTGTCGTGGTACCAAACGCGGAGATATCGAAGCGACATAAACAGACAGCGTTCATACGGAACGTCAGGCCAGAGTCGGTCGACGTGAATTCATCGCTGTACAAAGTTTCACGCTCTTGGCTATTCGTACGAGGACATCTGGACAGGCCTAAAGGGTAAGGAGCACAAAAACCATGAGTTTGTGAAGCGACCTACAAACCCACCCTTCGATAGTCTCTCAAGAACTGTAGGAGAATTATCGGAGTGGAAAAAACAAAAAAAGTAAATGACAGTGAAAGAAGAGAAGATATCGTTGGGTATTAAAAAGCTATCTATTCGGTGCAAGTTGGACGTGCTCACAGAAGTATCTTAACGATAATTAGAGTCAATATTGGGAATAAGACTGGGTAATGTCGCGCTCCTCGTCCACAAGCGTCGATCTCTTCCTCCTCCGGATGTTCCGTGTAGCAGTTGGCCAATCGTCGCCGCGGTAAATCGTTGAGGACTTTTTTGTGACAGGGTGGCGGCTCCGTGCCGTTTATGTATTCCGATGGATCGATTATCGATGGATTGACGTTGAATCTCTCGGCACAAGTCCAGGACGCGGTGTCAACGGCAAGGAGCAAGAGATTCGTATAAGGAACCTGAAATTATGACGATATTTTCATGAAAATGCGGTGATTATTTGGGGGGAAATGTTTTAATCGTTATTGCACTGACTCGTTGGGCGTAAAAAGGCCTCGAGCACAGCTCTGGCGTGTCCGTTATGCGGTGGTTGGCCATCGTTTGATTCATTATGTATAATGTTCTCTTCTCGTCGCAGGAATACCACTTGAGGACCTCGCGAGGCTTTGGACCAGGCTCGGGAAGATCGTCTTCAGGACCTGCAAATACTTGAGGCAAACTCGAGAAGTTTGTGGCCATCCACAGGAAACGACCGAAAATCCACAGCAGCAGTTCTCCGATGTAACGCAGGGGATTTATAATAATACTGGCGGCACTTTCTGTCCCCTAAAAAAAAAAAAAATTGGCTTTGTATCGATACGGGAGATCGGCAGAATTTTGGTAATTCACAGCCTCGTTACTCACGACGTAAGAGCAGAGCGCTTGATAGTCATAGATGTCAACTGCAACATAAAATCCCTGGTCGACCATAGACTTCATAACGGCGCCCTCAACCGTACCGAGGAAGTGACCGGTATCGTTGTGAGCTTCCGATATCACAACGAAACCGTTCTGGTCGATCAGGTAACAGTCCATTTCCGGACGAGAACAATCCATGTACTCAGTCACGTACTCAGATGTTATTTCTCTGAATCTCTCGGAGAAACTTTTCATGGTCATTTGGAAACCGACCACAGCTGCTGAAGAGTTTCTTCCTCCGTCTTTCAGGACTATCGCCGACGCCACGGTAACTACTGCTTCCGGTCCAGCCTCCCACGGAACTGGTTGAAAAAAAATTCATGTTTTTATGATTTTTTGTAGAAAATTGAGATCACGTTTGAAAAATGAATAGACAGGTTTGTTATGAAAGAATCGAAGAGAAAATGTCTCTTATCGTTGAGTACAGCTAAAGGCCTTCCTCCTGTGACGTTTTTTAATTCTCAAGAAATTATAAGATTTCATCTAAGGGAAAAGAGCCACGAATTGAATGTTAGGAAAAAGGTCTAAAATGTCACGTCATTTTCTGCAACATACATAACAGGAAAAAGTTTATGATCTATTAATAAGTTTCCAGTCCGCAAAAAAGAGAAAGTTCAAAACGTCACTTCGATATTTGCGATACGAAGAAAATTGCAATTGAGGAATTAAGTTCTAATCGATGATTCTATAGATAGAAGAAAACGACGTCGGGTATCGCGAGAATTGGGACTTGTTGTTCTAACGAAATTTTGTTCTGTAATCAATTATACTTGTAATTAATTTTTAATCGTGTACGAGGGGCAAAAAAGTAGTTTATTAGTTGTATTTCCGTGATCACCTTGAAGATCGAATTAACGAAAATCATTGAAATACTTTACTATGTATCACCTGTGATGGAAAGACTATAATGGTCGATCTGGTTCTGGAAAATAGCGCCCTTATACCAAGGTTCGTTGACTGCCCTTCGGTGTAGATCTCCAAACGGTATTCTGTCTTCTTCGTCCGGAGCATAAGCAGGTTCGACGTCTTGCCAGCGAGTGAGGCCACTTTGGGTAGCAACGAATCTCAGAAATATTCCCCATTCGTCGACAAGCTTTTTAGTCATTTTATCGCGGTAGAAGAAGTCGCCGGCGTAACTGCTGTTGGTTGCTTTTGCATCGAAGACCAAAAGTTCCATCAACTCTTGGGTGCAATAGTAAGCATCGTCCTCAAGATTACGATGACCGCAATCCGGATCCTCGAAGTCATCCGACGTCATGTTCACATAACCCATGTACTGCTCCGACCATGTCCATTTCGGTGAGTCCATCAGTTCCAAAAAATGTCGAAGCTCGGACTCTGCGTCGCTAAATTCGTGACCCTCCAGGTAATGATATCGGCAGTAGACCCAACCGGGATGCACTCTCCAACGATTTCCCACAAAAAAGTCAGATATGTCTTGCTGCTGATTTCTGGTTTTTTTAATCTCATCGTTGACCTGTTATCATATTAATTATTTGTGAAACATATTATTATAAATAACATATATATTTTTGCTGCGTAATACGATTTTCAATTTTTGTAATATTTTAAAAAGGTTTTTGCGAGGGTTTTGAAAATATTTAAAACCATCGAGCTATTACTTTTTTTCATTTGTCATTATTTACAAAATAATTGGAACATCTGTTTAGATTTTAGTTAACGTTTAATTTTTCGAAAATATTGACGTCACTAAGACTTTAATATTTCGAACTTTCATCCGTACTTTGTTACTTTTAGTTTATATAGGAAAAAAATAATACTGCAGATGCATAACAAAAATATTGCAAATTATTAGAAAACCATCGGTCACCAAATTATAAAGTATTCACCTTTATCCACGTTTTTCCATAGTTGGGAATGGCCACGGCGATGCCGAAAGGAGTACCAGGCAGTGGTGCAAAATAATAGTCTCTTTTCTCGAGAGTAACACGACGATTGTCGTCGTAATGAAACTTAACAGGAATGTTAAGCATGCTATCGTTTTTGTGATCGACCAGAGCTGCTCGAAGTGCGAGTATTTCCGGCCCAGGATCTCTGGAAAATGTTGATAAAATTATGGAAAATGACTGGGCTGTCGTGGATAACGGAAAATGTTAAGACCAAAGCCGTCAAATTAAATCAGAGAGTTTAGCTAGAACCCAGATAGACAAATGTGCCGCACGGAGAAAACGATTTTACTACGTTAGCAAATCTTGCGCTAAAATAATGACTAATTTGCTTTATATACTAATACAGCAAATTCATCTGTTAAGCTAGCACATGATACAATGCCTTTACAATTTTATCAAAAAATTTGTTGGGCCAGCAAAATCGTTTTATTCATGCGTCGCCGGATAGGCAAAAATGTGACTGCAGCATTTTATTTTGGTACTGACGACACCGTGCAGACAATCCCCCCCCATGCCGCCTATACCACAGCAAGATATTATCCCAGAAGAGAGTGGCACAGGTTCCTTCCGGGACGAGCCAACCATAGGCTTAAAAAAAAAAGATATTATCTTTTGCCGACTGCGAAAACGACCGCCCTAAAAATATTATTCGGTTGTTTTTCCGAATGTCCATGGTAAATTGAAAAAAAACGACCGCATTACATTTTTTAGGGCACTCGTTTTTACGGTCGTCACGACCGATTACCGGTTTTTTTGTTGCAAAAAATCACCCGGTCGTTTTTACGGTAAAACGATGGTTGTTGAGAATGCTAGGGACGTCATGACACTAAATTTCGGGTAGCCAGATGTAATAAGCTTGAAGAAACGATTCATTAACAATTAACAATGTGTTTTTTTCCTCGATCGTAACTACTACCTCGGTCCCCTGCCATCATCCAGTATCTCGACCTCCGTGAGATCGACGCTGTTGTAATTTTTCTTGAGATTTCCTTTGTAAACTGGCCGAAGATCCGGATGGAGTATAACGTATCCGTTGTTCGAGACGATGAATACATAGCCATTAACACCGAGCTTGTAGGGCAAGGTGAGCTTGCGAATCTCGTCAATGGGAACGTCGGTCCCTGCTACGCCCAAGAGATTGGCTCGTTTGGTGGCATTGTCGCTGTTTCCCTTGAGATCAAAGGCTGGTATGCTGACGGAGGTGAGAAGTCGGTACTCCTGCCAGGAGGTCGTGTTGAGAGATCCCAGAGGTTGGTGAATGTTCTCGTCCTTGTGAAGCTGTGAATACGATCGACAAAAATTAGGATTAATTCGTGAGATGATTAAGAGGCTGCGAAAGCTTAGAATAATGTATCAACGAAAAATGTAAATGCACAATGGACGAAAGAAAAAAAAATCACTGGAGGAGCTTTTGGTAAAAAAAAAGGGTCGTACGATGCAGTTTTTGTGGCATACTATTTTAGCAAAACAAAATAGTTTGGGTGATGGTTTATGATATGTGTGGGTGTAGGCTGAACATGCGTACACTAGCTTCTATCTAGAGCCGATGACACAATCTTCGCGGCATAAAGATACATAAAATAAATATAAATTGATATAAATATGGATTATGCAATTTTCACGAAACTAATACATCAACGAGAGACTAGTTCCTCAGCGTGTAATCATTGCGTGTGTAGGTGTTTGAGGGCCACTAATATTCGAAGCCAGCGAGGTTCTACCCACGAGCGTCTAGGAGTATTGCACACTGGAAAATAAAACTGGTGAAAAAATTAACAAACTTATGAGTCGGTTGCTACTAGGCTACGGGGTAAAAATAGTAACAATTTTCTGTGTCTGCTACTCGCCATGCGGGTACACTAAATACCTCTATGGAAAAAATTTACACGTGAGATTCAATGGATTTTTCATTCAAGTGTGAAACATTTTATTTTTTCACGGTTTTGTATTCGCGGTAAGAGCATATTTTTTTTTTTTCAAACAAATTGATAATTTGACTGTTCACTATAAATTGAAAATTGACAAATAACAATATTCATTGAAGCTCAGGAGATTTATCCCGAGACCCAATAAAATTTTATCTATAAAATACACTAGATACAGCTGAGATATACATATATATTTTTTCGTTAAACAAATTATTTTTACAGAAATAAATTTTTTCCATGAGTCAATAATACGTCGACTACGGGGAATGCTTTGTGTGTAAACATTTTTGGGGTGCAGGCTAGCAAAGTTTTTGTGGTCTGGTTTATTTTTCGGAGCAGGGTAAACAGAAAAAAAACGTATTGAAAGCTCTACATGGATCTTTGACAAAACTTAGGAACCTTCTTAATGTAGACGGCATCCTCGTTTATTTTCACGCCTTGCTTCTTTCCTTTCAGGTATTTCTCGAGACGTGCCTTTTGCTGCCCGTGCTCCATCACTTCCCACAGCCACGTGGCAAGTGCTGGGTTCTAATGAAAATAATTCTTTAAACTGTGACTACAATTGTTATGATATGGCGAAAATATCGAAGAAGGCTTTGCAACATGTCGAAGATATCGAAGAGTGTTTGCAATAAACAAATTTTTTTTAAATGGTTCTGGATGATGTGCGCGGTTTCAAAATCCTATACAATTTATCAATGACGTCGATACTTAAAACAATATTCAGAATAGTTCAAAGCATTTTTTCTGCAAATCGCATTTTACATCATTTTCTATCACCCGTAATTTTGTAGGACCTGCAAAATTTCAAGATTTCCCATAACATGAGGCCAATGGCGTGAATGCTTTGAAAAGAAGAAGCAAAAAAATTCACATTATTTTTTTAAACAATATTTTCGAGTGAGGCCGATTTTTTTTAAACTTCACTCGCTTTTAATTATGAAGATTATATATATATATTTTTAAGTGTCCAGAAAATATCGATTTCAAAACGCTAAAAACATCCGTTGATCGGATATAAAAAGGCCACGTTTCTAAGAATAAACATATTGATTTCGACATATTTTAATGGGCCACGTTATTTGAATGAACTCACAGTGGATTTAAATATAGGAATCGAAATTTATCTCGCGTGTTACTATAGTTTAATTTTGATTTTCATGAGAATAGAAGAATTTGTATAGAAAATGGATTTCGATTTGCATGAAAAGCCCATCGAAACCCGCGTCACTGCTTAGGAATTGCTTCCACGAGGAAATGTTTCCGTCTCATCGAGTGGATTAGTGAGAATGTAATTCGCGCTTATACGTTACATTATCTGCTTCCCGCTGCAGCGATTTCAGTTACCTATCTCGTAACCAGAGACGCGCCTCATCGTACGATCGAGTATTATGTTATACACGCGCTTCCAACGGCATACCAGACCATTCAACTCGGTGATACTTGCAGTTTTGTATTTATTTCTGCCTGCGTATGCAGCGCGGATCCTCGACGCCTGTAATAACATACGACGAACACGCGACTTCGTTTTATCGGCCATCGTAAGTCTTCCAGAAGCGCTGTAGTGAAAGTAGATATACGACGAATCTGCATACAACTTGGTAATTTTCAAATGTTGCAACACTTGTATTTCGTAATGGAAATAGAACATTGGAGTCGGCAGAAAAGTTTACTCCTCCATTTTATATAATTGAAAATGTATCAATTATGTCAACAGAATGAGCAAGCCAATTTTGCGTAATTTAGAATATTTTTGTTTTTTTTTTTTTTTCTGGCGCTTTTATCTTTATTTTATTGTCTTACCGCGACATCAACAGACGCGTGGGTCCAGACGACCGGATGGACGTCACGCTGAAGAACCAGAGGCCTTGCCACCACAGGTATATATTTGAGCACCTGCTCCTGCACTTCCTCCTGGGTTTTGATTGGAGTATAGTAGCCTCTGTTCAGACAAGCCATCAACTGAATTTCCTGCACCATCGTCACTTCTCGACCCAGAAGATAGGTGAACACTCGGACTGGTATGGCGGTCCCGTTTTCCTGTCTGTTCCATGCGTCGAAGACCTGTGTGCGTGAGGATTATCAATCGTATAATCTCGAGTGGGCTGTATCGCAAACTTTGAGAGACTCGTCACTATGAGGGATAATGAAAGGTTGACGTGCGTGGCACTGAAATTGACCAGCTTATTGACCTATCGCACGATTTTAGATTTTTCTTATTTAAAAACCCATAAACTTGTCGCGAAAGATAAGGTGTTTTTCGAAATTTTGTTGTTCTTGTGGGTGCAAGGTTGACAAGATTAAGTTTTTTTTTTTTTTTTAGAGATATTGGTAAGCAATGTAGTTGTTGTTATTTAAACAAATAGCTGCGGAATAATCTGCCCGATTGAAGATCAGACAGAAAACTTTATGCCATGGGGAATTTGATTTTGTTTTTACCCTTGGTCTCGAGTTGAATCCTGATTTAATTTTACATTCGGAAGCAGCATAGTTTATAATGTTTGATATTGTATTACCAGATATTTTTGAAATTTTGGAAATTGCATAAATTGCAAGCTATAGAAAAAGAGGCTCGGTATTCGATTTGAACAAATGAACAAAAGGTTCAATAATGTTTTGTTAATAAATGGATTAATGTCCGTTTGTTTAATTAATAATGATAATAATAAATCTATTATTTATCGATACTTATCCATGATAACGATACGTTAAAGAAATGTACTTGTAAGGTATGTAATAAGTAATTACAATGTAAAAGATAGGAAACAATGCGCATGCAACACGCTTGATTTTTCGAAGGAGCATTGACGTCATACCGGTAATAATAAGTAATGATTTTTCCGACTAAAGTTATCGAACATACGATCTTTACATATTCATATGGTCATCCGATGTATGAATAGACTCTTAAATAAATAATTATGAATTGGCAGTTAAAAATTGATCAGTCGACGTTTAACAGCTCGAAAGAAAGTCCTTTCTTCGATAATTCAACACATTTCCTTTTCGACGTATATTATATTCCTACAATAATAATTAGTCTTTTTGTAGACAAATGTATTTTGCAATTTGTCAATAATATCCTCGTTTTAAAAAAATGCATAATTATACATTACTATTTAATTTTTGAATCCTTCAGCTTTTTGTTCTTTCGATTTACGTTTTTGAAGATTGTTCGTTCATGCGAAGCTGCACTTTTGTGTCTGGAATAAGTTCAACTGCAAGGCACGCTCACTTTAGGTTTTGATTAGTACCGTTATTTCCATTTGAATAGACGAATCAAAGTCGTAGAAGGATGCTTTAAATTAGTGTACAGTGCAATGTTAAACCTCAGACACGTTGGAAGCTACGCCATCGGTGACGAGCATGATTAGCTGATTGCAGGGTGTATCAGGACCGCAGCCACGAATTTCTCTGTAAGTCTTGAGAAGGGCGAATCCCCTGGTGAAAGCATCGGTGAGATTGGCTATGTTTTCTGGGTCCATATTTAAACTCATGTTCTTGAAGATGTCAACGTTCTCCGGTGTCGCTTGAATAAGTTTATCCTTGAAGCAGGGCACGATTTCGTCGGTCTCTTTTGAATATTGGAGGATCGTAACATAGTCGTTGTTCGACAGAGTGTCTAAAATAGCTGATATCGTTGCAATCGCTTGAATGAAAGAAAGAGAAAAAGTGGAAATTAGTGCACATTTCGACGAACCAAATGATATCTATAACAGTGTGATTAAAAATTAAATTCTTATTTTATTTTCTCATTAAGACTATACTTAGTAACCACATTTATAATGTACAGGGAAAATCCATATCTGAACGTTTAAAAGAACTTGAATGTTGGAATTTCCGACTCAGTAATATAACATTGTTATAATACAATGTGATATAACCGTCTCATTTCATTAATATTGCAGGCGTTTTCATATAATGTGACGGCAATATAACAAATTGCATAGCAGCTTATGATAAGCAACCCTTATGGGTTAGGACACCACGAATCGCTTGCGAGAGAGCTTCGGGCCGTCGGCCATCTAGCGGTCATAGCAATGTCCTAAGAATGTAATATATCTGTTCTACGTTATTGTAATGTCACTACGTTACATTTTATTAACAATTCCTGACTACTATAAAATTTATATTATAGTACTTTACGATACTAGTGCAATAAAACTTTTCTTGCGATTTGCAGCGTAAACGGAAGTTGACTGTTCCAAAAAAAAAAGTTTATCGCACGCGTATCGTACGAAATTTCATTTTTAAATCTGTAAAAATCGAATTTACGCACGTGCGCAAAACCGCGTTTTTCGCACCTAGCGAAATAAAAATTATAACAAGCGTAGTGACAACGATATCATTTTTGTTAGACAAAACCACTTGTAACAGTTATATTAGCCGTATATAATAACTGGTACATTAAACGTTATATCACCATGTTATATAATCACTACATATCATAAGAATAACATTGTTATATTGCACGTAACTTCCTTGTTATGCTGCCGAGATGAAACCTGTTTACCGCCTACACTTTCCAAATGATTTAATCAAATTGGTATTTTATTTTGGCACCTAATTCTGCAAGCGACGAATCGGTATACTTTTGTAACAATTCCACCAAATTTCAACAAAAACTTGGAAAAAAAAGTGTCTTTTTTTAATTTGATTATTAATCTTTTCTAGGATTCTTATCAGTACGGATTTTGAGTTGTAGAGACTGATATGATGTAAAATGGCGTGGTGATAAGTATCTAAAAGCATCGTGCTATCATGAAGCTTGTCTGCACGTTATTTCATGCAGCCCAAAGCATATAGCTACGTATCTAGAGTCGGAAGTAATTGGAAACTCTCACGGAATGATGAGGAGCATTTTCTCACGACGATTTTCGTCCCGCTCGGTTCTTCTAACCGTTTTTCCATTATGAATCGAGCGAATTCACGATCGTCAGCGAATGAATATGCTGCGGCTCGTCATTGGCACACATTATCAATTATATCGTGTGACGACGCAAGAAGCGCGGACTGCGAGGTGCGAGGGGGAGCTTAGAAGTGATGTACGCGCTCTTACGATACCGGCAAAATTCTCAAGAATACAAACTCGCCTACCGATAGTTCGTCCCATTCCTTCCATGCTGCCGCTCGAGTCCACAAGTATGACCATGTCTTTGCTGCATGTCGCAGCCTCTATGAACCAACTGCGTGTTCTGCAGTCGTACTGATCGGCCCCTTTCTCACCTTCGGCCGTTGTAGCCGTTTTCCACATCATTGCAGGAAACAGGCGAAGCATTCCCGTAATAGAACCGAAGTATTGCCAAGATAATGCGGGATCCGAATTGTAATTTTGACGAAATATGTCGTCCAGTGCTTCCGACCATTCTATCGCCTCCATGACCCTCGGCCTCAGATCGTAAACGTTTGTCGGTATGTGAACCGACGAGTAAGACGTATTGACCGGTATGTTGTAGAAATGAGAGTCCGGCTTCAAGTCTATGAGCCTGAATATTTGAAAAAATATTGAAGGGTTAGTTCAACATGTAAAAGCGAGTGTGGTGTAACATTTTTTCACATTGTAGAATAAAAATGTATGTTAAAATTATTATTGTAACTGTTTATAATGAGAGAAATTTATGGTATTAGCAACTATAAAGTGACGACTACTCATTTTTAATTCGCACAGCCATTTTTTATATGGCATTATTATCAACTATTTACCATAACTATTGTCATGGTTATCGTAATTATGGAAATAGTGTTGCATGGAATTAAAATTAATAGTTGTCACTTTATAGTTGACGGTGCTATTGTGGATTCTCTGAATCTTTGCATGTGAGTACTTGTCAATAGCTGAAAGGTTAATAAATTTACTACAAAAATTTATGGAAATTTATAAGAAGAAATGAATTCTACCTTTTTTCCCCTATAATACCAATTATTCCAGCGTGTATGCAGTGAAATTCTTTTACAAAAAAAAAAGAGAAAAAAAATAAATGTTCTACCTGTAGACGGTTTTGTTCGCTTTCATGGTGTCCGGTATTTCCGGTATGTCCTCTTTTTTTAATAAACCAGAAAGGTAGATGGTGGCGTTGCTGTATTTTCCGGAAACGTAAGTAATGTTCTCCGACTGATCAAAGGCGAATTCCTCGGCTGCGGATTCCGCGACCTTAACGATGCATCTTACAGCATCCATTTTTCGGCGCAGCATCCGGCCGACGCTCTCGCTGATTATCCTGATGAGTTCTTCGCCCGATTTGTCGACGATAATGGTGTTCATCGTTTTGTACTTCTGCAATAATTCATTAATGTAATGTAATAATAAGTTAAATTCGCGGACTGACACGTAATACTTTTATCGTAATTTATGTCGGTTGGTTTTGAATCGTCTTATCACTTCGCTTCGCGTCTTTGGCATTGCAAAAATTTTTGGAACCGCGATATTCACTATAAAGGAGAGCTCTGACCGCGCAACAATTCGTCAAGCAAGGCCAACGCGAAAGAGGGTGTTAAGGCATTTCCGGTTTCGAGCGAAGCGTCAGGTGGTTCGCGGGACCATTCGCGCCGGCAGCGTTGCCAACTCAGTGATTTTCCTGAAAGATTTGGTGATTTTAGAGGATTTTACGTGCTGGAATTTGTATTTTGTGCGGTCAGTAGGATATTTTGTGCTTACGATGTTCTTGGACGAATTTTCAGCAATGTTAAGGTAATCTGTATTCTAATTGTCATTCAAAGATTATAAGATAATTTAGAAATTTTACTAGAAATCATACAGTTTTAATATAACTTGTAATTTATCATTTTTTGAAAATCAAGCTCCAGCTTAACGCGCTTTAATAACTCAACGTACTACTTAACTGTTCAAAAATTGGCATTTTTCACGCAAAACTCGAAGGCTGATCTGCTGACAAATTTTACATTAGAAATTATGCTCTACATAAGCATTCAAAGTCAAAAGGAAGTGAAATTTGTCTCTGTGTGAGATATTACCGTACGTGAAATGAAATTAATTATTATTAATTATTATTAATTATAATAACGAATATATTTATTCGTTATTATGACTTAAGGATAATTAAGTCACTTTATAGACAGTGGTTGTGACGATAATTGTAACTATAACATAGTCGAATTATGGTAATTGTGACGCGTTATCTTTTGCACGTGGTTGAGACGATAATTGTAACTATAACATAGCCGAATTATGGTAATTGTGACGTGTTATCTTTTGCACGAATAAATTGCCGTTTTAGTGAAAAGTAAATAAAATGGGAGTCTACGTTTTAATTGTTTCTAAAAATAAACTCGTTCTGTAAAACTGAATACGTGCAACTGATAGTCCTTATGAACAATAGTCAGGCACCCTGCATACGTTGGCAGAACCTGCTTATCGAACTCATTACTACTATGAGTACGTACAAAAACTTCAAACTACCTAATGAATTAAACTTAATGTACCTTGACGTGTGTAACTTAAGCTATATGCTGCACTATCAAGATCGGTGCTAAATTTTTGGAACGTTTTGAGAATTTCCGGAAGTTCAGTTTTACAGTTCCGTGGAATTGTTCACATAGCAAAATCAGTTGTCAATATATATATACATATATTTTTCGTTCGAACCAAAAGGTTTTGAATTTGTGAAAAAATTGTAGCCTTTGTAGTATCAATAACTAATGCTATTGGGCGACTAAAATCTCAGAACAGTTTAGCAAAACAGCAGAAATTGTCGAAAAAGGCTATAAAAATTTTGCAGTATTTTGACTAGTTGAAACGTTTCAACCTCTTTAAATATTATAAGGTCCTGAAGGATGCTTACACCTTAAAAACCAAGCATCGTCGCTGTCAATTTTTTAAATATATTAACTAACGCTGCTGGTGAGTAAAAGCTCAGAACAGTTTATCAAAAAAGCAGAAATTGTCGAAAAAGCCTGTAAGAATTTTGCAGTTAATTTTGACTAATTGAAAACACTTTAACCTCTTTAAACATTACAAGGTCCTGAAGGATGTCTACACCTTAAACATCAAGGATCATCGCTGACAATTTTTTAAATATATTAACAACTAATGCTGCTGACGAGTAGAACTTCAGAACATTTTTCAAAAAAGCAGAAATTGTCGAAAAAGCCTGTAAGAAATTTGCAGTTAATTTTGACTAATTGAACACTTCACAACCTCTTTAAACATTGCAAGGTCCTGAACGATGCTTACACTCCAAAAACCAAGCGTGTTATTAAGTGTGTTGTTTCATATTTTTTACATTGTCACAATTCGTAAATGGAATACGCTTGTAGCTGTGTAAAAAATCGTCACAATGTAAAAGACAGGAAATAACACACTTGCAACGCGTTTGGTTTTTAGAGTATAGTTTTCAACGTGGGGTATCAGCCAAACGATACGGATAGTTTCGGAGTTGTTGCAAGAGAAATAGACATAGTGTTAGTGGTTTCTGGTGAGAAATAACGGAGAGGAGTTCAGTCGGTTTAAGCGGGATTCTTAAAGGCCTCCAGTGAGATGAAGCTGACCCGAGTTGGCAACATTGTTCGCGCGGCCGAGCGACAGATGCGGTTTTGCCAGTAATTCTCGAGCAATTTCAACGCTGACTGGCGTGATGGAATTAGAGGCTGGAATCTGCTGAACCGAAACTGCTAAAAGAGAAAGAATTCACTAAAAAAAAAAAAATTGGTCGCCTTACACCGAATGAGGAATTATCCTTGACTTGTCTTTAGGAGAAGTCATTCCTATTAAATGTTATCGAATCGATTGAGCTATTATGCTTGACTTATTTTTCAAACAAATAGATCACTAAAAAAATATTGACCGCATTTGGAATATTATGCACGGCTTATATTTAACATAAATTATTTTTTAACGCTGACTGGCGTGATGGAATTAGAGGCTGGAATCTGCTGAACCGAAACTGCTAAAAGAGAAAGAATTCTCTAAAAAAAAAAAAAAAAATTGGTCGCCTTACACCGAATGAGGAATTATCCTTGACTTGTCTTTAGGAGAAGTCATTCCTATTAAATGTTATCGAATCGATTGAGCTATTATGCTTGACTTATTTTTCAAACAAATAGATCACTAAAAAAATATTGACCGCATTTGGAATATTATGCACGGCTTATATTTAACATAAATTATTTTTTAACGCTGACTGGCGTGATGGAATTAGAGGCTGGAATCTGCTGAACCGAAACTGCTAAAAGAGAAAGAATTCTCTAAAAAAAAAAAAAAAAATTGGTCGCCTTACACCGAATGAGGAATTATCCTTGACTTGTCTTTAGGAGAAGTCATTCCTATTAAATGTTATCGAATCGATTGAGCTATTATGCTTGACTTATTTTTCAAACAAATAGATCACTAAAAAAATATTGACCGCATTTGGAATATTATGCACGGCTTATATTTAACATAAATTATTTTTTAACGCTGACTGGCGTGATGGAATTAGAGGCTGGAATCTGCTGAACCGAAACTGCTAAAAGAGAAAGAATTCTCTAAAAAAAAAAAAAAAAATTGGTCGCCTTACACCGAATGAGGAATTATCCTTGACTTGTCTTTAGGAGAAGTCATTCCTATTGAATGTTATCGAATCGATTGAGCTATTATGCTTGACTTATTTTTCAAACAAATAGATCACTAAAAAAATATTGACCGCATTTGGAATATTATGCACGGCTTATATTTAACATAAATTATTTTTTAACGCTGACTGGCGTGATGGAATTAGAGGCTGGAATCTGCTGAACCGAAACTGCTAAAAGAGAAAGAATTCTCTAAAAAAAAAAAAAATTGGTCGCCTTACACCGAATGAGGAATTATCCTTGACTTGTCTTTAGGAGAAGTCATTCCTATTAAATGTTATCGAATCGATTGAGCTATTATGCTTGACTTATTTTTCAAACAAATAGATCACTAAAAAAATATTGACCGCATTTGGAATATTATGCACGGTTTATATTTAACACAAATTATTTTTCAAAATCAATGCGATAATATTGAACCCCTTATATCGATTCCTGCCAAATTTGGCACCAGTCATGGGTCACTGTAAGTTTATACATATTATACATCATTTTTGCCCGATGTATCGTAATTTACAAAAGTTATAGAATAAAGAAACCATTTTCAAAAATTTTAAACGCTGCAACGTTTGAATTTCATACGATTTGCTCCAAGTATATACCGAAAAGTCGAAGCACATAACACACACTTTTTTAAAAAATCATTTCTTCTACCGTAAATATCCTGACATGAAAATCTCGAGAAAAAAAATTCCCTTATGGTAAAACAAAATCGATCTTTTCGGTATTTTTTGTATCCCTGATTTTTTTGCAGATATTAATCTCACCGAGTGTTCTAAATTTTCATGTCAACTCATTTAGTTTAGAACCGTTAGAACTCCCTTAATCCTGGTCACACGTTCGCGGCCGTAACGCATAACATGGGGTCATCCTGGCACCACGTGACTACAGAGGGTTAAGCAAATTCTTCTCCAGAGAAACGCAAGTCATTATTAACATGCACTCTCTTATCATTAAAAGTACTTGTCAGTGCTCTAATCGTATTCCGCATAATGATTATCGCTCGAGTTTCTGTCCTGTGAAGAGATCTCTACAAATTCATGCGTTTATGTTACTTCACCGTTAGCGCAACTTTTTTTCAATCTCACTGGGTCAGATGAATAAAAGGCTCGTCGTCCGTGACATTGCAATAAATCTCCAAGACTTTTTACTTGCCTCTTTGAGTTCATCAGGTCGGGCGACCGAGTGCGCGAGATCCCGAAGTTCGGTGCCGATTTTGTCCGCCCATTGGTCGACACTGAAGCACCAATTTCGCCGGTAGAATCCCAGGAGAAAAAGTACCAAGAAACAAACGATGTCAATCCCAAAGTCGAGTGAACAGATTTTCACACAATTGCCAAGAAAAAAAAAGAAAAAGACCGAACAACGAACAACAAAAATCATTATCGAGATAATAACACTCCGCAGCGTAACAGCGAAGAGTGGGGATTAAAGGGCCGTGCATTACAGGAGTAACTACCATGCTATTCACTCACATATGGTCATCTCGGGCAAGGCACACGCCGACTATTATTAAAATGATACATTTGGTCAGTTGCTCGCGCAACATAACTTTGCATACACGCCACTTGTTATCCTCTGTATATATATATATATATATCGATATATATATAATTCTTTTTCACACTATTCTTTTTGCTATTATTATTATTATTATTATTTTAAACGGAAATCCGAACGCGCGAGGATACGAGTTATTTCTTTATTTATTTATGAAATTAATTTCTTTAGAATTGAACGAAACGAGACATGGCGTTGATCGCGGTTATCACGCGTGGAGCTCGCGTGTGCTTCGAGGCAACGCAGCGGCGTAAACCGCCGTCGCACGCGCCGGTCGTAGTAGCAGCTACCTCGCCGTTCTCTTCTCGGCTTCGACGAACGAGCGATCTGATTATTTTTGGTACACGGGTGGCCCCGACGTACCGAGAGCTTCGAGACGTGTGCTGGAATACGTATATATGTATATATAGATTAATATCTACGTGTAGGTCTGTAGGATACGACTCTGTGTTGCTCCACGTCGTCGCAAGATATATTTATAAAATCGTAGTCTCACGCCGGCGCTTACCCCGCTGACTCTCGCTCTCTCGTTTTCACCCTGCCTATGACGTCCCTGTCTCGCTCTTCTGTAAACGAGACTCACCGATTGTCTTCCCAATAATTTCGAGCGCACTTCCGCGCTCTGCAGCTGCGCCGGCAGATGCGGACCCGAGACCACGTTGAGCTCGAGCTAGAACTATGATTTTTTATTTGCAAATTACATTTCTCTTGTAGTTTACTGTTGTTTATGACGGAATATATTATGCGGCATTTTTTTGCTGGCCGTAAAAACGAAATGGGCTTTGCATGGCTATTTACGATCGGGAATTTGCGGTACTAAAAAAATAATTTTCATAAATGATAAAATTTCGGGTAGTTTTGGAGTCTATCAGTTATGTATCCTAAATTTTAATGTTGTTAAAATAGAGAATTATGTTGTAAAATATTAGAATTTTTCGAATGTGACTTTTTGAAATGTTAGCGCTTGCTTTGTCGGTTTTACACTGTCTTTGATGTTTCTCTCACTTTTCTGTGAACGAGACTGATCGACTGATTTCCCAATCATTTTGGGAGCACTTCCGCGCTGCAGCTGCGCCGGCAGATGCGGAGGCGAGACCACGTTGAGCTCGAGTTAGAACTATGATTTTTTATTTGCAAATTACATTTCTCTTGCAATTTTCTGTTGTTTATGACGGAATATATTATGCGGCATTTTTTTGCTGGCCGTAAAAACGAGATGGGCTTTGAATGGCTATTTACGACTGGGAATTTGCGGTACTAAAAAAATCATTTTCATAAATGATAAAATTTCGGATTGTTTTGGAGTCTATCAGACATGTATCCTAAATTTTAATGTTGTTAAAATAATAAGCATGTGCGGATTTAAATAGAGAATTTTTCGAACGTGACTTTTTGAAATTTTAGCGCTTGCTTTGTCGGTTTTATACTGTCTTCGATGTTTCTCTCGCTTTTCTGTGAACGAGACTGATCGATTGATTTCCCAATAATATTGGAAGCACTTTCGCGCTGCAGCTGCGCCGGCAGATGCGGAGGCGAGACCACGTTGAGCTCGAGCTAGAACTATGATTTTTTATTTGCAAATTACATTTATCTTGTAGTTTACTGTTGTTTATGACGGAATATATTATGCGGCATTTTTTTGCTGGCCGTAAAAACGAGATGGGCTTTGAATGGCTATTTACGACTGGGAATTTGCGGTACTAAAAAAATAATTTTCATAAATGATAAAAGTTCGGATAGTGTTGGAGTCTATCAGATATGTATCCTAAATTTTAATATCATTTAAATAATAAGCATTTTCGCCTGTGAATTTGAAAATAGAATTTTTCTCACGTGACTATCTAATAAAGCGATAGCGCTTCCTTTCCTGGTTTTACACTCTCTATTTGCTGTTTTTCTCGCTTTTTTGTGGACGAGACTCACTGATTAATTTTCCAACAATTTCAGGTGAACTTCCGCCCTGCAATCAGTAGAGAAAAAAATGATTTCCGTTCAAGAGGTCGCGCACAACTTCCCTGACATAATTCGCGATGAGAATAATGTACTCAGATGTAATTTAATCATCTTCTTGACCAGCTTAGTAGCGCAACGATAAGAAAATCGTGTCTTTTATTTTCTACACGTCAATATAAATTTGTTCCCGAGAACACCGCAAGAAACATAATTTACCGTCGGTCGTGAATTTCACTTTATTCCATCCTCGATAAATCTTCATATGCATTAAATTTCATCGACTCGATTAGCTTGCGCTGATATTCTTGAACCATACAACGGTGAGTGTCTGATGCACCATCGAAATCTAGTGACAAAAGTTCACACGATGACCGTTTAATTTTCACTCATGTTCGTCCATTAAAGTTACATGCATTACGTTAATTATTCCTTTCTAAAAGTGAATGATTTTTTTCATATTTTTCCGCAGGCTCCTATCAACGCAATCACGTGCGAAGTGATGTTAAAATCACTGTTACGCGCTGCAGTATTAACAATTTTCTCATTTTAAACAGGCACAAAAAAAATCTATCGATGCATTACAAAATTGACAAATGTTTGTTTGGTCCCACTGTGCTTTATGCACCTCAAAAAAGCTCGATACTCGGGTAATTAACCCTGTCCAAATTACCATGAGATTGTATATTCAAGTAACATGAAATTCAAAGGATATAATAGCCTCAAGTTGGTCAGCAAATTCGCCCGGTGGTTAAGGTGAACGTGCTCAAACATGGAGACCTCGACCTTGGCTTTAAATGCCAGGCACGCTGGCGGCCGATAAATGAGTGATCAGGTGATACCGCTAATTTTCTATGCGCAAGTAGGTTAATTTAAAAGCAACATTAGCATGTACTTTATCAGTTTTGTCGGGTGTTCCATAGTTGATAATTCACCTTGTTTACCGGCTCCTGGTGTAACTTGAGTTTATCAGTCGTATTACAAATGCCGATGAGCGCGGTCGTCACTGTCTTTGCTCTCTCGTATTTGTTTGAAACAATAGGAAAAATCATTCCCAGTGAAAAAGCCTCAAAGCGGTTACTCGCTTCCTCTAATAAGCCCAACATTTATCCTTATTTCGTGTGCGAGGCTCACGAAAGGCTCGTGTCATGAATCACATAACGTACCGGCGAATTTATAACTCATAATACAGAGTTAATAATAATTTTGTTTGATAGTTAGAAATTCGCGGTACGGCGATGATTCATAAACCGTGCAAGAACAGGGACTCGAGCGTAACAGAATTGGAGGACGATTGTGGTCTCTGTGCGAGTAGGCCACGTGTAGCTAGACGAAGAACGAGAGGAAGAGTACGTCGCCCGAGCAAGTGGCAAGCGAGTGTGCGAACCGAGCGATACTCAGCAGCCCACGGCGTTAGCACCGTCTGTTACCGGGGGTAATATGGATTGATATTGATTTTAGCGACGGGCCCCCGGCAAGCACAATGTCCATGCGGGGTTTAGACCACCGGCCGGCAGTCATAAAGTGTCCGTCCACCAGGCAACTAATGCCTCCTCAAAGCGTGGATACGTTGGACTTGGAAACAGGACGATCGCCACGCTTGCTCTTCATTCCGTACGCGGGTTTGCGGGAGAAAAAGGATTCCCTCTGGACAGGATCTTCTTCTTCATTTTGTGGTGTGTGTGGCCTGTGCTTTTTTAAACTAAAAATACCCATATATTATTGATTAAAAAAAAGAGAGAGAGAGAGAAAAAAAACATAATACGTAAGGAACCACAAGAGGTTTGTATCGCAGTAAACGTGAAATCGATAGACTCTCGGTGTAACATAGTATTTCAATTTTTGTTATATTAACTCGTGTCGCGACCTGTAGTTTGGATTCGTAAAATAGAGGGAAATCACTGGTTGTAGAAATACACTCGCGTTGTTTGGAGAAGCAGGAAAATGTTTCGGTGAAATGACGCAGGGAGCGAGCGGCGAGAAGGAGGAGGATGCGAGGAGGTCGTGGAAACTATCGCGCCATTTGACCACTCGCAGCCACGCCATACGTAAATAATTACGAGTGGTCACGATGTACAGCGCCTATATAGATCTCAGTGTGGTATATACTGTATATACACTGTATCGTAGTGCTTCTAAGTCGTGTAATAATACTGGCGCGAAGAGACCGACGTACTCTCCTGGTGTCGGGTATTATTCAATTAGTGTACAGACGCCGTGCGAGTTGCCGCTCGACGAGGTAATATTTTTTCGCTTGTCTCTCCCGAGTGTCACAATACATAACAACAGAGGCGAGTAGCCTACCAATACGAGAGTGCGAGTTCCTGATTCGTCGCTGTAATTCTTGATACGAGGTGTTTTAATGCTTTGCATTCGTCAAGGGCAATCGGAGAGGCTAGGCAATCACCGAGAGAGAATCTCTCGATCCTTACGCCGGCGCCGGATGATAGATTTCTTTTGCGATACACTCGCTACACTCTTTCCTGTCCTGTGTTTATACGCACGTTGGGACGTCACTTATCGCGTAACTTTTGCTTCTCATAGCCTCGACAGTATACACACTCGCGTGACGTTCGAGGAAGTGAAAAAAAACACGAAAGCTATACATTGTTTCTCGAGACTTCTTATAAAAGTACCTGTCTACCGTTAGACCGGAAGCCAGATGCTCACTGTCCGTGCCTCTCTCGATTTTTACAAGTACGAGAGAGAGAGAGAGAGTCTGATCTTTCTCTTTTTGCAAATTTCTCTGTCACGGTTGGCTGGCTGAGGTAAAACGCGAGAAATGTGCACGACGGAATAGTGCGAAGTAGTTGAACGTTTTTGTGTTATATTTTGGTGGTTTTTTTTTTTTTTTTTATTGTTTCTATGTGGATTTTTGCAGTTTTTGTTACCGACTGAGCGCGTCACGTTAAATTCGTTGATTGAAATC
Source organism: Clistopyga incitator (assembly GCA_947507545.1). NCBI lineage: Eukaryota > Metazoa > Arthropoda > Insecta > Hymenoptera > Ichneumonidae > Clistopyga > Clistopyga incitator. Next base: position 5,770,285 of record OX382175.1, read on the forward strand.
GATGTTGTTTGACGTTTGTTCTCGTGATTAATGAATTTCGAATGGCAATAATAGGAGGAGATTGTAATAAATTAAGGCGACGGTCCGTACCGACCGAGCGCCGTCTGATGCGCGAAGGAGATAACGATTGCGGCCGTTGCTGGGCTGCGAGAGAGGTCGACTCAAATTTGTATCACATCACGTTAGCGTCGAATTAGTATTGACTGATTGACCGCCCGCGACCGCGACCTCTGATAGACGCGACCGCGGCACAAACCGCTACTTGCTCTCTCGGTACGTGAGGCCCGCTTATGTTCTCGCGCCTAGCCACTCGGCCCGTGTGAACCTCAGCCGAGGGCCGTACGGGTTAATTAGTTCAAGCTATCTTTCAATACTTGCGATCCGACGACCCGGCTCTTCGTTAGCTATATACATGCTTATGTTAGAGATTTCATCCGATGAACATTGAGGGAATTTCATTGATCACTACATTAAAATAACTACCTGTATTCGTTCGGTAATTATCCAGATTCAACAATTTTTTGTTAGTTCCTCGTTTTTAAGATAAGATAAACATTTCTTTCGTCCTTTCTTAAAGATGTTCCTACGTAAGATAAAAACTTACCCAAAAATGTGAAAAGTGTTACTTTTCAAACTTTGGTAAAAAAAAGAAACGTAATTCAAAACTGTTAGAATTTAAAAAAAATAATGATATATTTGTTGGAAAGATGTTACGTTTAATTATCACGAGAAAAATGTTTTCTATTTTTCGACAAAACAGATGTCATTTCTGGCATTATAGTCGTTTAACGTCCATTTTCGTGCTTTTTCGTGCGGAAAAGTAATTACCTTGGAAAACATAGTAAAAAGCAAGGGGAAAGAAAATATGCGAGAAAAATAATTTATCACGGTAAATTGTAATACGAAAACAAATTTTTGTTAACGGAAGTTTGAGTACATATAATGAGGAATAGGAAAATTATACATATTTATAAACATTCATCTACATAAAATTAATATAATCGTTAACCAAAGTTCAAACATTACGTAGAATGTATAAAGTTTTTCGTTGCGTTCAGCATCGTACCTTATACACCTCTACTGAGATTACATTTCCTGCACTTTCTGCAAGATTATAAATAAAAAGCCCAAAAATATTGTGTCCGAGACCAACATTATAATAGCATGCAAAATTACTAACTTTTTCCAACAGTGTGTCATTATTTTTTAAATTATCTAAACCAAAATATTAACTTTTCACAAAAAATGCTCAAACTTTCTGTGCATCAACAAAAATTGTTTCCTTATTTAAAAAAAAAAAAATGTGTGGTACCTTGACAAACAAAAATATTGTCAAGATACCGAAACTGTTTATTTATCGTCATTTACACAGAAAATATATTGAATACTTCGTATGCGACGAGAAAGTATAAAAAAAAAGAAAAAAAAAGAGAATCGATGTAAAGAAATTATCTTTACCTGAAGGATAGGCAATGTGATATCGTATATTCAGGAAATCGTAACTCCAGGTAATGTTGTCATACTGCTCGGCAATCTATGTCAATAGCAAATGTCATCTATCGTTGGGCTCGACGGAGAGACTTGTGCGCGCTATTTTCCTCGGCGTTTCGTTCGTCAGGTTGGAATCAGGAGTAGCGATATGAGCGTAGCGTTACGGGGAAGCGGAGCCTACATGCACCAATAATGGGTGGCCTGATGGTGCTCAATTGATCTAACGGGTTATCGAGTTTCGTAACAACCGCACGCGACGCTCGAACATAAGCTCGTCGAGCACCTACCGTGTGGCAGGCACTGCCGCGTGTCCTCAGGAAACATGAAAATATGGCACGTGTGCATGTATCGCGGGTTTTCAGCTCGGAATGCGTCCTTTTGATCGTGCCGCGTGCTTCAGCTGTCACACGCCTACTCTTATTCGGCTACCTTGTACATTATTGAGTTCCCCGAAGATTATCGTCGAGTTTGCACATCCTTCCACTATGTCACATCATTTACTTGCTTAACATACACGCTATCGTCCAATTTCTTTAAACGTTATTAGTTATTTGTTTGCAAGAATTATCTAGAGCTGTTATGAAAGGATGTTCACATTTTTTTTAAAATAATTGATAGAAGAATCAAATATACTGTAATTTTTATTCAACTTGAATTAAAGGTTTAATAAAATGTTCTTTGGAAAAGGAGAAAAAGTACATCTATCGTCCAATTTATTTAAACGTTATTAGTTTGGAAGAATTATCTAGAGCTGTTATGAAAGGATGTTCTCATTTTTTGAAAGATAATTGATAGAAGAATCAAATATATTGTAATTTTTATTCAACTTGAATTAAAGGATTAAAAAAATGTTCTTTGGAAATGGAAGAAAAGTAAAAGTGTCTGATAAAAAATTAAGCAGGCTCGGATGCCTCAATTTTCTTGATTAACTTTTTGAGTGTGTGATTGTTTAAAGTGTAGTTTTCTGCAGCATATAGAGACTTTAATTTTCGTTCAAATTAGCGATACTAATTAGTAAGAAATAATGATGATAAAATTTAATTATATGAAAAAATCTGGTCGATGGCCTATCGTTCACGCATACGTAGGCACAGGAATAGAAACACATTTAAAAAAAATGTAAAACGTGACGCAACGCAAACATTACTACTCCTATTACTACGAAATTACAGCGCGAATGCGTAGTTTGTAAAGTAAAGCTTTAAATGATGACTAATCACAGGCAATAAAGTGCCAAAAAACATTCGAGAAGAAGAGAATGTTGTGTGATGTTTTTTACTTTCACTGACGTCTTTCAATAGCATAGTTCGGAGAATAGCGCTGGAAAACGGAAAATAGTACGTAGGTGCAGACGTCACACGTTGTCGGCTATTCTCACTTATTAATTTCTTTGCCCCGGATGTGAGTTCAATGACTGTAGTTTTATAACTGTGATAAATTAGGCGAAGTTAGGCGAAAATTAGGCCACAAGCATTTACACAAGGATGTATCACATGTATTCACAGATGAAAGTTCGAGTCAACGGGGTCAATTTCATCCCAACGAAAGAGAAACGATGAAAAAAGTTATGCGGATGCGAAGATTGCTTACTTGAAAAGTTAATAACGTCGAAAAGTTACGGGACTATCAAAAGAAAAATAGTTGCCAAAGTTTCGCAAAGCCATAGTTATAACTTACGAAGCTAATTAACTGATTCTTCTGAATTTATAAAGACTTTGTTAGTAATTTCATAAATTCCGTTTTCGAAAATTGCTCAATATTTTTTTTGCGTATTCATTCGTTTCGTTCAACCTAAAATCTAAATCAATATCACATTTTTAAAAAAGGCACATTAAAAAAATCCAAATATTTTCTCAATGAAATTTCGATATTGTTGTTCAAAATAAAAATCGTCAAAGTATGAATTAAATCCGGAAATTACAATTTAAATGATTTTCCATTCGAAAAATTATTGGAAATACAATTCAAATATTTTCTCGAGTGGAAAAACATTCGAATTGTATTTTTTATTGAATACCGCTCATCTAACGCAACTCGAATGACGTTGATTATCCGTAAACAATAACAAAACTTGAAAAATACCGAAGAACATCAAAGCAACAACTACGTCGTCTATGCTACAGTTTTTAACACTGTCCGTAATAATTATTGACCTAGACCTCCACCAAAGTGACAATAACTAACTTTAGTATGATCCTGACGTATAAAATCAACAACACGATCTCCAGTAACACTGTTGACGTAATGACGTGTAAAAGCGCGCGTTGATAGATAATCAAACACGAGCGTACAGAAGCAGACGACGCGTTTCATTCATAACGCGAGGCGCTCGCAGTGCCATCGTCGATCAGCTGATGAGCGAGGCTGCTATTGACAGCGGGAAAAAAGTGTGCGTGCGCGATGCGTTTTTCCTCTGAAAGTTCAAAGTCGCATTGAATAACAGGATACAAAAAAGGTCCTTCAGCGATTATCTAAAACAGAGCGAAGAATGGTGGTCTCTCCGAAGAAAGGACTGTCACCTTTCTACCTACTATTCGTCGAGTTACCTCGCCACTGTGGAATATCATCTCGCAGATTATTGTCACCGTATCTCCTACAATCATGCACATGTGAGGCTTCAATATCGATTTTTACAGCCTTTATCGGACAACACTCACGTTTTTTTCCGCTTAGATAAGTACGATAAACCGGTTTATTCGCGATAATCCGAGATTGCCAGGCTGATTAGTTGAATTCGGAAGCTAGGTAGCACTAGTCAGTTTCCTGTTGCTGATTAAGCTTCGCACCGTGCGAATTCAACGTGGAGTGAATTTTCATTCGAATAAGAGACTAGAAAAATTTTTGTACTGTAATATGATGATTATTTGTGATAATATATGTTTTGGTGCTTTTTGTCATGTCGCCTGATTGGATTTTACAGGTCGACGAGCGATGGTCAACAAAATCTGGTGTCGGAAGGTAGCGAGAACATGGCTGCAGGCTAAGAGAGAACCTCCGCACCCGAGAACCTTCTCCGAGCCAAGATGTCAAGACCACGTCGGCGCCTGGTACCTGGCGTATCGATGTCTGATTCTCCTGGCCTGGATCAGCATAATCGTATGCTCCGTCTTCGAGATAGGAAGCCACTCGCCTCTGGGCAACAATTACAAGTGGCCCATTTATCTGACGAACTGGGATCTGTGCTTGGGATGGCTCCAAGCGACGCTGGGACTCGTGGTCGTCTTGAGGAGATGGCGATTGCAGAAGTTGGATTTCGATCCGCAGAACATGACGATGGGGAAGTTGGAGAAAGTTTACTGGTTCCTATACACTTCGACTTGCACGCTGGCGATAGGAGTGACCGTTTCTTACTGGACTGCGGTTCATGATCCCAAAATTCATCACATAGACGTTTTAAATATAATGCTTCACGTGTGCAACAGCTTACTGATGATCTTCGATCTCTGTATAACGAGCATCTCTCTCAGATTACACCACTTTTGGTGGCCATTGACGATAGTCACTCCCTATATTATATTTACCGTAATATATTACGCGGCTGGCGGATCCGACAAGCGGGGCTTGCCGTATATCTACAAAGTTTTGTATTGGGAGAAACCTGGTCTAGCGATAGCGGTTTGCATAGGAGGACTGGTTTTTCTATTGATAGTTCACTGCCTACTGTGTCTCGTAACGACGCTTAGAGAACGTTTGTACGCACGCACCGGCGACAAATACGTTCGAGAGACACCCTCGAATTCCACGAGCGAACAGTCAGGACAGACGACGGCGAACAAACCGGCGCAGATCGTTTGAGGAACCTCCTTCTATCGAATTTCCGAGAGATACGAAGCACTGAGAGGCGATCTCAGTTATAAGTTCCATGCTCATTTACATCCTAGACAAAAATTGTGAAACGTATGAGGCTGAAGTCGGCGAATCGATAATTTGTCATTGAGGCGAAAGAAAGAAAAAGAAAGATTCGATTTATCAAAATGTCGTGGTATATCAGCTGCAGAATCAACGGCAGTCGTAAGAAAAATGTGATTAGTTGGTCACTGTGTTCAGTCTCGTTTGTTGTGTATTTAATTCCGGCCCATCGGCATTTCCCTTCGATTCGAAGAATCGTCGATTGATTGTGGTTTTTTTACGTATCGCGTCGCGATACAAGGCGTTTGTGATCCTATATCTTCTGTACAATAGAGTAGAGACTTTTAGAATGTAATGAACATATCTATTGCCATAGAAGTATTGCAGCCATTACCTCACGCGAAATGGGTATTCGCCTGAAAAAAAAGGAAAAAAAATGAAGATAGTATTATCTTGCGATTGAAAGTAAGACAATGTATCGATGCACGGATTTGATTTTTCCGCGTAGCACTAGTGCTGTAAAAATTATTTAAAAAAAATAGAAAAATGATGTAAGTTTAAATATGGTAATATTAATAATAATAGGCCGATGGTGAAATAATAGACAATGCGCAAGCAGGGTAAAGAACCGAGTGGCTACGAGTTAGTTGAGATTGCATTCGAAACAGTAACATTGAGGCGATGACATATTAACCCTGATAGTAAAAACTGAAATTCAGCTTTTTATTTTTTTGTAAAGAAAATTCGTATGCCGTTCGCCTCTTTATTCTTTAGGAGATACGGATTTATTTTCATCCAAAGATATCCAACATTCTTGAAAAAATAGGTCTACCGGTTTTTTAATATCAAACCGTCCTATGAGATGTAAGTTTTAGCACTATCTATTTACGGGTAACTAAATGAACGAATAAAAGAAGTGCCGTCTACTATGAGATAACAGCGGAGTTACGGTTTAAAATTGTAGAATTTTTAACTACCAAATAGTAAGATAATTTCAAATTCTAATTCAATACTACTTCTGTTACGTGAATTTGTTACAAACACTTTGTGGGAATCATGATTAGCGGTAGGAAAAATTGTGCAATGTTCTGACTCAAAGTGCTTTCTGTACCGGCCACTTTGATGTGTTGAAAGAAAAAAAAAAAAATACCAGAATGTTGTTGTAGCTTTTTAGTTCTAGTTATGTTTCCGATAAAGCAGCGAACGTATTTATTATCTGCTAATAGACGTTAATATTACAGTGTAAAAAAAACATATTGTATTCTGCAACTTTTTTAGAGGCATGTTTTTTTTTTCTATTTTGTTAACAAGATCGACTCCCAACAGTTGTTCGAACGTCGCCAGCGCAAATTCCGTTTAAAGAGATTGTATCTAGCCATTAAAGCTTCGGTTACTGGTTTACAGTACGTCGACAATACATTCCACGATCTTTTGTATTACCCGATTTTTTCTAAATATCGAATTATTGCAGAAGTTCCCTAGCAACGTATTAGTTCTTTGTAAAAGTGGTTATTTTGATTCAAGTGCTATTTTCGCTGAAATGAGTAATTTATTGTGATTGGAATCCTCATTCCTTCGAGGACTAGGATTTATTTACATTCAATTTCGTTATCGAATGGAATTCTGATTTCAATTGTTATAGCACGATTCCAAAATCACCAACCCCTGCATTATATAAGTCTTGTTAATTTTATAGAAGTCACGGTGGTTACGAATTGTAAATTAAAACCTGTGTCGTAGGCTTTGATTGTCATTGTTCCGTCGGAAGACTATTTCAAACATGTAACGACGAGCGTCACCTTTACACGTGGCGAAAGCGTGTAAAATATTTCACATTAATTTAAGTAGTTAATGAGCATGTACCCGACAGGGATAAACTATTATTATTGATTAGCATTACATTCGCATATCGATTTAGTAAAAATTACGTTCGATATTCCGCTCCGCATCATATTCGATACGTACAAGTTTCTACTACACGTCGAACAGAGCGAAAATCACTAATACGCGAATAAGAAAAAGCCGTTTTTATGGAAAAATATCAACGTTTTTATTAATAAAATAACGATTTAAAGTAATGATGAATTGAGTACAAATGAATGTTAGGCTGAGAGGTGATGTTTCGATCACAGATCATTATTATCAAAACCTACTCTACCGTTTTAAAATTGTAACGATCGTAGCACAAAATACGCGAGTGCCGGTCTTACCAGACATTCGCGGGACGTTCACTCGAGGCCGCGTAGATTAATAGCGTTCTCGGAGTTGCCGGAATCGAGTAATAGTATCTGGCACTCCGTTCCCACCAAGTCGTCCTGATAATACATAGAAGGTAGTTCCTCGGTCAAGAATAGCCCTTCAGTCAAATCTGCCGTTCCTAGAACGACATCAGATGCGCCAACAGACGCCGTATCGTTTGTTCCCCCTTTTCCCTTTAGATCCCATACATCTTCGCGCGTTAATCCCGTCCTCGCAGCGCCTTGATTGGCCCTCTTGGCTCTTGAATCGACCGCAAAATTTTCCCTCGATGTGTGATAGGAACTTTGGGAAATCCTGGAGTTCGCATCGAGAGGCGGAGGCTCAGGTTCCGGTAAACACGCGACAGTTTCCGGTGAGGCGTTTAGTATAATCGTGTCGCCTGGTTCGACCATAACCATTTGACTCGCAACTTTGGTCATCGCGCTCGGTGCCGTGTACAAAATATAGTCCATATTCGACACGGATGTTGAGTCGCTAACTCTGATCAACGATTTATCACTCTCCTCGATCACAAGCCCGTGCATCGTGAGCATGTGGGTTCGCAAGTTCGATTGCGATTTGTAGGATTTCCCACAACTTTCCACCCCGCAATTGTACATTATATTGTTCCGTAGAGTGCCCGAGGCGACGTGATTCGGAATTCCGTTCGGAGATTCCGCGAAACATTGCGCAGTGATAAAGTTTTCGTCGCCCGTCGCAGCCTCCATCAAATTATCTTGGACCTGCGAATCTTTGTACAAATTTTCGATTCGCGATGCTGCATCCTCGTTGCCGACAACTTGCGCTACTAAATTATCGCTCGCTACTTGAGATTCTTTCGTTTTTCGTTTCGAGAGTTTGCAGTTAGTCGACGTTATCGTATCTACGGCCTCTTTGATCTGATGTTTTTTAATGTGCACGTAGAGGCTGCTTTTGGCGGAGAAACAGGCGTCGCACATGTAACATTCGAAGTATCTTCCCTCTTTGTGTGTTAAACTGTGTTCTTTCAGGTGCTCCGAGCGCATGAACGCTTTCCCACAACCCTCCACGTCACACACGAATTTCCTCTCGTTCGTGTGCTTCTTTTCGTGCCTTTTTAGTTTACTCGACGAGGAAAATGCCCACTGGCAGTCCTGGTACGTGCAGGGATAAGGTTTGCAACCTGTGTGCGAGCGAATGTGCGCTTTTAGTCGACATGGCTTGTCGAATACTTTTCCGCAACCTGCCCACGAACACTTGACGTCGATTTCCTTGTAACTGTGGCATCTCTGGTGCGAGGTAAGGGCGTTGCTGCTGTAATAACGCTTGCCGCAACCCTCGTGTTGGCAGACGTAAGGCGCGTGACTCTGATCGTGGCTCTTCATGTGCAATTCCAACGCGCGTTTCGTCTGAAATTTCTCCTGACAATCCGGCACCTGGCAAGTTATTCTGTTTGGTCGTGTGTGCAATTTTTCGTGACTCCACAGGTTGTACACTGTCGTGAATCGACGATTGCAGTCTGGCACCCGGCAAACAAAATCCTTGCGTTTTAGATGCGTCTCCTTGTGACGCTTCAGCTTGAATTCCGAATGGAAGGCCCAGGCGCAGCCCTCGTAGTCGCACTGTGAACAATAAGTGATATCATCATTGAAAATCGATTTATTTTAAAAAATATGCAAATTAAATAAACATCAAAGTTTTAGTTAGAATTACACACCCAGAATGGTAGTTACTTTTGCCTGCAAATTTCTTAAACTTATATTATTCTCATGTAAACATTCTAAAATACAGCATTGAAATCTCTATCACATAGTTTTTTAATACATCTAGGTTGTCTTTTTGGATAATGTTTGTAAGTAGAATTAAAAAAATTCCCAGTAAGATTGTTATGTTTTCTGAAGTCGCAGATTCTTCCCTATAATTTTATCTGTTGAGTTGCAAATGCATTTTTATTTTATTTTCTTCAATTTAATTTCGCTGTCCATCTACGTATTCATAGTTTATATTTTTAATAAATACATTAATAACTTTATAGAAAAAAACATTGATATTTCGGTAATCGAAATTCATGTTTCTATTTTGTTATGTAAATGATGCATAAATTAATAAATTAGTAGAAAAAACCTTGACTTTCGACTTTTTATTTACCTTGAAAGGCCTAACTCCGTAGTGAGCGAGCAAATGTCCTTTGAGCGCGTAAATTTTATTGAATTCCCGATTGCAATCGTCTCTAGGACAGAGCCAAGTTCTTCCGTGTTCGTTGGTCGTGGTCGGTTGCAAACATTCGTCTGTGATACCGAGTTCTTCCAAGGCGTTCGATATGATTAATTCGTGTTGCGTGCTCGGTGCACTTTCCGCACCGTTGTCCTGACCATTGCTCCAATTTCCGGTAGTGTCGATTCTCGGGAGTTTCGGAAAGTTCCCGGTCGCCTCGATAAGCTCCGAAGTTTTTCCCTGATAAATCTGCTCATCCTTGCCCGTGTTTATCACAATCTGAGTCATATTTGAAATGTTGTCGGTGGATATAGCGACCACAGCCATTATTCCATCCTTCCCTTCCATATGGCACTCTTCTCCCACAAAGGTAATTTGATTTTTGTCCGCCTTAGTAGCTATTTTGGTACGTCTCTTCATTATTCTCGGCTCCAATTTGCTTTTACCTTTCTGTCTCTCCACTGCGCAAGCTTCCACTCGGGTCTTAGCCGATACTTCGGTCAGCTGAACAAATTGCGCATCATTAAATTCCTCTTCTAAGCACATAGCGTCCTTATCATTGAAATCAGTCTCATCACGGATCTTTCCCAATTCTACATTGTAAGTATCCGACTGAACGGGCTTGTCCGACAATTCTCCGGACTCCGGCTCAACGGAATTATCATTATGGGTAGTCAATTCGTTGGAAGAAGGATCCTCTTTTTGGTCCATGGCGTCGAGGCTCGGATGGTTGCTAGTGGATGGCAGAATCTCGCCGGCGACCATCATGTCCTCCGGAGATAAAGTCATGGGGTCCAGATGGTCGAGCTGAAATTCCGGGAGTATGAAATCATCGTTTTTCTCGCATACCTCGAGGAGCTTGTCGCTCTGCAGCTCGTGGAGGATGGGGTCGTAGCCCAAATTGAGCTTTTTGTCGGAGAGATCGATATCGATGGACAAGCCGTCAGGATCCTTTCCGAGGAAAGCATCCGGCAGATCGTCTCCCAGGTAACGCTCTACGCCCACTCCTTCCTCTTCCTCTTCCTCGACTTCGGACTTCATAGTGTCGAGATCTATGCTCGAGACAGATTCCGTTCGCGTTTTTAGCCATTTTTCAATATCGGCTACGGTCTCCGCAGCGTTGGAGCTTTTGTCAAGAGACTCACTCTGCGCAGTCGTTGCGACTGAGCCAATGGTGTTTATACCTTGACAGCTCCAGCTTCTCGTCGAATATTCAATGGTGTCGCAAATTCCGTTATCTCTTTTTGCACACTTTTTACTATCGTCTTGTTGTTTACCTTCCAGGTCGTTCGGCTCCAGAAGAAAATGAGGACTACTCGCGTTGCGTTGACTGTTCTCGGTGACGGTGTTGCCTTCCGAGGGGATGCTGTCCACCAAATTCCATGCCGCTCGAGCACCGACGCTCACACTTTGATTACGCCGTTGAAAAATCCGCGGTATTTGTTTCGATTTGCAAACCGTTGACACACCCTTCCGAGACATTTGACTGATGCTTTGGCAACGTTTGGGGGCTCGTTGTCCGCACCATGGACAACGCCGCCATCCGGAGTGACGTTTATAACCTATTCATCACTCTGCTGGTTTTGTGTGTGTGCAATACATTGACAGATCGACGCACCGACATGCGGGCGAGATTCGCGAATCAGGAACAGGCGCAGAGACAGCGCCGAAGCTGAGCAACTATGAAACTGCGGGTCGTGGGTATGTACAACTCAACGTCGGTATAAGAAGGGCGCAGTCGGTAATCAAGGTAGTTGTCGGTATTCAATCGAAAATAATTTTCCTCTTGGTATCTGGATTTGCAATTCCCGTAAGTTCATGGTGTTTAATGTAATTTGATTGTACTTCGTTTGGTGTTGAATTATTTTTGGTGGTTGATAGAAACACTAATGTTTATCGCAGATTTTTGTTGGCATTCAATATTATTGATTTATAAAAAATGAAGTTTTGCACTAGAAAAGTCTGAAGGGGTTGTATAAGTTTAAGGGATGCTGAAGCAGATTTTTTTAACGAAATTGGTCTCTTTTGTAGAATCGAGTATTCGTCGTAAATACATCACGTACCTGCTTCATATTTGACTGAGACTTAGTTTATTTACAACGAATACTCGATTCTACAGAACAGCCCATTTTTTTTGTTAAAAAAAGTCTACTTCAGCATCCCCTTAAGTGTGGGATAATAAAATGATTATGCCCGAAAAAAGTAGGCAAGACTTTTTCTCCCCCTTCGGAAGGTTTAGGATTATTCGAAAATCCTTTAAATTCTCTTTAGACGGATTTTTACGGTGAATTCGTAGTGAACACAAATTCGTCGAGCAATGTTGAGAAAAATCACATTACATGAAATTTACGATCTTGTTAGATTTACCGCGCGTTGTTACGTTTTCATATATTCTTTTTCATAAATTTGTTACCTCATGCCCATCGTTGACAAACAATTGGCAAACAATAATCCTTCAACATAACCGAAAACCCAATGAAAATAATTTGTTTCACTGAAAGTGTGAAGTAACGTGTGATACTGCTCCGTCGGTAAGAAAGCGTGTAATCCGTGTTTTTCATTGCCGGTTGATCCGTCGTATAGAGTCAGCTAAGAAAATGTCCCCTAGTTTCCCGGCAATTCTGTTTTATCCAGTGGATAATCCCGAGACATTTCGCACATTCCATTATCCGCACACTCGCAAATCCGTGAGATGACCTTAGGTGGTAAAGCTCCTTCCTCCTTCGCTCCTTTTAGCATACCATTCACGCGAGGGAACGGCTCTTCTGCCCCCTTTAAAAAAATTTACTTTTTATCGAGTCAACCCCGTGGAATGCCCTTTGGCTGTTTATTTTTTTCACTTATCTTAGAGCCAGCAGCGCGAGGATGAGGAGGGGCGGAATAGCAGCGCAGAGTCGAGTCGCAGAACGTCCTTGCCGAGCTGCACCCCCGCAGGCTCGCTATCAGGGGGTGGATGAACCGTGAGGAAAATGTTGAATCGGAGGGCGCAGACGCGAGGCTTATGGATTTTCCTTGATAGCGGCTACCAAACATAGCGTTTGCAACGTGAAGAAGGGAGGGGTCACGCAGAGCCCTATATAGTGTATATACGAGGAGCTTAGAAACGCGGACGCGCGAACCGTGTGGTCTACTGCTACTAACAGCGGCGTGTTCACGGCGAAGAGGGAAGGGGCTGGGCCGATACACCTAGCATACCGAACCAGGAAAAACGTCCAGCGAGTTAACAAGAATGAGGAATTGTCGAGGTGCGCGTAATCGCGTTTGTGTCATGTGACTGGTGCAGTGCAAACGCGTGTACCGTGTCACCGTGCTTCATCTTCGTCCTTACCGGAGGCCCTTCGCGCTACAGAAGTTACCCTACTGAGTTTACGGTAAGGGATTCACTTCCGCCCTTAACACCGAACGTCACCTTTGGCTTTCGAAAAGAATCCTCGTGATTCTCACATGCATCTACAGCGTTTTTATTAAATAATTAATGAGACACGTTACGCAGGTGTCTAATTTGTTTATTACTCCTTTCGAAATTGTCGTAGAGCTGTACGTTTTTTCGTAATGGAAATACACGTTGAGATAACAGAAATCGTAGAGATCGTCTCCACTGGCAACGATTGTTATCCTAGTCCGCTGGCTCAGTTTACACACGACTCTACGTAACGAGAAAGTAGTAACGGTGGGACACGGTCAGACAGATTGGATTTCGAAGATCTTTTATTCTATGCTTCGAGCACAGCTTGATTCACTAATTTTTTTTCGCCGTTTACTTTCTCTTATACTCTGTTTAGTTATCGTTAATTTTTTGGTGCAAAATTCACTTAAAAGGACGTTTAAAAATAATTTCAGTGGTAAGTAACTGCGTTTGCTTTGCTTTCAATTGGAAAAGGCATTTGCGATAGTGAGGAATGATATTTCATTCAGTAGTTTCTTGAATTGAACGATATATGAATATTTAGGTCTTATTAGTTTGCAGACGAAGAACACGTGGTTGACACGTCGATGGGTATGCTGCAACATCGTAGTAAAGGTGTTCAAATAACATTTTCGGACGAATTGTATGATTTTTTAAAGAAAATGATCTTTTAATATTTTTTTTTCAATTTTTGAGAATTAAATTTGTTAATTGTATTGAGTTGTTACAAAAAGGATGATTTAAGTATTTCATGAATAAACAACAAAACTAATGACGAGTAGCGGTAGCTGAGCCTAAATATCTTAAGATATATATATATAATATTGCAATATATATAATATAAATCATATGATAAATTTTAATTACTAAACATTTTTTATTTTGTACAGAACGAAAAAGAAATTAAACATATACCAATTTCAATAATATTTTTTAAAATTTAGTTAAATTTGGGATTAAACTGTAATTGGTCAACTGATTGCGCAAAAGCGGAAATAATTTTTCTTTTGCAAAGTTTTTAGAGAAGGCAATTGTTGACCTATTCGTAAAGGCTTTTGTATTATTCACGAATAACAGTATTGCAAAGTGAAGACGTGGGGGAAAATTTAAGAGAGCAAAGGAGAAACTTCAAAAGGCTCTTTTGAAAGACGTTATTGTAGTCGCTTTACTGAAAAGCCGGCTCACCGCACTGCTAAATCAATTGACGACCGAACGAGTGGTTCGCGCGCATCGACAGATTCGATTAGGCCATTTAATTATACGTACAAATTTGGTAAAAGAAGATTTTTCGAATATTATCAATCATCGACGGTAATCTTGCCTAATTAATCATTTTATACTTCCTTTTAAATAATTGTTTCACGTTCTCCTAGTCTGAGCCTGAATATTAAAAAATATAAATCACATGATAAATTTCATTTATTAGACATTTTTTATTTCGTACACAACGACGAAGATATTAAACGAATTCATGTTTTATTATTATTTAAAAAAATGAAGTTGAAATTGGGATTAAACTGTTATTGTAAAATTGTTGATCAACCTATTGTTGGTTAAAATTGAAGAGAGCAAAGGAGAAACTTGGAAAGGCTCCTCCGCAAAACGTTATTGTAGTCGCTTTGCTGAAAAGCCGACTAATCAATTGACGAGTGAACGAGTGGTTCGCGCTCATCGACAGATTCGATTGGATCATTTAATTGTACGTACGAATTTGGTAAAAGAAGATTTTTCGAATATCATCAATCAATCGAATATCGTTAATCTTGCCTAAGTAATCAATTTATATTTCCTCTTCAATAATTGCGTTACCATTTCCTAGCCCACGAAGTAATGAGTTTGTATTGGCAATTTGTTTTCCTTTTCATCCCTCCCATTTTTACCCCTTCCTATTTTCTCGATTCCCGATCCGCTCTGTTTGCTCCTATGCCTTTTTAGTATTATAATTGTGTTACCATTTCTTAGCCCACAAAGTAGTGAGTTTGTATTTCCACTTTGTCTTCTTTTCCATCCCCCTCATTTTTTACCCCTTCCTATTTTCTCGATTCCCAATCTGCTCTATTTGCTCCGATGCGTTTTTAGAAGTCCAATTTAAATATTTTTCCAATTACGAGCACATTTCGGAAACTCAGCGGAGAAACGTTCCGAAATAATCCTAGACATGTATATCATCTCACGGAACATCGATGAAACACGATTGTACGTATCGGGCATATTTCAAAAACAAAGAGAAACAGTAAATGCGTATCTGCTGCAATCGATTGCATTCGGTTGTTGTTGGTGTATTCGGCAGAATTCGACTTCCGGATACAATGGGTATAAATGATTCTGAAATGTAGCGTGATCGGAATGCAATATCGTAACGTTCATACTATCGAAAATGTTCACCACATTTTGGTCATATTATGTGCATATCCAATAACCGTTGCCTCGATTCGTTCTGGTGAATAATAATTGAATGTTATTATCGTGACTCGATCGAGCCTATTAATTCCGGCCGGTGGAGAAGCAACGTTGATTACATTCTTGAACCATTTCATTATATCATTCTAGCTAATTCCTCAATATCTACTTCGTTTGGCATCGGAGATTTATCGAAAATTTGTTTTCTGTCCAAAATCAGTGAGTGTAATGGATTACTCATCATCTTCTTATATCATCTTCTCGACCCATTTAGCCCCACTTCCTATGATTATGATATGTTGTAACCTTCGAATTAACCTGTAATGCAAGCGGTCTTCTTTATTATCCTAAAATTTCCTAATATGAATAGGCAAAAATGTACTTCCGTTTTTAAAATTGGTTAGACTAACATACAAATTATTAGTTTATATCCCAATCGAAGATTCAAATGGGAATAGGAATATATCGATTTTCCTAGATTCATCAGTCATAAGCAGTTTATTCGACAGAGTGGAAAACTTTGGATGTCAATCGACAGATTGAAAAATAATAGACAATCGGAATCAAGTGCAGTCGGAGAAGCGATACGATACGAACACTTCAGACTTCATTATATAGAGGCAATGGTGAAGTGATTTTCTCTTTTTTTTCTCTACGCCCACCTGTCGGCGTTTATTCTTCTGTACGACCCGCAATTGCATTGACATATTACTGAGAAAAATGCAATAGCAATATAATCATACTCGTTTTGAGACTCTCGACCGCAGAAAAAATATCTTGATAGCAATTTCAAATTTAATATTTTTGCATATTTATAATATTGATAGCAATTTCAATTTTAATAGTTTTACATATTTATAATATTATTATCACAAGGTTCCAACAAATACGTCCAACAATAATTTGTATTTATTGTTTGAAATATGTTTGAAACAAGTAACATTTTCTTTCGAACAAACTACCAATTACGTAAAATATTTCCAAACGCAGATTCAGTTTTTGCCACATTTATACATTAATTAACAGGTTTTCGGAAAAAGAATGTAAAAAACCGTCGCATTTTCAAATTGATAGAGGGACTACAAGTTTATTGGAGGCAACATCACTGATTTTGCATTTTTCTAAAGTTTTTCTTCTGTCAATTTGTTTCCAATATTTGAAAAGTCCCTCACAGTAATAGACTCAAATATCTCCACATTGGCAAAGTCATATGCCTCGCGACAAACATTTAGCATTTATTAGTTTCCCGGCGTTAACTATTACGGCGTGGTGCACGTGGCTAGTAGCTCGATGAGACTGGTACAACATCGCGATAAACATTCCAACAGTAGTGAACGGAACGCGTGTGTGACAAAAGCCTCTGTGTGCTTTTTTTTTCTCGAACTTATTTTAGTTGACTGAATCATCATTTTTACTGATAACGACTTTTAACGATCGTGATAACGATTTTTAGAACGATACGTCGATAAGAACGGTTCTTGCGAAGTAACGATCCACTCGATCGGTGGTTTACGATATCTCGATGGAACAACAGACGACGAAGGAAATATTGAAAAAGGACATATCGAGAGGATGTTGTGTGTCAATGAGTTGATGTTTATCGTCTTTGAGTCTGATTTTGACATAGACTATAAAAATAACTTTTTTCGACACGGAAGAAAAGGCTCGGTTAAACCAACCAAGGTATTGGGTAGACCAACTTAGTTTTTGTTCGATCAACCAAGTTATTATTTGACCAATCAAGTTATCGTTCGACCAACCGAGTTATTCTTTGACCAACCAAGTTATTGTTCGACTAACCTAGTTACTGTTTGACCAATCAAATTATTGGTAAGACTAACCAAGTTATTGATTCACCAACCAAGTTATTGGTTACACTAACCAAGTTATTGTTTGACCAATCAAGTTACTGTTCGACTAACCAAGTTATTGTTTGATCAATCAAGTTATTATTCGACTAACCAAGTTAATCTTTGACCAATCCAGTTATTGTTTGACCAACTAAGTTATCGGTTACATCAACTGAATTAGGGAATGGCTGAAATAGCGAATTTAAATATAATGAACGACTGAATCTAGAACGGCCATTATTGTGGAGTTCGCTATTTTGATCATACGCTATCTTCGACCTCACTCCTAAATCAACTTGGTTGATCTAATCAATAACTTAGTTGGTCCATATATAACCAAGCGTCTTGGTTGTTCCAACTAAGCCTTTCTTGCGTGAAGTTTACTCAACGTCATATCTTCTCCGAAGAGCGCGACTGATAAATCAGCATCGATCACATCAGTCGCAACAATAGATCGCTCTGAAGACATGGAAATTCTGAGAAGATGAATAATTTTGTTAGCGGAGTTTGTAAGTCTTGGAATTTCAGTTTTGCAAAGCGAAAATAAATAACGTAACCAACACACACCGAGAACAAATAATAATTGGAAGAACTAAATGATTTCTTTGAATTCTGTACAATTGGTTAAAGTAAATCATTTTTTGAAAAAACCAAACTAAATATTTTATTGATAACTGAGATCTACATTATCAAATACATAATTAATGCATTCGAGAAAAAAAATTTGGTTTCTTTTGCTCAATACTAAAATCTTTCAAAAAACGATTTACTTGAACCAATTGCACAGAATTTAAAGAAATCATTTAATTACCTGCATTTATCAGTGCAGCTTGACTCTATCTTATCTTGTTCGATTAGAAGCAGTAAAAGATTTAATATTTTTTATTATATTAATATATTTCTTATAAAATTTTTCGGTTGAGTATGATTAAAAATGGGCTTTGAAATACCGTCTATGTGAATAACCATTGAGGGATTAAAAGAAGTAACTGTGGCAGTGAGTTCATCTGGCGTGTTATTTGGTCATGGTTTTATTCAATTAATTCGTTTAGTCGGTTAGATCATCTGGGCGCTTGTGTCCACACTGCGTGACGAGATACAGTAACGCGAGTGTACGTGACAAAAAAAAAAAAGATGAAACAACGTACGAATCGGTGACAGTAACGAATGACACAAATCTGCCTGTGCTTTCACCACGCAAATGCACTTCCGCTTCTCACGTTCTTTATTGTGTGTGCGCAGATGTTTATGCAGACGGACAAAGATATTTTCGCTGGTGCGACGTCGATGATTGCAATCTTATATCAATAATGAATGCAACGTCAATGTATGATTACAATTGTCTGCGTGGCTTTGTCCGATGTTTAATATTATAACGGTGGAGAATGAAGAATTATTATAAAGCCATAAAACTCACACGTATGTACACGCGAACTTGCTCATAGAAATTTATTTATTTACTTTGACACCATTGAAATTAAACAAAAAAGAAGGATGCAAAGTAGAACGTTGTATTTTGGTTCTTCATTATTTTTAATTTTTTTAAAATCTTCTTTTTCATCTACCTCTATGTGAAAGTATGTCGTTTTTAGAATCCTCTGAGTGAAATTATTTAAAAAAACTGTTAATAACGCGGAGAAAATATGCAAGGTTCCACTTTGCATCCTTGTGTTGCATAAATTAAAAAAAAAGAACTGAAAGTAGATAAAATTGTAATTGTCAAAAACTGATTAAGAAAAACAAGTTCCATATTAAACTATATAGTTAATATCTCCAAATATTATTTCGTTTATCACAAAATTTGGGCTCGGTAGTTCATGTTTTGCAAAAGTAATGCAAAAACATCGACTTTTCGAAAATTTCAGAAGTTCGTAAGATCTGAAGTGTTTGTCCGATTTGGACCCAATTTAATACCAAATAACATTGAGCATAGCTGCACTTATAAAGAATAGGGAAGACTCGCAGTAATTAGGATATTGAGTAAAATATCCCAAATTATTTAAAAGTTTAAGCGGTCACGTCCTTTTTTGAATAATTTTTTAAAAGTTATACAATAAATATTTATGTATGCATTTACTCACCAATTTCAAAAATTAAAGATCACTTCATCGATAAGCGCCAAACTCGGTACCAATTGAGACACCTTAATTACTCGTGTAGGAAATTTTAAATCGTGATGTCGTCTTGTTTTTGAGTATTAGAGGGTGAAATCGTAAATTATGCTACAAGGGAGCTCGTGATTTTTGTCGAGGTCAGGTCGAGTTTGTTGCCCGATCGAAGTGAGGGCCCAAATCACCGGAAGTGAAAATCATGCTCCCTCTCGTGTTGCCTACGATAGTTCTTCCGAGTTCGCTAAGAATAATCACGTTGCGTGCTTGCAAAATGGCGCCAGAATTGCCTATTTTTAGCCTATGACGAATACGAAAATGTCGAACGTTTTTCCTTACTCTCGCAGGGCAGGAACGAACCGTTTTCCTCTCTAGGGAGTAAAGAAACTGGATTGTGCATAGAAAGCAGGGAAAGATACTAATTAAATCAACTGGGTTAGTTAACCAATAACTCGGTTGTTTAACTAATAACTTGGTTAACTAACCAATAACTTGGTTAGTTAACCAATAACTTGGTTGTTTAACTAATAACTTGGTTGTTTAACTAATAACTTGGTTAGTTAACCAATAACTTGGTTAGTTAACCAATAACTTGGTTAGTTAACCAATAACTTCGTTAGTTAACCAATAACTTGGTTGGTTAACTAATAACTTGGTTAGTTAACCAATAACTTGGTTGGTTAACCAATAACTTGGTTAGTTAACCAATAACTTAGTTGGTTAACCAATAATTTAGTTGGTCCAAACAAGCTTTTTTTTCGACGAGTGACCGGGTGAGACCGTGACTGAGTGGAGAACGCCTCGTCTATACTTTACCACTGTGACTGACGTTGCAAGTAATCGACAGATAGTATTAAGTTGCGGAGCTGCCTATACATGGATTATACGATGACGATAGGCCACTAGGACGCCGAGCGTCGTTTCAAATCACTGTCGATGAGCATCGACGTTAAGCGGCTAAGGCTGATCTCGAGTTTGCTACGGAAACGCCCAGTGGTGGGTGTCCGTTCTGGTTCTGGCTTTCCTCTTGTAATCGCCGGAACTTAGACGATAAGATAGCGTCGAAACGATGTGCCGTTTAGTAAACAGTCGATGATATTCGTTCAGGTGAATCCGGTCGGTCGGTTCGAGAAGTGCGTCTGAGATCGACTCCGTTATGGATCGACCATAGGAGATTTCTCGGACATGTGATTATTTAAATTCGCTGGCTCTTCGATTACGTCGAATGATATTAATCAAAGCCATAAAAAAGGTATCTGTGTTATTATAAAAGAAATACATTAATACCGAATAACTCACAAAATTGTAAGTATTCTTCATATAGAAATTTAGACCAACTAAAAATTTGGGAAGAAACTGAGGAAAATCACCTTAACTGAAGATACTGAGACCACTCATTTTGAATAATATTATTGTTCCTATGTATTACTGACTTACTTTGAAAAAATCTGTCTTTTTTTTTCTTGTATATATACAAGAAAAACCATTTTGTCTAATAACTTAAATTTTTAAAAAAATTTTTAAATAGTAGACAATCCGCGAATATTGAACATGTTTTCGTAGAATGATTCGAATCGCATGTGTGGATGGAAATGCATATGCAATGCATATTGTAATCTGACTTAACGATGATAATAAAAACTTTTTATTATTCACGCGAAGATAATGTTTCTATCTTTCAAGGACCTCTTATTTTCCTGTTCCTTAAGTGCGGAAACTAATGGTGCTTTATCTTTCCTCCGAGTAAAAAACTCATTTGAGCGATTAGTGCAATAGGCCGATCGTAGCACTACCTTGTCTGGTCATTTATATACTATCGAGGATTTTTTGAAACTCCCGGTAGTGATAAGCATGTGGAACAGTGCACGCAACGGCTTTTCCACGCGACGTTCAAAAAACATTGCAATTTGTTTTATGTCTCAATGAGTTTGAAAAGAATTCAAAGCAGTTAGTAGGGTTGACATGTAAATAGCCATTAAGAAAAGCGGGATGTTGTCACAGTGATACTACTTGTGATCAATTATTATCGACAGTGAACGTAAATTATCTATCGGAATCGGCTTTGACGTTTGATCGCAAAACAGGCTTCGAATTCTCAGTTAACAAACGTCAGTGACGTAAGTGCCCACGTGGGAAGAATTCCATTATTTACGAAATTAATAATGGTTTTCTTAGTTCCTATAAAGTTACAACTACTCGTTTTTTGGCTTTACGACATTTCTCATTGTTATATCAAATATTTCATTTGTTTCGTAACCAACTTTCAATTAAAGTAAAACGAAACAAATAACTCTAACTGAAAGTTAGATACGAAACAGATAAAATACTTAATATACTGATTAAAATTAGCACCTTGCAAATTCTTTGTCAATTTCTTTGTTGTTTTCAAAGTCAAAAGACTTTCTCATTATTTCTTTCCCTTTTACAACCTCATAATAAAAAGCCTCATCTCATAGAAGTAGCGTTGTAAAAAGCAAAAAATAATGAGGAAACTGTTTGGAAGGCTTTACTTTTCGTTGGATCAATCGGTAGTTTCAGTTCGAAGCATTGCCGAATCCTTAATTATTATTCGTCAAACGATATCTACGTACGTGTGAAGTAGTTCTCGACTTTTTTGTCGAAAGAATAATGAGGAAACTTCAAGCTTGCAAATGATCATTTGGAGCCCTTCGCGCGTCGAAGAGGCTCGTATTTGTGGGAGGAAACTTCAAACATTTTAAAAGTAATTATGTTATGTATCAATGAATCTACCTGTCGAATTTTACATTATTCGGTCCTAAAATTTTTTAATCACATCTGAGATTTTTAGTGAATTTTGGTTAAATGATTATCAATTTCTTTTTTTGCTTGACTTTGGTTAACGTTAATAATACATTCGCCATCTAAACTTTATTTAAAAACTGTCGCCAACCAGACGACTTTTTTGCGTTTTATCGATAATAGTTGCGAGGACTTGCCACTGTCACTGACGTAACTAAAGAAGCGATAACTAAGCATTGGTATTATTGCACCGAGGCTATGTAAATAAGCGCTCGAATACGAGGCTCGTCAAGGTACGCAGAAGGATGTAATACCGAAAATTTTAAGATGTCAATTTAAAAAAAAAATTATCTTAGGACTCTATAGAGATTTTTCTAAACTCTTGTTAATAATCCTTCAACTATCTTGCAAGTCTGTATTTTACCTTAAAATCTCTGCGAGCTATTTAATATTTTATAATGAACTTTGTCGATGCAGTATAGATACATGAAAATCTGGAGTCTCAGAACAAAATTAATCTTAAGAATACTACAGAATTTTTATCGCACTGTCCTCGACATTGTATAGATAAAAATAGTGCACGGTACAAAAAAGTGGAGGATATTTCATTACTATTAACCAAATTAAATATTTCTTAAAGGAAACCAAAAAACCTGCGAGCCATATCCTTAGCAACTAACTCAAGATTAACTGTTTGAAAAAAAAAAAAATCACAATACCTTCATTAAAAATAGATGAAAAAAGTACCAGGTGACAGCGAGAGAAATAGCTGCAACTTCTCGAGTAACGTTATTCGGAGCCTAATGTTATATCTTAAAAAAAAGAAAAACACACTTTAATTTTTTAAATACATAGACGGTAATCTGAACGCTATAATTTTTAATTTTTCTCACCATTTGAGTTGGTTTCGCTTTGCCTTAATAGCGTAAGACTCAATACTGACGTACGGTCTTCGTTGTTTTCCAATGGACGATGATGAGCGCCAGCTCATTAAAGTTCGACCCACTTTACGAGAAAGTGATATTTGTTTCACTGTCGATTTGCGTATGTCGATCAGTTTGACTACGATAGCTTAATAACCGGTCGCTGAATGTTGCAGGACGTCAGCCGGATGTCGGCGAGCAGGTTGTCAGCCTCTTCAGTTACTCGTTGAGTAGAAAGGACGTGAAAGACGCCGAATCGGAGGACGGCATGGGATTGCCGCGTTTGTCCCTGAAGAGATGTTTCCTCTACGTGTTTTGCGTCACGGGGATGCTATTGGTGGTGATGAACGTCCGTCAAAAGGAAATATGGCACGCAATGCGTGCGGATACCGGTCAGGGTCAGACGGCGAGGGTGGTGCCCGAAAGTACCAAGGTAATCATCGCTAATCACGTTACGTTCCCCTAAAAAAAAAAACAAAAAAAACGTCAGACGTGAAAAATAATGATGTAGCTGCTAGTGTAGAGTAGTACGATAATATACAAAGTATAAGAAATAAAAACAGCCCCAATATATCCGGATAAAAAAAAGAATGCTAAATCTTCGCTCGCAGATGATCAAAGTCTCGTTGCCCTCGAAACCGCAAGCGAAGAGGCCGATGATCGTAACGCGATACCGGGAGCACGAGCAGCAAAGACTCCCCTCTGAGGTATAGTCGACAAAAAAAAAACTAACAAGAAAAGGGAAGAGGTTCACAGATCGAAGAAAATCACTCGAAATACAATACGGTTTGAGGGTGAGAAATTGGGTGAAAGAAGGGATATTTGTTGACGGCTATTATACTTGCTTGGCCCCTGGCATTACGTGTTACGAAAAAATCTTTACCTTCGCTCCGAATAAAGGTTTAATTTTCTGGGTCGCAGAAAGGTCATGGCTATTCTGGGTTACATAAATCTGATTATTGTAATTTTACCTCGCTGCACATTTTTACAAGAAAAATTGTGTTAAATTAATTTTCGTCGTAGAAATATATTTTTCGATTTTCAATATGTATGTATTTGCGGTATCCGTACGGACCAAAAGATCTAATAAAGATATATTCGAGGAAAAATGATTGTTGGTGACCCAGAATAGCCAAATACATTCGTTACCTAGCGAAAAAATCCTTTATTTCATCGGTAGATATATTTTTCCATGGCCCACGAGCAGACAAGCATGTATAATGTGCCTCGATGGATACGAGTCAATTTCATCCAACATTCTTCCCCTTAAATCAATCATATATTAGTTTGCGCTTGTACATTATAGTCATCGCACCCAGAAAATTCGCCTATGATTACGATTACGTTACATTGACCGTAAATTAGCGTTTCACTGACCGCCTGGTGCGACCCGAGACTGCACTGAAGCTTCGATTATAGTTACTGAGCTGCGTACTTGGCTTCGATACCGCTAGGAAGGAAAGATAAGTCTCTGAAAAATGCGCGAACATGTCGAGGTCAAGAAAACGGAGATGAATAGTCTAAGAAACTTGGTCCGGAGCAGTGGCGAATTATGGGGCTCCAAATCGCAATTATAGGGGAAGAGAAGGCAAATCGAGTAGAGAGTAAAAAGAGCTTATCTTCCTCAATAATTACAATTTTACATTTCCCAAAAAAACCACGTTAGAAAAAAAATGAATTAACAGATTCTTCAATTCAATGCCACATTGCATTTGATTTGTCGTCTTAATCACAACTTTATAAAAAAAAAAGTATCATTAAGAAATAAAATGGGAAAGAAGAAACAGTTTAAGATTTTTTTACTACACTGCTCGTTTGTCCATTTCCCCCTGACCATTTCGCCCCACTTTTCCGACGTAGATTCCCTTGTCGCTTTTCATGCTTTCGCTGGCGCGCTGCGAATGCTGCTGATGCTGGGCGAGCGATATAATAGACGCAGCTGGAGAATCGTAGGGCTGTAGATTTGAATACTGTATATGGTACCAAAGTTTCCCCCGCAAAGTCCGCTTGATAGAGAAACATATGCCTGGCGTATACATATATAAATATATGCATACTCATATAAATTAGAACTACTACTATATATATATATATATATATACACAGTAACTATGGGCAAGCTAGGTAACCGCAGTTTGATTAATAAACGCCACGGTCGCTTGCACATAGCGTAATATCCATATTAGTACATACACTGGACAGTACTGAACTAACGCCTACAAACATGCACCTATATATCCGATGCTGTGTGTACAACATTCTCACTTCGAAGCTTCTCATTATCGAATACCAAATTCGATATCAGAGGAGGGTCTCGTCACTACCACCATCCTCCGCACAATTGCACTCTCGCAAATCTTGTTTCCCAAACATTACAGCACAGTCAGTAGTCGTAATACTAATTCACGTGTATATCTCACGCGTATACGTATACATATGTATATATTGCAGACATATTTATGTATACGTAACAGTGAACAGTTTCATCGCTGACTCTCTAGTGACCCTGGCAACTATGACCTTAATTAAGTTTCCTAAGCAATGTAAATGCATCATTTGCGTGTATACGGTTCAAAGGCGTCAAACGGCACGGGAACGACCAATTCTTTGGAAGGGATTCCCGACATCACCGATCCTTCCAAGAGGCCTTGGTACATGAAAGGCGGCACGAAACGACCACATCCTGCCGTGAGATCCCGCCACACCGGTAAAAGGATCGCTATACTATGGCCGGAGGAAGATCGATACGACGATCGAGTCACCAATCAGGTAATTGGCAATCAATTTTCCAGGCTCTCTGGGGTGAATTGGCTGAGAGCTTTGTAAAGTAGTATTCTCGCACTCTCTTCTTTTTCTTGTGTAAAGTGAATACAGACATCTTTATTGATCATTATTTGTTTTATTAATTACTCTTATTCACCGGGTTTACCTTTAGGTGAATGTTATTCTGCGTTAATAAAAAATTTGCAATGTCAGCAATATTCACAGTTTTACATGTGTAATGCGCGAGTTTTAAGAGTATCGCCCAAAAACTTAGCTGAAAAAATTAAAAAATGTGAAACACTTTTTCTTCTATTAAAATATGAATGAATAGTGAGCTCAAGCTTTTAAAAAATCGAAGTATTTAATTGATAATTGGTGAAGACCTGAAACGTCAACTGTCATCTAACACGGAGGTAGATTTAGTTTAATCTTAGTCGACATAGCGAAAGAGTCAACTTTTTATACATGATAACCAAAATACTGACAACGTTGAGGACGTTATATTTATCGATAAAGTACATTCATATAAATAATGCCTGTAAATGAAATTCAAAGGCCAAGTTTATGCATTGAAAATTTCAGAAACACCAAATTGAATTTCCTAACATTCTTATCGCTGCATTGCAGATATCAATTTCCATAATGTTTCCAGCGTATTTCCTCGTTCACGTGGATTCCCCACTTTGCATTACGGAAATTTGATTTTCCACTCGCAATCACTGAACCGAAAAGGTTTCATGTATAAATTGTTAGTGAAATTGGATTTGCTTTGTGTTGTTCGATGCCATGCAAAACTAAAATACGAAGCGTTAAAATATAGAAATCGCTTTCTAAGGTCAGTAAATTAATTACTTTTATTGATTTTCAGCTCATGTTTGTGCCACCCGAGTACAACAGAACGAGCGCCGAGCACCGTCCCAAAAAAATAATGATACCTCACGGTATGGGCGACGCGAAAATGGGCTCCGAAATTTTTCACCAACTTCGCTGCCCCGTTAATACTTGCGTCATCGACCGGGACAACCCGGAAGCCGCGGATTTGATACTTTTCAAAGATTACGTTACCCACGTTGGTCACAGGCCGGCCAATCAGGTATCCCATTGATCGATTTCATGAAAAACGAATTTGAATTAATAATTTTTCATTTTTCAACATAATTATTATTTTATTTTTTCCATAGGTATGGATGCTGTATTTTCTGGAGTGTCCTTATCACACGCAGAGCGTGAAAAATGCGCTTGTTAATTGGACAGCGACTTACAGAAGAGACAGTGACATTGTTGCACCTTACGAGAGATGGCAATACTACGATCAGAGGGTCATACAGATAGCCCAGACGTTCAATTATGCCGCTAATAAAACGAAAAAGGTGAGGAAGCAGGATAATACTTTAAGGCGATGCTGGACTCGAATGAAAAGGATATGGTAGATGTTTCATTTTGAGATAATCTATTTTCCTGAATTTAGTATCACTTTCCTGCTAATAATAATCTTTAGTTCAAGCTGATGAATATTAAAAATGAGCTTTATACTTAATTGCCGTAAAAAAGGTAGTAAAATCGTTCCTAATGCTTTATCGATGAAATTATTCTGCTCCACAGGTTGCCTGGTTCGTCTCAAATTGCCGTCCTCGGAATCAGCGAATGCATTACGCGAGGGAGCTTGCGAAGCACATTCAAGTCGATATATACGGTGCATGCGGCAGTCTGCGTTGTTCCCGATCCCAGGCGCAGACCTGCTTTGAAATGCTCGATGCTGATTATAAGTTTTACCTGGCATTCGAGAACTCTAATTGCCGTGACTACATAACGGAAAAGTTCTTCGTTAATGGCCTCGGGTGAGTTCGGGAATCCGTATTATCACTATTATCGTAGAATTTGGTGAAAAGGGCGTCGAAAGTTCCTGGTATTTCATAAGTTTTCCTGCTCGGCGATCATCCGATTTACCGATTCGTTTGTTCCATCACTTTTGCAATGACAGAAAAGTCGACTCGACTAAATCCGCCAGACGATCAACTGTCGAATTCATTTTCACCTGACCTAGGAATATTTTGTTCCATCTTAAATATATATTTTTCGTCTTATTGTCTCAACGGTATGTAGTTAAACATTACCAGTTGTTCAAAAGACAATTAGTAGTGCGATTTAATTATTTTTTACAAAATGGAAAACATTGAGCTTTGGCTAGGAGCTTTCAATACCCATATGGACAAAATTTTAAGCTGCTGAACCCATAATATCTATTCTTTTATATCGTTAGTCCAAAATCCGTAATATACTTCATTCTTAAACTGCACTTCTCAACCATGATGAACAGTTCATTAAACACAGGGGATACAACGGATTTTTATTTTCGCCTCAAAATCCTTTTTCACAAATGTAGGGTTTCATTAGGGCAAAGTCCTGATCTATGATTAAAGCATTTGTAGCCTTTGGAAACAAAAACCGATATCACTTACCGGAAGTTGATATTACCTGTACGAACATATTTTACTCCTTTTCACTTCCTAAAGGATCGAATTTCCAAAGATCTCTTCTTAGCAGTTGCTAATGTTTCAGAGTTTGGGCTGGGCTTCGAAGAGTCAGTGAATAAGTCTGTCAGGATATTTCACTTTACAAATATTAATTATCACAATGAAAGTTGACAATGAGAGAGAGAGAGAGAGAGAGAGAGATTTTTAATCACCGTAAAGTTAGGACCGGATCAAGTCTACACCAAAATCTGTATACCGAACAACATGACACAATAGAATCTCTCCACCGAATCACCTGGACATAATAAAAGCTTGGCACAATAAAATCTCTGCACCGAATCACCTGGACATTATAAAAGCTTGACACAATGAAATCTCTACACCGGATCAGCTTTTCACGAAAAAAAAACTAGACCAATCGGTGTAGATATTTTATTGTGTCGAGATTTTATTACGTCATTTCGTTAATAAAAACAAAATGAACATATGTTTTATTTGAAAATCAATACAAGAGTGAATATTGTTTTGATTCAACGGAAAATTCAGTTAATAGTATGATGTATCTCGTCGGACGTTTTCATAAGATAGTTCGATTGAATCAACCCAATATTTAGTCAAAAAGATTAAATATTTTGTGGAGTCAATAAAATGTTAATTCAATTTAACCAAACAAGCAATTTGATATATAATTGGTTCAAATAAAGGCTCATTTGAAAATGTAGTGTATCCAATTATATATATTTCTCAGTTTCGAGATTCTGTTGCGTCAAATTTTTAGGCGTAGACTCGATTCATAATTATATTTCATTATCACTTTGAAAATTCATCGTAAGCTTTCGTAGCTACGATGTTGGAACGAAGGAAGGTGGATAGTCGTTCGCCATTGCAATTCGACTAATTCGCGTGTTTTTCAATCATTCAGGCACAACGTTTTGCCGATCGTGATGGGCGCTCATCCAACGGACTACGCCAAGAGCGCGCCTTATCGCTCCTACATACACGTTGACGAGTTCGAATCGCCGCGGGAGCTCGCCGAGTATCTTCACCGGCTAGACAACGACGACGAGCTCTACAATTCGTACTTCAAGTGGAAAGGCACCGGAGAATTCATAAATACGTATTTTTGGTGTCGTGTTTGCGCAATGCTGCACGACGTACATCCGCCAAAGTATTACAGAGACGTGAACGAATGGTGGCGCGGCGATGACGTCTGCACGTCCAATTCCTGGCGGGAACATAAGGATAAGAGTTTGGATTACAAGAGAGTTTGAAAGGCTCTTTCGGGGCTTGTGATAACGTGCCATTCTAACAGGATTGACTAAAGAAGGGCGACATCGATCGCTGAAACGTCGATTGCTGAAATGTCCAGAGGAAAGAAAAGGAATGACGAAGAGGCAAAGCCGAGATCACCTCGTAATCGACAAATATATTTGCCCAGAAACTTTTCGGGCTCACACGTGTGATATCGCCACGTGGTTTATCCTCACGTGGTCCAACACGAAACGAAAAAAAAAAAGGCACGGCTTCCTAAGCGTGGGTGACCGTGCTCTCACCTGCGTCTCGTGAACCTAAGTGTTTATTAGAACGTTTTAACCGTAAGATAAACTTCCATTTACGAGAGATATGGACGGTAATTTTGGGCTGAGATGCGACCGTTTCCACGATTCCATTCTATACTTTCACCGATTCAAATGACAAAGATCTTCAACTCAAGCCTTCAACGATTAAGCGCAGCTTTATTTAGCCACTGCAATATTCTGAAAATCAATGACATGGCGTTTATTATGTCTCAGTACGGATAAAATGATAAACGCCCAGAGGCCGTTGAAGGAACAATAACAATACGGCGAACTTTAGCGTAAAATGTGTCATAAGAGGCACTTATAACGTCACTGTTGTCAGAATACTCGGTATCTTGACTTTTAGCGATATTGGGAGGCAAGTATTACGTCGCGGTCGCATCGTTTGTACACTATGTGTATTTATAATATATATATATATACATAGTGTGCGGAGAAAGCCCTAAGCGTATTTCGGGATATCGCGAGATATCACGGGGCTGATAACAAAAAAAAGAAGGAAACAATACATGTAAAAGACTGTAATATGCGAGTGAGAGTGTGAGAGAGAAATTTCGCGCCATGTTTTCTTGGCGTGACTCTCGGTCGTTGATATGCTGTACGGACATGGTGAATAATGCGAGGTAGCAATGCCCGTGTGATCAATATCTCGCCGTGTTTGAATTGCGCTGGTATATCACATACCAAGAGTGAGTGAGTGAGTGAGGGAAAAAAAAAAAAGGTGTGCGAGGAGGTGAGTTAAGCGTGCAATGCACGAGTCGTGAACAGGCACTTAAAGTCACGTTTCAAAATCCATTTTTCCGAGACGTGTACCGATCACGTCGTGACTGCGAATGACAGAAATATATATATATACACACACATTAAAAAAAAATATATATATATACAATTAAAGGATTATCGCTTAGGAAAGATCGATCTGTCGGTCGCGGTTGCCCTCGTCTTCTAATTTAATTCTGTCACGACGGATAAACACTTTTACCTAATGCATTACAAATACACAGTTCCTAAGGCGATCACGAGAACCCAGTTCCGAAGACAAAGGACACCAGAGGGCCAACCGAGGCTCTTGCTACGCGATAATTTTGGGAAGAAACAAAAAAGAAGAAGCTTGCCCGAATCGACGATTCGCAATCTTATACCGATAATCATGTGTAGCAGTTCGCCATGTGTTTCGCCGATGTTGCGTACTTTGAAGGCGAACGAGCGTATAATCACGCACTGCCACTGTCACGGAGAAATCTCGATGAGAATTTATTAACTTCGTTATATGTTTATTTGTTCACGAGTGCACGGACACGCAGTATTGATTCGTTGATTAATTACGTCGGGGAGAATTTTGTGCGCATATTTATTCTCACGAGTATATCTGTTATGTGCTGCTATATTTTAAGCTCAAATTGTTACGCGCTTTCGCAATGACGAAGAGCGACAACGAACTTGAAAAGGAATTTTTCTTAAATACGCACCATTACGCTCACTAATGTTTCACGTGTTTGTCAACTTTTCTATCACACAAAACAAAAACAAAAAACACGCACACTGCTTTTCGTTCTTTGCGTAAGTTTGGCTGTGGATGGTGGGAGTGATTTCTGTGAGATCATGAGATTTTTGTTCTGTTACGTTCTCAACGACGACATCGTTTCACATTGCTGCTGATTGCTGATACGAATTATCGTTTGCAATGAGCGCATGATTGAGAAACGATCACGAGCGTGATTTGGTAAAACTTAAGAGTCTATTCGTCCTCGTTCGTCTAGTCACATTGTCAGTCAATGCTAGTATTTATTTACAATCACGATCCATGCACAATCCACGATATTCCAGACGTGATAATCAAAATAACGTTCGGAATGAAGCGAATTAAAATCGCAGGTTGGGTTTGTGGAAGGTAAAGGCACAGCTAGAGTTGTCTCTGCAGTATAATATGTATAGTGCTCTGTTATCCGGTGTTTAGTGAGATTTGTTCACGCCTTTAAGATTCAAAAGAAATAGGAGACGACGCTCGTACTATTACGCATATGAATATCATAGATAGGTGAATAATGGTTTTTTTGTACAATAAAAAAAAAATGAAAATGTATTCGAAGCGTGCAGTGATGAGGTTGTGAGAGGCCCTACACGATTGGTGCTGGCTAAATGGTGCATAGTGAATTAAATGACGAGATAGGAGAAAGAATTTAACATTTTTTAAAGTCACAATGCCGAACGAACGACCGTAGGAAAAATTGTTATGATTGACGTAAAAATTAGCGAACATTATCGGGATAAATCGGTATTAGCTACGAACGAGGTATACATAGCGAATTACAGCCAGCGGGCATGCTCTCGTTTATTCAATCAGTACTACAATTATAAAATACTACTATTCGTGAACGAATTGATTATGTCGTTAATCTAGACAATAGATTAACTTGTAAATACTAGCTCTAACTCTGACTACCGTAATGTTACTAATAGAACGACGTTATGACTATCTCGTATCATGTCAAACAAAAAAAAAAAAACTCACAAACGCGAACGCGTAACGTTCGAAATAAAATTACGAATTTATAGAGAAGATTTGAAGATTTTGTTACCATTTTTTCGCAACCTTTCCCACCATATTCCGTTTAAATCAAGGCATACACAGTACAAAATCAGTTTGAAATTTTGACGAATGTCGACGAGTGGAGTTACGTGTTCACCGGTGGAATTATTTGCTTTATACAAAACATTCAGTATTCATTTACCTTTGGGAAAGAAGAGAGAGAAGTAAGAGATGGAAAAGATTTAAAGGCGAAGTTTCTTGGTGGGCGACTGAATAATGTCATCCTCTACTGGAGAGAGTTTTTGAGCCGTTGGTATGTACGCTGGCATTGGCGGATGTTCCAATCTCTTCTTCCGTTGGCCCTCGTCGTTGGTTCGTAGACAGAAGTCCGCGGTGTATTTCCAAGATCTGGAGGGACGCATCGACAGAAGCTGGTAAACTGGGTAAAGAACGCTACTTTTAGGTGGATTTATTAAAGTGAGAATATTGGGATTAGGGGGTGTTGAGGGAGTTGGAGGGAGGGGTTGGTAAAGTGAGAGGGTTTGTTTCGGGTGCGGGTGTAATATGTGTCCGAGTGGTTGCTGGGCTTGAAGGTACGAGGTCAGAAGTGATTAGGTTCGTTTTGGGTGTAGGAGTAGTGATTTGTGCCATTGGGGGATGTGGTGGCGTTTGGTTTCTGTTTGATGGTCTGTTGCCTGTATGAGGTATCGGCGCATGAATGAGCTTTCCTTTTTGGAGAGTCAGCCGTACTTTGAATTCCCATTCGGGGCGACTGAACTCCGGAGCGACCGCAAACGGTCGTCGGACTGCGGCCACCACGAAGGGTGTTCCCGGATACCGCTCTGAATGTGGCCTCATTTGCTCGTCGCCGAAAATAGTTGTGGCTGCGTTTCATGGTCATCTAATTTTACACAAATTAGTAAAAACAGTCTTCGAATTGTCGAAGGAATTTCTCTATGCAATGAGTTTGCTGCCCCGAAGTGAAATTCGCGATTAAAGTTATTCCTTATTTAAAGTTAAAAATTGAAGCAATTATTTCAACAGGAAATAAGTCGGTGGACGATCCCTGCAAAGCGCTAGGTGCTTATCTTTCGTTGAAAGGAAAATATTCTTTATGAAAAGACTTTCGCTTCAACAACGAAATAAAAAAATATTAACCCGCTTAGTAGCAGCGAGGGTAGAAAAGAAAAATTCGCTTAATGGCAGCGAAGCAAGGGACCCTGTCCGCTTATGAACAGCAAGGTAATAAAATAATTCTTCCGGCTTATGGTAAGCGAGATAAATCTGTGAAAGATCGCTTAAGTTTAAGCAGCGGATTTCCCTGCTGAATTACCTCGTTGTCTTTAGTTTCCCTCAAAAAAGATATGTGTGTAAGTGGCGTCTGCTGGGTAAGTATAATTTTCTTCTTCTGCAGTTTCACCGGAGATTGGAAACCAATCAAGCTCAGCCAATCTGGCCACAAAGAACGTACCGGCCAAGATATAATACCTGGTAGGTATTGGACACAAACGCTGGGTTTTTCACTGCTGATATATGTGAGCGCTACTCACTTGCGAGAGCCGCCATGGCGCGGTAGCCACCTATCGGCCTGGCGCGAACTACGAGACCTTTCGCGTATCCGGGTGATGCTCATTGAGAAAAATATTTTCTGGTTTTGGAAAAAGTATCTCGATAAATTTCCGCGTAATTGGCCTAAAATAAGTAAACAATAATGATTGTTAAATGAAAATTTACAATAATTAGTTAAAGCAATTCAATCGCAACACTTGGGTAGAGGCTGCAACATTCCGAAAAGCTAAAAGTGTGATTATGACGATTACATCGCTGGTGTCAAATGTCATAAACATGCGCAAAATGCAGGGGACACCGGACAGACCAACATTTACGGAATAAATAAAATAAGAGAAAGCTATTGCCATATCTGAATTTGGAAACG
Organism: Clistopyga incitator; assembly: GCA_947507545.1. Classification (NCBI taxonomy): domain Eukaryota; kingdom Metazoa; phylum Arthropoda; class Insecta; order Hymenoptera; family Ichneumonidae; genus Clistopyga; species Clistopyga incitator. Next base: position 5,804,786 of record OX382175.1, read on the forward strand.
ATAAATTTAACATTTGATTTTTTCATTTGTATCGATACTCGTCTGTGGTTTATCTACTACAATTGGAAGATTTACAGAATATATTCTACCATAAGAATTAATGTTTTTCGTTGACACACTGTTGCCACAACCGGCGTCGGAATCTTAACGCGCAAAGGCAATAACAATCTACGACACGAAACGAATATTAAATATAAATACCAATTTATGCATAAGAACTTCGATCAGCAGAAGATTAAGCTTGCAAATATGAAAAAAAGATTTGTTGTGAATTTAAATATACAATGTACTGTATTCGAAACAAGTATTTCCGTTGGCATACTGTCCCGATGCATAGATGCATTACTCCGTTCACTTTTGTCTCGTATTGTCGAACGGAAAGTTTCGACCTGAAAATTAATGCAAAACTTTGCTCAGCCTGCCGAGAGCTCAGGGGGTCGTAGTCAAGGAGCGCACTGGTGAATGCAAATGTCTCGCTGTTCTAATTTCTGTTTGCGACGGTCGAGAGGATTGCGGCAGCTATAGTTGCGGGAGCAGGAGAAGTATCATGTGCTTGATGGAGGAAGGGTCCGTTCTCACCCTTAATTCCCGCCCCTCGTCTTTTCGGTCTCCCAAAATGCTGCTACGAGGAATATGCATTAACTTAATTAAAATAGCATCACGTTATAATACGTATTTATCGACGAGATCCAACTCCTCTCCTCCTCTGTTTATGTTGTACCTCGCTCTCTCTCTCTCTCTTGCTAATTAATTCCGCGCGGTTAATATTTGACCCGAAATAAAACGCGCTTGCTAAGCAGTTTCCCTTGTAGAAGAAATACCTTGTATCTTGAGACCTAGAAGACCGTCCAGGATACTACAATTATTTTTTGGAGTTCTTGAAAGAAAAATAGTCTCATGTTTCATCTGTTGCTATATTCACATTATGTAACAGTATTTTATTCAATTCAGTGTGAGAAACGCGGTTTCACGCACGCTTCGCGTCGTTTTTACACCTTGTTAAATAAAATTTTGTACGATACTGTGGCAGATCATGCGAATCACAGACTCACGTTCCAAATTTTTGGTAGAACCTTTGAGTCTGGTAATTATTTTTCGTGAATGAACCCTCACAAGAATTCACAATGGTCACTGTTCCATGCCCTCTTGAAAGTTTCGGATATACACGGATAACAACATTTTTTTTACGTAACTTATGTGTTTCTTTGTTAATATTCCCGAATTCAACGCAGATAAATCGAGCGAGTTACACTAATGTAATTCAGCAATGATCAATATATACGTATGCTATTTTCATCGTTCTCTACCCGTCAAAATATTGACCTTTTCAGATTCCTTTCCGAATGGGCCCAATTCATATACGTTTACTTCCGTTTCTATCGCTTTTTATCCGCTCACATATTGTACTTTTTATATCTCCATCCGAATGGTTTAGTAATGTGTACGTTTACTTTCTAGCGTTCTCGGTACTGTTGATGTTTTTTTTATTCCGAATATTTCCAATTCATGGGCATTTACTTTCGTTTTTATCGTTCTTTATCCGCTTAATACTTAACTTTTTATATCCCTATCCGCATGGTTGAGTTATGTATACCTTGTATGCCTATTCGTCTATATCCGCTTATGGTTTGCATTTCGAATTGCTCTCCGAATGGTTTCACACTGTACACGTTCAATACCGTTTCTATAATTTACAAGCCATTATGAAATCCGCGCTTTTACATCCCCTTGTCGAATGTGACAGGAACCGAATCGTTCGATTGGAAATAGGACAAATCCTAGATTATCGAGAATACATTAATGATCGACTTCCGCTGAATACTTCGTCTTACAGCAATACGCAATTTTCAGCACACTTTTCGGGCACGAAACGCGGTCATTTCGTGCGTGAGTTGAAAAAATGAATTGGCAATCAGAATCGACCAACCTTGATTTAAAATCAGATGACGCGTTGGGCAAGTATTCGAATTAATTTAATTTGAATGAAATTAAATTGTAGTTTCGTCGACGATATCAGGTAACTTTAGGCAACATTTTGATTTCTTCTTTCACAGATTAAGGCTAATGGGCCTCGTAAATAGGAATAATGTTCAATAATGCTTTTTTTAAAAATGACTATCATCATGGATGGTTGCATTAGGTTGGAGTTACGATATGACTGTGAGCTTGAGTAAATTCTTCACGATAGCATATAGAATAATTTAAATGCAGCGATATTTGGAATTTGGATGTACGTTCGCTTTTTCTTTACATATTTATTATGCGCAGAGTGATTATATCAATTTGGCTTTGAATCTATTATTCATAAATAAACATTAGGAAGAACGAGACTCCATCGAGTACGGGTATCCACGTTATTTATTTATTCGAGTTGGGTTGAGTATAAATGCACGTATAAAGGTGGAATCTGTTTCTACGAGAGGAATATAACAGTAGGTATAATCCTGCAATTTAGAGACGGTAGGAATACGATAAATAATCCTACGAAGCGGTCATTAAAGCGTGCATTTTTTTTTTTTTCACGCTGTTTTCAAATATATACGAATGCTTTTCAAAGCGTAATGATATTTATATGCGAACATTGATTTTTCATGCCATTGATTGTCGATACATCAATTGAAATTATAGATAGATACCATGTATATTGAATGAGAATAAATGGGATACCAAGTCTATGATTATTTTATAACGTGATATACCGATGGAAACTTTTATCTGAATATTTCAGTCGTTAACTGGATCGTGGGATAAAACATAAAATCGATGCTGCAGTAGAAATTAAAGCGACAGGGTGAGGGAGGGTATATAAATATTTATGCAAGTACAACATCCTTAATTTTAGCATAGAAATAAATCTAAAAAAATCGTCCAGTAGAGGATTCCACAAAGAATAGTTACTTCTCATAAGTTTCTTTCATAACGCCGTTATTTAAACACTTTCCATACCGGTGAAGTTACCTGAATTACGTACTTAAGGGATTTGAAAAAGAATCGTCCATCGTAGAATTTGATTGATGTTAGATGTTGTGTACATTTTTTTTTGAGGCTGTATTGGAAAAGTTACAACTTGCTGCATTATTTACACCAAGTCAACATTTTCGTTTCTTGAGTTTTTTCATTCTCGAAAAAATTGTCAAGAAATCTGAAAATTTGTCAAGGGATATTTGCTATTTACGCGTTTTTTTTTCATTTTATGATAATTCGAAAGCCATAGCTTGCCAAAGTTTTATTTTGAATGTGCAGATATCTCAAAGTTCATCACCTTAAGTGATAGTGACTCTCTTGCTTGATTAGCTACATAGATTAACAGTATGGATATCTTAATAAATCCCGAAGACTGACCTATGCGTCTATTAGCGCTTGTTTTATTTTCGAAACACGTATTATTATTTTTTTTGCAATTCTCTAAGAAAATATATAAAACGGTTCCACTTTTAATGTAACAAGATCCTCGATTATTGAACGAATATATTTATACAGAAACAGCCTTGAAAAATGCTGTGATTTCGGGATTATTGAAAAATTCTTGCGAAATCTCATGTTTCCGAATGGATAAAAAAATGATCTTCCCAGGAAAGATTTTTGTTTCACAATAAATCTATTATTGATGTTTAGATTTCGATTATTATAAAAAGTAAGTCAAGCTTTGGTTAGTTATGATTGTATACGGTTTTTTTTAAATTTAAGTTCGATATTCCGAATTCAAGATCGATGAGATCGATCTCAAAAGCTAATAGTCGATAATTACCGGAGTGTAATTGCCACTGACTGGCCTTAAGCCATAGTGATTCTCCCGCTTGATTGGCCACACTTTTTATGATAATTCGAAAGCTATAGCTTGCCAAAGTTTTATTTTGAATGTGCAGATATCTCAAAGTTCATCACCTTAAGTGATAGTGACTCTCTTGCTTGATTAGCTACATAGATTAACAGTATGGATATCTTAATAAATCCCGAAGACTGACCTATGCGTCTATTAGCGCTTGTTTTATTTTCGATACACGTATTATTATTGTTTTTGCAATTCCCTAAGAAAATATATAAAACGGTTCCACTTTTCATGTAACAAGATCCTCGATTATTGAACGAATATATTTATACAGAAACAGCCTTGAAAAATGCTGTGATTTCAGGATTATTGAAAAATTCTTGCGAAATCTCATGTTGCCGAATGGATAAAAAATTATCTTCCCAGGAAAGATTTTTGTTTCACAATAAATCTATTATTGATGTTTAGATTTCGATTATTATAAAAAGTAAGTCAAGCTTTGGTTAGTTATGATTGTATACGGTTTTTTTTTAAATTCAAGTTCGATATTCCGAATTCAAGATCGATGAGATCGATCTCAAAAGCTAATAGTCGATAATTACCGGAGTTTAATTGCCACTGACTGGCCTTAAGCCATAGTGATTCTCCCGCTTGATTGGCCACACTTTTTATGATAATTCGAAAGCTATAGCTTGCCAAAGTTTTATTTTGAATGTGCAGATATCTCAAAGTTCATCACCTTAAGTGATAGTGACTCTCTTGCTTGATTAGCTACATAGATTAACAGTATGGATATCTTAATAAATCCCGAAGACTGACCTATGCGTCTATTAGCGCTTGTTTTATTTTCGAAACACGTATTATTATTTTTTTTTGCAATTCTCTAAGAAAATATATAAAACGGCTCCACTTTTCATGTAACAAGATCCTCGATTATTGAACGAATATATTTATACAGAAACAGCCTTGAAAAATGCTGTGATTTCGGGATTATTGAAAAATTCTTGCGAAATCTCATGTTTCCGAATGGATAAAAAAATGATCTTCCCAGGAAAGATTTTTGTTTCACAATAAATCTATTATTGATGTTTAGATTTCGATTATTATAAAAAGTAAGTCAAGCTTTGGTTAGTTATGATTGTATACGGTTTTTTTTAAATTTAAGTTCGATATTCTGAATTCAAGATCGATGAGATCGATCTTAAAAGCTAATAGTCGATAATTACCGGAGTGTAATTGCCACTGACTGGCCTTAAGCCATAGTGATTCTCCCGCTTGATTGGCCACACTGAGATGCATGGTTTCGGTACGTGAGTAAAGACTATTTCACTTTATGAGCAAGCCCTAAACGCTCGACCATGCGTATATTAGCCCCTATAGTGTTGTCTCTGGTATACACTTTACGAAACTCACCCGATAGAAGAGCTTTTTGTCGCGCTCATTGCCCGCTTCGTTGGGTTGGGAAAAGCGAGCTTCTAATGACGAGCTAATGTGCCGTGACGATGGAGTGAAAGAGAGCCTAGCAGTGTCCACGGCAAAGGCAAATTACCCGACGCTTCGACGGTCATCCCTTTTTTTTTTTTTTCTTTCCCGCGACCGGTAGTCGTGGTAACCGGCCACCTGATAATCGACGGCTCACTTGCTCTGGGCAGCAACGAGAGCTTCTCCTTTTTTTATCCTTCCGAAGAAAAAGGCTCACTGTAGAAAGGAGAACACGTTTTACACGGCAGAACGGACAATACACAATCCGAAGGCATGATCAGAGTTCCGTGTATAATTAAACTCTATTTGCCGGCGAGCGATAAAGCTAATAAAAGAGAATAAAACACACAAGCTGTGATCGAGAGTGCTCGTCTTTACGTCAGACGTCGTTGTTTCTATTTTCATTCGGGTTTTAATCAATTACACAGTTTCAATAAAGTATGCACAGAAGTTTTCGAATTTCGTAGCAAGCAAACTGCATTCCCCGCTAGAAGTTGTGATAAAATGCGATGAGAGTAAACGAACAAAAGTGGGAAAGTTTGTTTCACTGGTATAAATGTTATACTGACGATTTCAATGTAATTCTGTGCGCACATCTTAGATTGAAGCACGTTTTTCAATCATTTTGCGGAACGAAACTATTCTTTTTTATTTTTTATTTTATTCTTTTCGAATTTCAGGTAAACTATTAGACGTCTCCGTGGAGGAATTATTTGGGGAGTCTTGATAGTCCAACAAATCTCGATTGGATAAATTACAAGAGATTCCGCGATGTAAGATATTTTTATGAAAATCCAGGTGGGTCCTAAGGCGGATTCCGATTTAAATTTTCTAATTTTAATCTACATTCATTTTTCGTTACGAATTCTTAACTCATTTACGATTATTTATCAGCAACTACGTGTTGCATAACAATCGTTAACGATTTGTTGGTCCCGTATAAAGTTGTTAAGCATACAATCGATAAAAAATGTGAATAAAACCTTAATTATTAAAGGAAATTAACAATGGTTATGAACCACTCCATTAGTCAAGTATTTAATGACGAGTTTATTAATAATTGTCAAATGCTTGTGAATGGATATTTCTTTTGCAATATTTAATCGTTCATCGATATTATCATTCGTCTTCTTCGTTTGCAGTTTACAGTTTATTCATGAAATAAACACGATTTTAATGTATCCAACGTAAATTCCAATAACTTTTTTTTTTTATACTTCGAGTCTAGACCGCATCGCATATCTCTCTACATATAACTCTCTATATGTATTGTGACGTATTTTTCGTGAGCAAGCGGTAATACTTTAAGTGTTTGAGAGTACCAATCGGAAATTGTTACCTTCGGCCGTCCAACCTCGTTCGCGCCTCCGCAAACCCGGTGGGCGCGAGCTAATTTTTGTTTCACCGGTATTAACAAACCGGTATGCCCTAGGAATCGAGTTGAGCTAGCTCGATTCCCATAAAGATCGAAAATTCTGGGTAGAACTGACGATCGAGAACAAAACCGAACGCAACGGTAGTTTAGTTAATTTTTTAGGTCGCGCAAAATTTACAAACGCAACTGGATGCACTCGCGGGAGCAAACGTTTGCGAAAATGCACGGCCGCTAGGTTGTGGTAGAGAGGGTCGAGGTATGGTTCAGTAAATATCTTTTATTCTCGACGAGAACTCGCAAAAAAGAGAACGCTAATATTCTGCAAAATATTCGGGAGCTATTGCAATAAATTTAATTATTGCAAGAATATTATTGCAAGAATATTCGGCAGTTCGGGATGTTTAATCGAAATAATCGATTAAAAAAGTTATTAAACAGAAACGACTTACCAAAATTATTCCTGATAAACCAAGGACCGAGAACCATAATCCAAGGTAGGATATCGAAAAGATAAAGCACTGAAACGCACTGAATATTTCACGACACTACTGATTTTATTTTACGAATAAAATCCACACGCACGAGAACTTGTAGCGTACACTATAGACACTGCGCACGCCAAGCGCGAGAGCCGAACAATCGACGCGACGAGATCGGCAAAAAAACCGTCAACACGGGAGCTCGCGTCGGAACTCAGTCACCTCGCCGGCGGCCCGAGCAAGACTAATTAGATAGCTCAATGTTATTGCTATTCAATGTCTCCCAAAATCCCCTACGCGAGAACTACTTCCCTCTCCCTCGAATTATTTCGTTACTGTATCGAGAGCGCAAATCGTACCGGTAACGATCTTCGAAATCTACACAATCGCATCCCTTAGTGCTTCGCGCGAAAACGGGCCTATACTTCACATCCATAATGCATCAGATGCACTATTCTATGCCAAACTTAAAAAGAAAAATCCACCCGTTCTCCAGCGCGATTCACTTTCACCATAGGACGCCTGATTTACACCGGTCTGCAACTAATTGCAAGAACTCGTATCGATGACTCACATCTGCTCGTTTCGTTAAGCTCTCGTCCTCGCGACAGATTGGAGTGCACCGATCTCCTTTAACTTCCCAAAAGAAGAAAAAAATCTCAAACGTAAAAATTCTAAACGGAAACAAAACGGTAAATTCGGAGAGAAGCATCTCAAAAACGCTTAAACACAGTAATAACCGGTAGCAAAAATCACCTTGTGATCGTGATTTCCAAAAAATCACGTCGCAGTATGTACGCGTTAAGCCGCGAGGCCTCACTGCATCGACATCGGATAAAGGGTTAAATTAGAATCAATATTTCCTAAGATCTGCATAGCCGAACGATTTAAATCACAGCTATCATATTCAATTGCAAAGACGAAAATTTCGAAGAGTTTCGAAAAGTTATTTCATGCCGTAATCTTTACGAATTACCTGATATCATGCTTCAATTTTACCCCAAATGTACCCACATTAAACTATGATCAACACTGAAGTTGGTAAGAATCGAAAGTGTGGCTTTAATTCTATTGCAATTCCAATTTTTTTTTATACTTGAATTCGTATAAAATCTCAGATATTTGACTGCAATTTCCCACATAATTTTACGGCTGATGTTAAAAAAAAAATATTGTCGTGAACAGAAAAAAATGAATTAAGCAATTACAAATTATTTAATTCAAGACTCTATATTGCCGTCTTTTTTTATCATTTCTTCCCCGACCTTTTTTCTTATCCGATGGTACACAGGCCAAGAAATACGCGTCTCGTTGTAAGAATCGAAATCGGCAAGATCTGCGCGCGTGAGATTGAAGAGCGTCGCGGTGGCGAATCAATTCCATGAACGCTCAATCGAGGTGACGGATTGTGGGAAAGAAAAATAGTGAAAAAGTGGAGAGAAAAAAAAAGAAAGAGCGTGAGTGAGGAACCCAGACTTGCCGTATCTGCCAGAGGGTTCTTTCAACCCCATTTTGTCGGGCCCATACGGCTGTACATACGCAACTAACCCCCGACCAAGCAAACCTCCCACGTTGAGATCTCCTCTATAGCTGGCGCCAACATTCGATCTGGAGTGTGTGACCCATTGGGAACCATGTGTCGTATATGGGCGAGGGCAAAGCCTATCACGATACTGCGAAACCCTTTTTCGAATGTGTATCTACCATGAAATCCGTGATAGTGCTCATTTTTCTTTTTTCCTTTTACTGCTGAAAAAAAAGAACATCATGACAGGTGAAGAAATGCGAGAGGAAAGTTGTATATTTCTGTGAAACATAAACTTTTTATATCCGACCGTTAATCTGCCACATGGAGCAACGGTGCCACCTCTAATTAAATCACCGGTGTGTGTTTTGTTTTTTATGTAGGAGCTCCGACGTAAATCTTTAAACGTACACTTCGCTCTTGAATTTTTCGTTGCTGTTTATGGACACTGTAAAAGTTTCACTTCTTATCATTCTTTACACCTGAAATGTGAAAAAATGAAAAATTTATTATTTTCGTTTGAAATAGTGATTAAAGAATGATTGCGCGTTGTTTTAAAAGAAACAGAAAGGCTCGCATGAAAATCGCCACTGGATTTTGTTTGATTAACTGCGACAGTGGTTACTTTCGCATTGTCGCGTTAACGTCGCAGATTTTCACCTCCCCTGATTGCTCCGTGTATGAAAATAATAGATCTAATTATAACCCATTAATTAATTTACTGGATTGCGAAATGTCGACATATTGTCGAAAAAAAATGCGGTTTCAATTATTACCGAAGCCACTGATAATTGCAATGCCAAACTCACGGGTTGTTCACCTTTCACCATTTGCTACTTTTGTTCACTTACCTCTTTCTCAAGTTTCTTCTTCCTAAAGAAATCTACAAATACTTAGAGAGGTGTTAGAAAACCGTCAACGAACTGTTTCTACCATCGAGTGTTTAGGCATTAATTACAAAATAGCTTGAATACCTCGTTGCGTAAAGGTACCGAGGTCGGAAAACCAGCTTTGCATACCTCCAAAGTTTCGACAGCTTGAGTTTTAAGTAATCGCTGAGTAATTCAAGGAATCGAGTGTGTGAGTAAGAGGATAGAGGGAAACTTTGTAAGCAGGAGCCCTGGGAGTAATCGTGCGTCGGAGCGCCTGAACTACGGTTCCTCCACCATTGACGCATGTAGGGAGCGAGGGAGAGAAAATTTAGTTTTGTGCATGCATGCAGCGTATCGTCAGCATCTCCCTGCAGTTTTGCCCACCGCGAAATTCGCAGTTCCGTTGAGGCAGCATCCGAGCAGGTAAACTGCACAGGGAAAAGCAGTTGGGCCGACAGACAGCGAGTAATAGCGAGGCTCGAGACTGCGAGTCGAGTCGGTAGCTAGTTTAGTTGAAGCCAAATTGACGACGAACGTACGACACACGTTTCTCCGGGGAACGACAGCCCATCGGAGCTCGACGTGCGAGAGACTACGCTGTCGAAGCTTTCTCTCGCTCTCCCGGAAAAGCCCCGTAACGAAGGAAGCGACTGGAGTGTGGAAGGTGCGCCACTGAACAGTTGAACCCCCAGAGAACGAAAGACTCCCAACCTGGAATTCAATTCAACGAGACGCAGCTTCGAGATTCGACAAAATTGCAAGGTTCTCTTCTCGTTACTCCACCGCCTATAACACTAATACTCATGGGGCTGCGGTGTCAAGCTCTGCATATTATACATTCTCCTCCAGTTTCCACATTGTTTTCCTCACGCTCTCCGATACTTCCTGTAATCAGGTAGAATTTATAATTACATGCGAGTACTGGATATGCATTTAGAACAAAAATTTTTGCTTACACAAAATGTGTTAAAATGCTGGGTTTAAGGGGTTTTGGAAATTATTTCTGAATGAAAAAATCCGCTGCAGAAAAATGCGCATTCCTATTCAATTTACGAATGTAAGTTTAACTTTGGATTCCGAATAAATAAACATTTATTTTCCAACGATGTTTTTGGATGGAATGTCAATTCGGATTTTTTTTTTCTTTTTTTTTTTTAATGTGGCTTAGAGTTTCGTAGGATAAAAAATAGGTTATGAGGAATTCCGATGTCTGCGGAGTAAGGAAAAGTCAATAAAAAAAGTAAATCACAATGCGTTATTGCTGTCCGATTTGGTCCCCCATGATATGAATAATTAGAAATAAATATTGCAATTATAATTTTTTGGGCCAATAGGCGCTCGTGAATAATTCACAAAAAGTACGCTCAAGTAGTGTTGACGTTGAGCTGATTATAAGAAATATGAGGAACGTTGACGTAAAAAAAGTGGCTGTGAGGGACTGAAAGAGAAAAGCTCATATATTTTTCTGACTCGTTATTCCGGTCAGCGGAAACAATTCAGACGTGTCTAATTCTCTCCTTGGAGATTATCCCGGTGGAAAAACGTCTTGTCATGCGTGATATGATTTATTATCGATACGAAACTCCACGTATTTATATCAATTTTTACCGGCGCCTGAGAAGCCTGCAGCTTGATTGATACACGCTTCAGTTAGGGTAATAGCATTATCCACAAGAACTGATACTTTGTGCAAATTTTATAAAAAGATTACTGGACTCTCCTGCGCTCGAGAGATTTTTTTTTTTTTCTCGCACGTGGACTAAACGGGCTTTGAAGCTGCCAATACGTTCGGAGCCCTTTTGTCACCTGTTTTCTTGAACCAACTTGTGAGCAGCTACTCTGTGTAAACGATTGGGAAATAGGGTGTAAGCATAATCGCGGCAGGAAGGCGAGAATAGTCGGATAGAGACACCTCGAGCGCAAAGTAGGTACGACCAGTGAAGCTACGACTGAGGCCCTTGTCTTGCGTGGCCATGTGAAGGCACCCTTCGAGCTAAGGTCATTCGAGCAGCAAGGGTAGGTACGGAGAGGCTTAAGGGGCAGAGTGGCAAGCGCCACTTTCATCACGAGCGTTAATAATTCGTTTAGTAATTTATTAAGCGAAGCGTCGAGGTGTTTCGAGCGGATCATCCATGAGGCACACCACAGGCTTGCCAATTCTCGTGTGAGCTCTTTCACGTCGTCGATGCTCTCGTTGCCCCGCTGCTATAACTAGTCGCAAGATCCTGCACACATTTCTCCCGGAATAAACCGACTACCCATGGTTTTCTCGAACTAGTGCGCCAGACCGAGCACCTTTTGTACGCTGCAATAAGCTCAGCCGAACGACGGAAGTAAAGCTTTAATGCGTCGTACCTTTCGTCGTGGAGAGTTTACTCAGTTCCATTTACGAGGGACGGCATATCGATGTGTTGAATTTTTCATGGAAATTAACATGAAAATATAATGAGGCGAAGAGGGAAGAGAGTGAGCAGTTTGTCGAAGTCGTCCGCCACTTTGCTGGACAGCACTAGTATTTTTTATGAATTTGCGACTGGATTTAATGAGTATCGATGCTTTTGTGGGTTTTTTAATTATTTTTTTTACGTTAATTTGATTTTTCTATGAACATATTACTTATTACACAATTGTGGTGGCTTAAGGATGTTCCTCATATTATCGAGACCCGAAAATAAAAATCTGAAAATATCATTGTGAAATTAACGATACTAAGAAGATACATTTACTCTTGTCAATATAAGAATTTCGGAAAATTAGTACTTAGTTAAACGATCAATATGTGAATCTACATTTTTTAATTGTTATTTTTTTAGAATTCATAGACTATTTTGTCTTAGGTGATTTTTATCAAATTAAATTTCAAGAAGACTGTGCGAGAAAACAAGTTTTCAATCACGTGTTTCAAACAATTTTTTTTTTGAATCGTTTATTACTTTTGTGCATTATTATTGCGCGAAATAGATTTCCTCAGTACAGTAGAACCTCGTTTATCCGGCCTTCGATTAACCGAGACCCCGCGTTATCCGAGCCATTGGACTTATCCGAGCACTTCGCGTTAACCGAACTGTATGCTTGGATAATACGGAGAAACTCGGATGAACCGGTTGAAGCCGCATTATATGCACTGAGTAGACCACGATTGCTAGTTTCTTGTTGATACACGTATAATCTCGTGGTTTGTGGGAGGCTCGTGGATACAAATCGGAACATGCACTTGCCGATGACTAAAATGACCGATTCGCTAAATTTTTAGAAGAAATTGAATTGTTGGACGACGAATCAAAAGAGAGTTCGCTAATTAACCACCGATAATGTTGAAATAGGTTTTGAATTGGTTCCTGAATATGTCGAGGAATAGCCAAAAAGTACTTCAAGTGACCTGCTATTGATAAAACGGTGATGAGATATTGCAGCTAAAAAAATAGATAGGAAGTTGAAACAGTATTCTATCGCTGATATTTTTAAGCCACTCGTGACAAGCTCCTTCTACATTAAACATTAACGTACGTTATGTTACTATTTTACAATGAGCAAAAAGGCCATGGCATTTAACGATAATAGCATAATAGAACATTTATAATACGGGGGACCATATTTTATCGTTGGATCAACCTTAACAGAGTTCATCGAACTATCGTCATAAAACTAAGTAAACTATGCAGTTTTGATAGTGCATCTGATTATGCGCCTCTCTTAAAAATATTATGACGTATGGCGAAAACCATATAGTAATTGACAAATCTACAAAAATATAGAACATAATACTATATTTTGATTGGTTACGCTAACTATAAAAAAATTGCTATGCTTTGAGGGAAACATATGGTACAACAAAAATATGGTCAATCCGACCAAATAACAAAGGTTTTTGATTGTGAGCTCCCCAATGACGTTAATTTTGTCATGTTTTTTTCTGCCGTAAAGTATAATAATTATCAAACTGTCGCTTTGAAACGTATATGTAAAGGGTCCTTAATATTCCTCGATTATGTGCAGTGAATCAATGTAATTGAGGAGGTAAAATGAGTGAGTAGGAAAAAAATGGGTGAGTGTAGCAGTAGAGATATTGGATTTATGGTTATTGTCAAGGGTCATCTGGAAGCTGTGCTTTCACTGTAGCAAAAACAGCAGTATTATAAAATGAATGTTCATTGCCCCTTGGCGTTGAGTATCCATAACCGGTACAACTACATTCCCCGATTATCTTTTTTATTAAACTGACCTTATTTTTCATATTTATTAGGGCCACTGTCATACAGAGTAGCGAAGACGGGTGCAAATTATATTGGGTGAGAGAGCCTTGTCACTATAGGAAACGAAACTGTCCCTCGGGAAAAAGGGCAACAAATGGATTCGGAAAGGCCAGGAGCATAAGGTGCCATTTTCAAGGGTCTCGTTTTCCTTTCGTTGGTCGTCTCGGTTGCCTACGTCGTGGTCGTTACACGAGACCTTTTTCAATTCACGTCTACGTGTTTTCGAGCCACCGTAGGATTGAAGGGTCGATAGAAGAGGAGTATCCGAAGTTGAAGGGAAACAAGGAAAACTACTGCACCTTCAAAGAAAAACAGAACTTCGCAAATTCCTCCTTAATTATTTTACATACTTAATAAAGTCAAGTCTATGACGAAGTATGTTGCATTAATATTGGTTTGCTCAAAGAGGAAGCTTCGTTAAATGTGTAAAATAATTAGGAAGCAATTTACGAGGCTCTGCTTTGCAGACTTGTTTACGATGGAATGAATTGCTGGATATGAAATTCGTACTCACCCCTTGTTACATGGTAACCAAATTGAATTTAAATCTATAGGAAATTAAAAAAACTATTTTTATTTTTTATGACAGCAATCTTTGATTATTTATGCAATAAAATAAATATTTAAAAAATTTCCCAACATAGCGACCGTTCCTTGGACTAAATTCATCTTTGATCATCACTAATTATAAATTCACTTTGAGAATCGCAGTCAGAAATCTGAGAATTTCAAGTATTTAGTTGAAATTCTACAGACATTGAAAAAAAAAAAAAAATGAAATTTACGTCTGCGCGTTCTTGAGCCACCGTAGGTTTAAAGGGTCGATGACAGACAGAGGGGTGGAATAAGATTGGAGAAAACAAGGGACTCTGCTGCAGCTTTGAAAATAAAATAAAAAATAGTAGCGATGGGCAATGCCAAACGGAAAAGGTTCATCGATTGGTACACTGTTAAAAATATTTAAGGTATAATCGTTACACATGTCAGGAAGCTTTTGTATCGAAACGAATATAGAAAATTTACCACACGCGTATTTTTGAGATTTCAATATAATAAGCCAAGGTAAAAATAGCAATACACCTTTAAAGGAAAAACTCGTATCTACATCTAAATATCGTTAACTCGAATTAGTTAAACGACAATAAAATTTGCTAAAAGTGTCACGAAAGTCGAATTAATTAATGCACACTACGCTATACGAGTATTGCTTTTAACATGAGTTGACTTTAATTTTGCAACACCTTCGTCCAGTGTTAAATATTTAAGGTAAAATTACTGCCCATCTGCAGGACGCTCTTTCATAGAAACGAGTTTATGAATTTACGCCCCGAGAATAATGTAAAATAGATAAAGCACATTTCTGCTAAATTCAACAGGAAACTTGTCATACAAGTTAATTTTAGTTTTGCCACACGTACATTGAATTTCATTTTCTACCATGCATTAAATTGAATTTTCCACATGGGTGGATTAAGACTACAGTATATTAAATTACCATACAGTACATGAATTTTCCAAATTTTTTTAACAGCCAAAAGAACAGCTTTTTTGTGTAGCCCAAGACCTTGTGCAATTGGCCTGTATGTATTTTCGAGAGCCAACGTAGGACTGAAGGATCGATGGCTGAGAAGCGGAAGAAGGCGAAAGGAAAAAGGAAAATCTAGTGGAGCTTTAAAGAAAAAAATGGTCCATTGCGATGAGGAACGCGAAACGAAGAGGCTCGTGGAGTGTAGACGTGGGGGCGGCAGCAGCAGCAGCAGCAGCGATGAATTTCGTTTTCCTCGTGGCCGAGCGAGTGGAGGTGGGTCGTCGGGGTGTCGGCGGGGCGAGGGTGAAACTGCATTAAGCAAATGAACCGTCGTTGTTGCGTCGGAAAGGGGAGGAGAGGGGATTTGCTGGCACACGAGGTAATAATCATAGTCAACGAGCGTGGATGGTGGAAGCTAACTCTATAAAGAGGGTGCGGGGTGCTAAGGGGTTGAAAGAGCGCTGAAGCAGAGTAACAGCCAACGGGTAAGGGGTAGGTACGTGCCCCGTAGCTATAGACATAGTGGATGACACTATTGCGATACAGTTCTATTTCAGTATACCTATTGCTGCCACTATTGCTATGGAGGTTGGAAGGCAACGGAGTGGCTTTTGAGGTGGAACGTAACGAACGTAGATACAACAACGAACGCGGGAACGTCGAGTCCCGTTGGCTCGATTATCTAACGAGAATGTCCGGTCGAATCGCGGAAAGCAGAATTTACGGGCAGCACGTGAGAGAAAGCGTCGTCGAGAATGGGAGAAGGGTAGATGAGCGTCGAGAGCATCGCCATAACCACGCGACCACCGTTGTGGTTATGCCTCGCTGCTCGGTGCTTTCACTAGGACTCGGAAAGCTCCCTCGTACCCTTCCCACTGTAGACTAGCTACTCGGGCTACGGTATCTCGAATATATGCGTACAGATACACGCCTCGGTGGTGATGTTCGTTTCGCTTTCCTCGTGAGGTGTTTAATCGCCAAGAGCTTCGTTCTGTAGATATCTATATATGTATATATATCGGTATTTATGTATGTATATAACGTAGGAATAGTCGTGGTGAATATGGGCCACTAAAAAGTTGTGGCCTGTATTTTCTACCCCAAGAAATGAATTGTGTGGCCCATTAGACTCGCTTTTTTTTTTCCAAGTTCGGTTTTATGGACCGTCATTACAGTCCACTAATATGGGGCGCCTAAAAATTGCTGAAAAATGTTACGGTATGCTTTCCGAACGCAGTATAAAGGAGAAAATTCTGTAGATTCATTTTTTTTTTAATTTCGGTTATTAAATTAACGTCGTCTTCGTACATTTTTTTATTTAAAATATTTTAAAGTACTTCATTTTTTATAAAATTATTAGTAAATTTTGTTCACTGATTCAAATAAATAATTGTAATGCAATTGCAATGGGAAATGGTAATCCATATTTCCGAAGGTCGCGTGGCTATAATTACTAATATTATTACTTTGGCTATCTTAAATCATGCCCGAGGTTTTAACTGCTTTGCGTTTGATGGTGCCCACGATTTGATTTAAGTCATATTAAAAGATTCTGAAATATGGATGTTCGCATTTTTTTAATAATCAAATCAATGCGATTCCCCCGATGGAAAAAAAGTATACTTGGAAGTATATTTCTCGATATATCCAGTATATATCTTGGATGCATAGAAAATTAATTTTATGTACGATATATTGTGACGTGATTTGTTGCAAAATTAAGTTTACATGGTCTAATGCTACCGAGTTAGCTATGCTGTGCGATTTTCTCCTAAACTACTCGACAGAAAGTGTTCCAATTGTGGTAGAATCTGTGGAAGTATTGCAGAACTGGGTTAAGCTTCAGGCTTTTCAATATCCAAAGCCGTTTGTCCAGGAAAATCGAAATTGCACAACTGAAGTATAATTTTTTAATGTTTGCAATTTTGAACTTTACTTTTCCAAAAGTAATTAAAATTCTTAAGTTCAAACTTCACTTTTTTTAAGTGTAAAACAAAAAATTCACTTTTTTATAGTTATCTTCACTTGGTAAAAGTGTGAAAAACAATGTCACTTAAAAATAAAGTGAAAATTTCCCTTTTTCAAATTTAGAGAGTGCATTTATAATAGATACATGGTATGTTTAGATATATTATGCACACATGACATGTATATTTTTTATAGGCAGTATTAAAAAAGTTATATATTATCAAATATACGTAGATATATATCTGCTAATATATACAGCATACAGTAAATTTATATCGAATATGTATCACAATATTATATCCAATTATATATCTGATGGATATATAAAATATAAATATGAGATATAGAAATTTGCCGTCATATATGTTGTATATAAATTATATATCTTGCTATATATCTGACAAATACCTTTTTTCGATGTGGGCGGTGCCCTACGGCGACAGTGCATTGCGTTGGCGAACGAGTGGAGATAAGTTATGTCTTGCCTAGGATAAGGTATTCTAGTGCAATTATTATTATTTTTTTACGAAGGCCCGTGTACAAATTTCTGTTACGTTACCGGCACAAGTTGCGCTCACACTACCGCTACGAAATAATTCGAGGGAGAGGGCAGTAGTTCTTGGGGAAGGGATTTAGAAAAATCATAATAATAATAATAATGAATCGTTCTCGATGATCACTCGAAATAAGCAGTCTTCCTCGGGACACCGCCACGGCGCGTCGAGTTCGGTAAGCGCTCCCGTGTTTACAGTTGTTCTGTCGCTCGCGCGCGCGTCTTGGCAAGGTTACCGCGCTCCGGCCAGACTACGTAAAGTTAATACGCTGAGTGACTGTGTGGTGCGTGTTTTATTCCGCGAGTTTTCGGTGGTTTATTAGTGCAGTGGGATAAGTGCACGTCGTGTCATGGTTCCCGCGGATGCTTGGTCTCCCTCCTTCGAACTTGTGGGTGGAACCAACGTCGGTGAGTCGTTCTCGCTCTTTAATGTATTTTACTTCATTTTCCAATGTTTTCTCGCGGCGATTGTGGCGTTCTCGTTTTATATATATTGTGTATATTTCATATTCGTTATATATACGTCGGATATATATCAGATGTACAAAGGATATACAACTTTGTGCCGCTATATATAGCGCATATAATGTATATATCCGTGTGTACATCTGAAGTATACTTTATTTCCCTGGGGCATAAACGAGAGACGGGAAAACTTGCATTGTCAAATTTTATCAGAGCTATGATTCAACGTGTTAAGTACCTCGATGATGTGAACGCATGTAGGTGTACGAAATTGTATAGTTTTGCGATCTCACATGTAGGGCTTTACGCCATTATTGCGCAGGCGTATTATTCACCCCTTTTATCTTATTGGAACAAACAAAACATTTATAGGAGGAAGTAAGCCTGAAAATTTTGGGCTTGTGTACAGTTCCTTGCAGTTCGACGACTACTGACAAATCTATAGGGCCTTTCATGTAAAATATTCCTATTTCTAA
Source organism: Clistopyga incitator (assembly GCA_947507545.1). Lineage (NCBI taxonomy): Eukaryota > Metazoa > Arthropoda > Insecta > Hymenoptera > Ichneumonidae > Clistopyga > Clistopyga incitator. The sequence continues at coordinate 5,823,531 of OX382175.1, forward strand.
TTCGCGCGGCTGTTTTGTTATTTTTATTTACGTAAAGTCAATACGCTGAGTGACTGTGTGGTGCGTGTTTTATTCCGCGAGTTTTCGGTGGTTTATTAGTGCAGTGGGATAAGTGCACGTCGTGCCATGGTTCCCGCGAATACTTGGTCTCCCTCCTTCGGACTTGTGGGTGGAACCAACGTCGGTGAGTCGTTCTCGCTTTTTAATGTATTTTGCCTCATTTTCCAACGTTTTCTCGCGGCGATTTTGGCGTTCCCGTTTTATATATTGTGTATATTTCATATTCGCTATATAAACGTCGAGTATATATCAGATGTACACAGGATATACAACTTTGTGCCGCTATATATAGCGCATATAATGTATATATCCGTGTGTACATCTGAAGTATACTTTATTTCCCTGGGGCATAAACGAGAGACGGGAAAACTTGCATTGTCAAATTTTATCAGAGCTATGATTCAACGTGTTAAGAACCTCAATGGTGTGAACGCATGTAGGTGTACGAAAATGTATAGTTTTGCGATCTCACATGTAGGGCTTTACGCCATTATTGCGCAGGCGTATTATTCACCCCTTTTATCTTATTGGAACAAACAAAACATTTATAGGAGGAAGTAAGCCTGAAAATTTTGGGCTTGTGTACAGTTCCTTGCAGTTCGACGACTACTGACAAATCTATAGGGCCTTTCATGTAAAATATTCCTATTTCTAATTCGCGCGGCTATTTTATTATTTTTATTTACGTAAAGTCAATACGCTGAGTGACTGTGTGGTGCGTGTTTTATTCCGCGAGTTTTCGGTGGTTTATTAGTGCAGTGGGATAAGTGCAAGTCGTGCCATGGTTCCCGCGGATACTTGGTCTCCCTCCTTCGGACTTGTGGGTGGAACACACGTCGGTGAGTCGTTCTCGTTCTTTAATGTATTTAACCTCATTTTCCAACGTTTTCTCGCGGCGATTGTGGCGTTCCCGTTTTATATATTGTGTATATTTCATATTCGCTATATATACGTCGGATATATATCAGATGTATAAAGGATATAGAACTTTGTGCCGCTATATATAGCGCATATAATGTATATATCCGTGTGTACGTCTGAAGTATACTTTATTTCCATGGGGCATAAACGAGAGACGGGAAAACTTGCATTGTCAAATTTTATCAGAGCTATGATTCAACGTGTTAAGAACCTCAATGGTGTAAACGCATGTAGGTGTACGAAATTGTATAGTTTTGCGATCTCACATGTAGGGCTTTACGCCATTATTGCGCAGGCGTATTATTCATCCCTTTTATCTTATTGGAACAAACAAAACATTTATAGGAGGAAGTAAGCCTGAAAATTTTGGGCTTGTGTACAGTTCCTTGCAGTTCGACGACTCGTGACAAATCCATAGGGCCTTTCATGTAAAATATTCCTATTTCTAGTTCGCGCGGCTGTTTTATTATTTTTATTTATGTACGCCGAGCGAGGGAGGGTTTCTTAAGAGCATTGTCGTTACCCTCCGCCATATCGAGAGTCATGTAACATTCAAAAGGCGCTAATCTATGCTCACGAGAAATCTTCCACCTCGGGACACATATTGAAGAGACTAGGAGCTTCTCGAACGGCGTAAAATATGCCACCCCTTTGCAGTATTCATAGAGAATGACTTATCTACGCTGTCGTTTTCAGCGGTGCGTTACGTATTTCCGATTTAGTCTTTGCAGGAAGCGACACACTGTTAGAAACGATTAGAATTTCTTATGCACCTCGACTAAATTAGTTTTAATCGATAATTGCTGTATAAAAGTACGGTACTTTTGCAAAGAAGTTAAAGCAAATGAAAAAAATAAATAAAAATTACGTAATCGTGCAGTTAAATTACAGCAAGTTATTAAAATTAGTTTATAAAAAATAAATTTGACATCGCACTTGTACAGTGAATTTAGTATACCATCTTATGCATAAAAACTCCTGGTACACGTACGTTCGATTTCAAAAAGATTGTTTTAATACCACTAAGCATTTTAATGCAGTTCGCGAAGAATCAGGGTTGGCTACTTGACTCATCGCCGGCAAAATAATTAGGGTACGGGTCAGTGGGCTTATATGCTCTCGTAAGTGACACATCTCTGAGCATATTCCGAGGATCCGTAGTTACACGAGAACCTATCGTACACTGTTAAAAAAATTGAAAGTTTTTATTCATAAATTGGCAAATTTAATTTAATATACAATTGTAATTGCATAGAATTAATGTACTTTTGTAGTAAAATTGAAGAAAAATAATCAAAATTAAAGGACTTTTATACTCAAATTAAAATAGATTATAAAAATTACTATGCCATATATTAATTTTGCATTACACTTTCATATATAATTCAGCGTACCAGTTTATAAACAAAAACTTCCAGTAATTGCGCATTTAATTTCATGTGGATTTTTTTTGCCACGTAACACGAACACGCAAATCCACCTACAAACGCTCCGGAGATTAATACGGAGTCTAACCTCTTGCCTCCAGTATTTACTTCGGAATTTTTGGAGTAGACTGTAGAAAATTCATTTTTGAAAATTGATATATCGGTTATAAAGCTCAAATGCATATTTCGTGCATTAATTTTCCCACGCATTCGTTACTGACAAATACAATATTGGTATATCAAAATGAAAATTACAATATTCACGGGACGGTTGTTTTCGAATACCGGTATCATAGAATTCATATTCTATTCGCGAATTTACAATAAACGTATGCTGATACGAAATTCATATACTCGATTCGTAAATCTCCCATCGTTTTCTATATCAAATTTACTTGCATTATTCATGGTGTAGTGATCGAGGTAAACTCCTGTCGCTTGGTTCCATTTATTTGTTATTGTAGAGTTGTGCATTTTGTTAACACTGGAGACATATATGTATTTTCCGTTCCCGAAATGTTAAATCGCATTGATTATTGTCGGAAGTTAGTTTAAAATATTGAAATCCGAGCAAAAATAGGTCACGTAGTGACCTACTGTGAGGCTAAGGGTTAAAACGCGCGTGGTGATAGAAACTCGCGCGTGGCTGAGTCCGCGAGCTCTGCACTGTAATAAAATATTTCAAAAATTCATATACTACATATTTATTTATAGTAACTCGCGTGTGAAATTCAATTTAATATACGAACGAAAATAAAAATTCAATGTGAGCCGCAATGATCGGCCAATCGTATATGCCAATATTGGCAATATCAGCATCAGTGTGTCTGTCCCGAGATCGGTGATTCCTGATTTTTTGCCTTGGCCGGTCGAGACTACGTATTATCAATTATCAATAATTATTGACACGAAGATTATATTATTTTCTTCAAAATTTCACTTACACCGAAATTCAGAATTCATTTTAAAAAAAAAACATTATTTCTTGTTTCAAGACTCGAAAATATTTCTTGTTGAATAATTTATTTTCTTACGAGAATCTCGCATTTGTAACCCGCCACTCTACAAGTTTTAATGGCTGTGCGGCTAGTTCTTCAGCATAAGCAGCTTGGCCCTTCAATATCCCGAGTTTTACCTCCGAAATAAAGTGAACATCTCCAGGCTTTAGATTGGTAGTAATTTTGGCGTTTTGAGAACATTTATACTACCATTTATATATATAGACGTATATATATGAGTATACGTACATGTATATCCATGCTATACGAGCTTGACTCGGCCCTGAGCTCGCTTTGACCTCTTGGCCTGACCACATATTAACGCTTTAATAGCAACCGGTAGCCTGGATGTTTGCCGAAATTTGACGGATCCCTCATCGCCTCGAGTATCCTCGACCCGGCCCGAAATTGAAAGAGAAGGGGTTTATAACTCCGTGCTAATACGAAGTTGGTTTGGGAGTCGTGTTTCTCTTTGGTTGTATGGCTTGGCTAGTTCTCAGTCCCGTAATAATAAAGCACCTGTATGAATTTCGGCTGCTTCTCTTCAATTCGCCGGTGGATTGAATAATATCAAGCATTTGAAAATTTAAATACTCAATACAAGTTTAAAAAAACAAATATACCTCATATAAAATAAGGCACTGAACGAAAAATATGAATTATAATACATAAATATTTATGACGATAAATCGAGCCTTTCTCGAAATTCAATTGAATTCATTTCATTTTTTTTTCTCTTATCTTTTCATTATTTCTTGAGCACTATAATCAATACGCTGAGTGCCCTACGGTGACAGTGCATTGCGTTGGAGAACGGGTGAAGATAAGTTATGTCTTGCCTAGGATAGGGTATCTAGTGCAATTATTATTATTTTTTCACGAAGGCCCGTGTACAGATTTCTGTTACGTTACCGGCACAAGTTGCGCTCACACTACCGCTACGAAATAATTCGAGGGAGAGGGCAGTAGTTCTTGGGGAAGGGATTTAGAAAAATCATAACAATAATAATGAATCGTTCTCGATGATCACTCGAAATAAGCAGTCTTCCTCGGGACACCGCCGAGGCGCGTCGAGTTCGGTAAGCGCTCCCGTGTTTACAGTTGTTCTGTCGCTCGCGCGCGCGTCTTCGCAAGGTTACCGCGCTCCGGCCAGACTACGTAAAGTTAATACGCTGAGTGACTGTGTGGTGCGTGTTTTATTCCGCGAGTTTTCGGTGGTTTATTAGTGCAGTGGGATAAGTGCACGTCGTGCCATGGTTCCCGCGAATACTTGGTCTCCCTCTTTCGGACTTGTGGGTGGAACACACGTCGGTGAGTCGTTCTCGCTCTTTAATGTATTTTGCCTCATTTTCCAACGTTTTCTCGCGGCGATTTTGGCGTTCCCGTTTTATATATTGTGTATATTTCATATTCGCTATATAAACGTCGAGTATATATCAGATGTACAAAGGATATAGAACTTTGTGCCGCTATATATAGCGCATATAATGTATATATCCGTGTGTACATCTGAAGTATACTTTATTTCCCTGGGGCATAAACGAGAGACGGGAAAACTTGCATTGTCAAATTTTATCAGAGCTATGATTCAACGTGTTAAGAACCTCAATGGTGTGAACGCATGTAAGGTGTACGAAATTGTATAGTTTTGCGATCTCACATGTAGGGCTTTACGCCATTTTTGCGCAGGCGTATTATTCACCCCTTTTATCTTATTGGAACAAACAAAACATTTATAGGAGGAAGTAAGCCTGAAAATTTTGGGCTTGGGTACAGTTCCTTGCAGTTCGACGACTACTGACAAATCTATAGGGCCTTTCATGTAAAATATTCCTATTTCTAATTCGCGCGGCTATTTTATTATTTTTATTTACGTAAAGTCAATACGCTGAGTGACTGTGTGGTGCGTGTTTTATTCCGCGAGTTTTCGGTGGTTTATTAGTGCAGTGGGATAAGTGCAAGTCGTGCCATGGTTCCCGCGGATACTTGGTCTCCCTCCTTCGGACTTGTGGGTGGAACACACGTCGGTGAGTCGTTCTCGTTCTTTAATGTATTTAACCTCATTTTCCAACGTTTTCTCGCGGCGATTGTGGCGTTCCCGTTTTATATATTGTGTATATTTCATATTCGCTATATATACGTCGGATATATATCAGATGTACAAAGGATATAGAACTTTGTGCCGCTATATATAGCGCATATAATGTATATATCCGTGTGTACATCTGAAGTATACTTTATTTCCATGGGGCATAAACGAGAGACGGGAAAACTTGCATTGTCAAATTTTATCAGAGCTATGATTCAACGTGTTAAGAACCTCAATGGTGTGAACGCATGTAGGTGTACGAAATTGTATAGTTTTGCGATCTCCCATGTAGGGCTTTACGCCATTATTGCGCAGGCGTATTATTCACCCCTTTTATCTTATTGGAACAAACAAAACATTTATAGGAGGAAGTAAGCCTGAAAATTTTGGGTTTGGGTACAGTTCCTTGCAGTTCGACGACTCCTGACAAATCCATAGGGCCTTTCATGTAAAATATTCCTATTTATAATTCGCGCTGCTATTTTATTATTTTTATTTATGCACGCGGGTGGCAATACAAGTTTAAAAAAATAAATATACCTCTTATATAATAAGGCACTGAACGAAAAAAATGAATTATAATACACAAATATTTATGACGATAAATCGAGCCTTTCTCGAAATTCAATTGAATTCATTTCATTTTTTTTTCTCTTATCTTTTCATTATTTTTTGAGCACTATAATTTCACTAAGCTTTAGTTTTTTTGAACTCGTTCAAAACAAGGATGAAAGGTAGAATAATGCATATTCATTACTCACTATTTTCCATTGTTCACAAAACTTCCTCTACGAAGGAAGTCAAAGTCGATGAACATAATTCCTCATGAAACAAGATTTGAACAAAGTGAAAAATAATAAGGCAGCAATATGCGAGGTTCTACTTTGCATCCTTTTTCTTGTGGTATCAGTGTAAGGATTTTGATGGCTAACAGGCCCAACGCGGGGTTCAAGTTATCCGCAGCAGGTGCATAAAAACTTTTTAATCCCAGCTGCCTGCATAAAACTGTAATATCGATATTCATGTGCACTTGGTTGCTTTTGTTTATCAAGGAAATACCACGTGTCGATTTTCAATCCACAGGCCGGATATTGTAATACTATTTTTCGATTTCATTTAATTTTTCTCATAAAAAGGAATACTTCTTAAAACTATTTCTCTTCAGTGAGTTTTTTTTTACTCGGGCGTAGATCAACTAGGATTTTTATATAAATTAGAAATCTAGCCGCATTTTAATCCTTAGCTTTTTTTTTTGGGCGTTTTCTTATGCCACGTGTTAATTTCCAATTCACAGACCGGATATTGTAACACAATTTTCCGATTTCATTTCATGTCTCTCATAAAAAGGAATACTTCTTAAAACTATTTCTCTTCAGTGAGTTTTTTTTACTGGGGCGTAGCCCAACAAGGATTTCTATATAAATTAAAACCCTAGCCGCATTTTAACCCTTAGCTTTTTTTTTCTGTGGGGCGTTTTCTTATGCCACGTGTCAATTCCCAATCCACAGACCGGATATTGTAACACAATTTTCCGATTTCATTTCATGTCTCTCATAAAAAGGAATACTTCTTAAAACTATTTCTCTTCAGTGAGTTTTTTTTACTCGGTCGTAGACCAACTAGGATTTCTATATGAATTAGAACCCTAGTCGCATTTTGACCCTTAGCTTTTTTTTTTGGGTGTTTTCTTATGCCACGTGTCAATTTCCAATCCACAGACCGGATATTGCAACACAATTTTCCGAATTCATTTCATGTCTCTCAAAAAAAGGAATACTTCTTAAAACTATTTCTCTTTAGTGAGTTTTTTTTACTCGGTCGTAGACCAACTAGGATTTTTATATAAATTAGAACCCTAGCCGCATTTTGACCCTTAGCTTTATTTTTGGGGTGTTTTCTTATGCCACGTGTCAATTTCCAATTCACAGACCGGATATTGTAACACAATTTTCCGATTTCATTTCATGTCTCTCATAAAAAGGAATACTTCTTAAAACTATTTCTCTTCAGTGAGTTTTTTTTACTCGGTCGTAGACCAACTAGGATTTCTATATGAATTAGAACCCTAGCCGCATTTTGACCCTTAGCTTTTTTTTTCGGCGTTATCTTATGCCACATGTCAATTTCCAATCCACAGGCCGGATATTGTAATACAATTTTCCGATTTCATTTCATGTCTCTCATAAAAAGGAATACTTCTTAAAACTATTTCTCTTCAGTGAGTTTTTTTACTCGGTCGTAGACCAACTAGGATTTCTATATGAATTAGAACCCTAGCCGCATTTTAACTCTTAGCTTTTTTTTTGGGGTGTTTTCTTATGGCACGTGTCAATTTCCAATCCACAGACCGGATATTGTAACACAATTTTCCGATTTCATTTCATGTCTCTCATAAAAAGGAATACTTCTTAAAACTATTTCTCTTTAGTAAGTTTTTTTTACTCGGTCGTAGACCAACTAGGATTTCTATATGAATTAGAACCCTAGTCGCATTTTGACCCTTAGCTTTTTTTTTGGGGTGTTTTCTTATGGCACATGTCAATTTCCAATCCACAGGCCGGATATTGTAACACAATTTTCCGATTTCATTTCATGTCTCTCATAAAAAGGAATACTTCTTAAAACTATTTCTCTTCAGTGAGTTTTTTTACTCGGTCGTAGACCAACTAGGATTTCTATATGAATTAGAACCCTAGCCGCATTTTAACTCTTAGCTTTTTTTTTGGGGTGTTTTCTTATGGCACGTGTCAATTTCCAATCCACAGACCGGATATTGTAACACAATTTTCCGATTTCATTTCATGTCTCTCATAAAAAGGAATACTTCTTAAAACTATTTCTCTTTAGTAAGTTTTTTTTACTCGGTCGTAGACCAACTAGGATTTCTATATGAATTAGAACCCTAGTCGCATTTTGACCCTTAGCTTTTTTTTTGGGGTGTTTTCTTATGGCACATGTCAATTTCCAATCCACAGGCCGGATATTGTAACACAATTTTCCGATTTCATTTCATGTCTCTCATAAAAAGGAATACTTCTTAAAACTATTTCTCTTCAGTGAGTTTTTTTACTCGGTCGTAGACCAACTAGGATTTCTATATGAATTAGAACCCTAGCCGCATTTTAACTCTTAGCTTTTTTTTTGGGGTGTTTTCTTATGGCACGTGTCAATTTCCAATCCACAGACCGGATATTGTAACACAATTTTCCGATTTCATTTCATGTCTCTCATAAAAAGGAATACTTCTTAAAACTATTTCTCTTTAGTAAGTTTTTTTTACTCGGTCGTAGACCAACTAGGATTTCTATATGAATTAGAACCCTAGTCGCATTTTGACCCTTAGCTTTTTTTTTGGGGTGTTTTCTTATGGCACGTGTCAATTTCCAATCCACAGACCGGATATTGTAACACAATTTTCCGATTTCATTTCATGTCTCTCATAAAAAGGAATACTTCTTAAAACTATTTCTCTTCAGTGAGTTTTTTTTACTCGGTCGTAGACCAACTAGGATTTCTATATGAATTAGAACCCTAGCCGCATTTTAACCCTTAGCTTTTTTTTTCTGTGGGGCGTTTTCTTATGCCACGTGTCAATTTCCAATTCACAGACCGGATATTGTAATACAATTTTCCGATTTCATTTCATGTCTCTCATAAAAAGGAATACTTCTTAAAACTATTTCTCTTCAGTGAGTTTTTTTTACTCGGTCGTAGACCAACTAGGATTTCTATATGAATTAGAACCCTAGCCGCATTTTGACCCTTAGCTTTTTTTTTGGGGTGTTTTCTTATGGCACGTGTCAATTTCCAATCCACAGACCGGATATTGTAACACAATTTTCCGATTTCATTTCATGTCTCTCATAAAAAGGAATACTTCTTAAAACTATTTCTCTTCAGTGAGTTTTTTTTACTCGGTCGTAGACCAACTAGGATTTCTATATGAATTAGAACCCTAGCCGCATTTTGACCCTTAGTTTTTTTTTTGGGCGTTTTCTTATGCCTCGTGTCAATTTCCAATCCACAGGCCGGATATTGTAATACAATTTTCCGATTTCATTTCATGTCTCTCATAAAAAGGAATACTTCTTAAAACTATTTCTCTTTAGTGAGTTTTTTTTACTCGGTCGTAGACCAACTAGGATTTTTATATAAATTAGAACCCTAGCCGCATTTTGACCCTTAGCTTTATTTTTGGGGTGTTTTCTTATGCCACGTGTCAATTTCCAATTCACAGACCGGATATTGTAACACAATTTTCCGATTTCATTTCATGTCTCTCATAAAAAGGAATACTTCTTAAAACTATTTCTCTTCAGTGAGTTTTTTTTACTCGGTCGTAGACCAACTAGGATTTCTATATAAATTAGAAACCTAGCCGCATTTTAACCCTTAGCTTTTTTTTTCTGTGGGGCGTTTTCTTATGCCACAGTTATGGCTACACCGAGCGAAACTCAGCCCAGAGGTAAGAAGTAAATCGTCCCCTGGATCTCGAAAGAACTGACTCTCTCGTACCTGACCGGTGCATTCTACGAGTTCAGTGGAGAACGCAGAAAGCACCTCAGCGGGCCACGAATTACGAGGCGGCTACATAAGCCGCAAGGGCGTACAGCCCGCTGGGACGCCTTGGGATTTTATTCTTTCCTTCTGTCGCTTTCGTCCGGTATTACGAGTTACAGAGTCCACTTCCAAGTTGGACCCTCGAGAGACCATTTTTTCGTTTTCCTACCCCGCTCGGTATTCGCATACTCCTTTTCCAAAGTTTTCGAGAGTTATATTGATCCATCTCGGTGAAAACTATCGCCCAAGGTACATAGTAAATTTTCTGCTCCATGCCAACTTAATAATATAACGACTTGTTAGAAAATCCATTCTTCGTGTTACCGTCTTGAGGAGTTAAAAAAAAATTTGAAACGAAAGAAAGTTAATATGAGAGAAAAAAAATATTGTGGTTTCAATAAGAGTGAATTATTTGAAATGAAATTAATTGATTCAATAGAACTGAAATAATTCTTTTCCCGTGAAAAATTCTTCGAAAGATTTCCCTGAGGTGTTCCCAATTCGAGCCAAATGTCTTAAATATTAACATCTAATTACAGTAATCGTTATACTGTGGGAAATCTTTTAGTCGCAACGAATAAAAGTAAGTCTCTGCGAAAATACTCCCCGAGCAGTAATGATACATTCCCAAGCAAAAGTTAGATTGAGTTGGAATATGAGCACTTTGCGACGTAAGAGAGAGAGAGAGTCTGAAAAATTTTACTGTGTGTTTTCATTCGCGGGAATAAAGAAACGGAAAAATTGTATATAATGACAATATCATAAAGTTATTAACAAATTAGGAAGAATATTAAATTGTTGAATAACCTTTCAGAAATTTTAGTTTTCTTTAATGCAACGGATATACTGATTTTTTTTTTTTTTTTGGTAAAGGGAATATTCAAAACAATTTTGACACGCTTCGAAATAATTAAATTTTCCGAAATTTGTGAAATGCTCGCAGAGAATTTTTCATGTATACGATAGAAATGTTCCAAATTACCCAAAATAGTTTTCAGAATAATTGAACACATATTATAATGTTGAGATATTCTAAAAAGCCCAAAAACTTGAATTTCAAATCCGCAAGGTTATTATTTAAAAAATCGCGTGTATTAAAAAAATTACCAATTCATATCACAAAAACGGAAACTCCGTTTTCTAGAAGTATATTTAACAATTTATTTTTCAAATTCATTGATCGCTTCGCTCAAAAGGTTTTTTCGAATATTTTTGGTAACACAAGTTTCGTCGTGTGACGAAATATTCAAGTTTCCCATTGAGAAAAAAAAAAAAACCATTCAAACAATCATTTTCATCGCAAGAGTCGATAAATCCAACGAAACTCATTTATATACGAATTCCCTTCGTTTTTGATACACAAGAATAAAAAGATTGAATGGTCCACCGAGTTACAATATCAGATACAAGCCATACCAAGGGCTACATCCTCACTACACTTTCCACACAACATCGACAGTAACAGCAACAGCAACAGCAGCAGTAGCAGCAGGTAGAATATATATATATATATCTATATATAAATATCGATATCGTCCCTCGGCTATTTGAGATTCAACGAAACGGATTATATTGCCTTACGCAAGGGCGGTCGGTTGTGATCGAAGGGAGAGAGACGAGATACTCGGTTCGTTTTGGTTCAACGCGCACGAGAGACTCCTGTCCCTCAGCCATAGCTTTTCTTTTCACTTGCATCCGTCTCTCTTCTTTTTCGCCTGTCCCTCCAACTTCTTTCGCAGGTTGCGGCTTTTTCGCAGCTCCGGGGCGTTATTCCCGTCGGCGTTGGGGTACGTAAGAGGGTCGAGGGCCGAGAAACGGGGTGCGCAACGTCGTCGGAGCAGAAGCGAGTGGCTGGAGGGGGGTGAGAGGGGTTCTCTGAGCTGTTGGTGTTGTTGTCGATGTTCCTGTTGCTAATGCCAGGCTAGCTGGAAGAAAACGCTACCAGGCTTTGGAGAGATGAGAGAGAGAGAGAGAGAGAGAGAGATAGAGATAGAGATAGGGATTAAGGAGTGGGGAAAGGGGTGAGTGTTGTGAGGTCCAGGGTCCTTTGAGTCTCGAGACTGGAGCATCTCATCCGTGCTGCTTCGATGTATCTCGCTCACGCTCGCTCGTTCGCCCCATAGAGTAGGGGTTGAAATTTGCGCGGGGGCGGGGGAGGCGCGCGCCACAAGAGAGAGGCAGAGAGCCTCATGGTTTGGTAGGGTACGTTCGCCCTGGTGGTCGTCATCGCACTCGCACTGACGCCTCACCGACGACATGCCCGGTTGGCTCGTAAAAAGGCTTAACGCCACGACTGGTTGGTTCGCGCGAAAGAGTTAGGAGAGGGGGGCAGATGCATAAGGGTACATGAGGCTGCGAGAGAGAGAGAGAGAGAGAGGGAGAGGGAAGACGAGACCGGAGAATAGAGTATAACGGGTCTGAGGCTTTATTTTTTGTGTCACAGTACCTATGGGGTATGTAGAAGGTGGTGGTGGTGAAGGCGACGAGCGGCCCTAATGCTCACCACGGCCGATTGCCCCCGTCGTTCGACTGGTGACCACCGAGCCGGGTTGGAACGCTGGCTTTTCTCTATAACATCGTTCCAGCTTGTATGCTTCGATAGGTCGTTAGGCTAACGCACCTCGTTGCCTCGGGAGTTGGCTAACGGTAGATTGAACACGCCCCGATCATCGTTCGACCAACGAGCCCCCCCCCCCCCCCTCCTCCACCCAACCCACCCAACACCCCCCGTCGTTTTGTTTCACCGACTATGGGTTTGTTAGTTTTAAAAATAGTCCATAAAATCGCGGCGTAACACGTCGTAATAATGTGCTACGTGAAAACAATTTTTGTTTGCAATATATGCAATTTTTGTTTTTTGTTATACACCGGAAAATGTTTGGAGATAGTTCGTTGATTATTTATTTTTCGGAATTAAGATATATTTGTGGTAGAACGCTGTATATTTTGTATATTTGTCAGGATGTGAAGAGTAACTGATTAACGTGACTTTGGTGCATACAGTTAATTTAATTGGAATCTTGGTTTATTGATACTTTTTCTGTCGGGACGAGATCATATGGTTAATTAAATATTCGGAAGCATTTTTACTTAATTCGATAGAATCTTTGATTAGATAAAGTTCTTTTGGGTAACCGGAAATTGCAATTAATACACATAAGGAAATAATATACGTAAAAACGTATCCTTTATATATTTTGCAAGGAGAAAAAGATATTTTTTGTATATTTTATCCGTACAGCTGGGAATAGTAGAAACTTTATCGTATTATTCTCCGTGCGATATATGCGCAAGTAGAGAAAGCATGCGATGGTCAGACACCGGAATTTCCAACGTCTGGCTGAGCAGGGAATGTTTGGCACGGCAAGCGAAGTGCTAGAAAAACGAGATTTATTATCTCGGCACTAATGGACTTCTTTCGCTCGGCTACGGGCACCGTCATTGGCATTGCGTCCGTAACGAATGACATTTATCGACATAGCAAGACACACGCAATAACGGCTAATTTTCTACGGTACCAGGGCAATTATTATGTGGCCACCTGTTGCGCGACTAAATTCGCGCGTGCCCACCCCTCAGCTTGTAGGTAATCGTCCCTGTTCTGTACGTTGCTTCGTCCCGCACCGCGTCCTCGACAAAACTATTAAATTCGCTCGGTTCGCTTGAATCTACGTATAGTTCGCTGTGACAGTTCGTAGGTGTATATACACATATATATAGCTATACAGGTGTAACAATGTACGGTGCGTTCTAAGGATACTTTGTAGAGCAACTATTTCCGCAATCACACCGTATGTGAGGGTGGTAACGAGACGACAAGTGACAAATGAGGGAAGAATGGTCGTTGCTCCAGTATTTCAATGCTCAGTGATTCAAATGACGTAGAGAAAGGCGAAGAAAGAAAAAAAATTAACATCTCGCCGGGCAGGAATTGAAAAATTTCTAAAAACACTATCTTGCAATTAAAAGCACTGTATTTTGTGAGTAATTCATCGCACACCGCGTCCTCGATGAAACTATAAAATCGCGTTATTAATATAAATTGACTTTAATTTTAGCACACGTACATTGAATTTTCATTTTCTTTCGTGTATTAAATTGAATTTCATGCACAGGGTTTGCTGAAAATCCATTACACGGGTTTAGTATAAATTATTACATAGTGTATGAACTTTCCAAATATTTTTTAACGGTGTAGTAAAGAGACGACACATACGACAGGTGACAAATAAGGGAAGAATTGTTGTTGCCCGGATATTTCGATGTTCTTCAGATATTCAAATCGCGTACGGTAGGTGAATAAAAAAAAAACAAAATGAATAAAAATCTCGGTAGGCAGCAGGTGCACAGAGAATTCGGTGGAATAATTTTTTTTTGCTTGGGGTGTTACCATCGCTGCTGCTGCTGCTGCTGCTGCTGCGGGAACTCGTGGGTAGACGCGCGCTTTACGTCGTTATTGGATTCCACAAGGCCGTTTGATGATATACAGAGCGTGGGACTGCAGCGCGAGGAAGGAGGGCGAAGGGGGTGGGTGGGGGGTCGAAAAAAGTCAATCAAACATTCTTGTATAGGCCTGTGTGAACTGCACCGGCAGCAGCCATCTGCCCTTTCATCGCTGCCGGCGAGTGGCCAGAACTCGTTCGAGTGAATTTAACTCGGATCCTCACTCACTCACTCCCATTGCTGGTCCAGGCCCGAAAACGAAGTTGCTCTCTCGGTTTTGACATTCATGTTGATCACCTCACCCCTTCCCAGCACGAGAGACCAATAATTCATCTGCAGATGATAGCAATATGAATTTGAACGAAAGAACATGAAAACTGAGGAAGTAGAAACGCATTGACCTTTGCACCCTAAAGTAGGGATTACCATGTTCACACATGCCGGACTCTAAAATGATTCCCATAAATAAATTATGCGGACTATGATGGCTAAGACGATACTTCACACCTTCTCATACGATTACTTCTCACACTTCCGGCGTGAGAGAACTATATAAGTATTCTTGTGGGTACACTGTTAGAAAATATCGATTAATTTTCTATTGGCACAAATTCATCGATTTGATTCAATGCACGATTGAGATAGAGGACTAATGTAATTGAACAGTAAAATTTAAGTAAATTATTCGAGTTGATGTAGTTTACCACTTGAGTGGGAGTTGATTATTGAAATTATAGTAACATTAATTTTACATCAAATTGATATATTATATATTAAATTTCCGATCGAGTCACGTGGCGGATGTGTGACAAGCGTCCTTCTGGCGAATTGACCGGAGATAGTAAGTTTTGTGCCGAAAATTTGTATAGTTTGTGAATATTGATGCGTTTTGAGGTCACAGTACAATTTAGTATTTTTGAGAAATTGAAGAAACCACAAATTTCCCATAGCTCAAGAGCAAAACTTCGATATTTTTGAAGCAAAAAGAAAAATCTTCGTTTTAGCATTCAGAAGAACATATTTTAGTCAATGACATCAGCAGAAAACTGAGTGAGACATCTGTCAATGAGTATCAAGAGTCTGACTCCCTCTTCACAAAGTCTATAAAGTGTATTTGAATCGCAGCTCGAATCGACAAAAACGTGTTGGATATGTTGAGCACACAGTCGGCAAACCGTGGCGATGAAATCTCGCGAAACGTTCCCAGTTCATTCGAGTGGGCTCTTGGTATCTCGAAAGCGACGAAGGGTCGATGAGATTTTTCGTAGAAGAACTGCCGGTTTGGAATTAGAACGGTAGAATTTTCGGTGACCACCGGGCCGAATGAGTTTCCACGGAGTGGACGAACGACGAGACCAGAGAGCAGAGCAGACAAGTAGAAATGGCTCGAGTTAGGGAAAGCTCCGGTGGCCGGGGTACAGACGGAAAGTGAGACAAAATTTGCTGGCGAGCATGTGGTTACGACGATCCGTACCAAACCGACGAAAGATTCTCTTAACGGGAATGGGTCGAGAGCTTCGCGAGCATCAATCCCATGAGACTGTAGAAACGTCCTGCAATACAGGGCTTGAACGTGATACGAAACGGTGGTGAGAGGATGCGAATGAGTCTGGACGACTGAAAGAGGGAGAGGGCGACGAGGAGGAAGAGGAGGCGGTGCTGCCAGACTAGGAAACCCGAAGGTACGTACTACGTACGACTTTGAAATGGTCGGGAGAATGTAGGTCAAGCTTGAAAATAACGCAAATCCCCGTCAGCTTTTCTCTCTCGTGCTCCCTTAGTCGTGCTTTCTGGTTCTCTCGTTAACT
This sequence comes from Clistopyga incitator, assembly GCA_947507545.1. NCBI lineage: Eukaryota > Metazoa > Arthropoda > Insecta > Hymenoptera > Ichneumonidae > Clistopyga > Clistopyga incitator. Next base: position 5,839,837 of record OX382175.1, read on the forward strand.
ATACGGGCTGGGTATTAACGTGTTTGCCCGTATTTTCATTCGCAACGCGCGTGAAAACGTCTTTTGTCTAGACTTATGGGCTCGTAGTCAGCACTGTGAAATTTCCACCGACTGTGAACATTTATTCATAACGCATATAGTTGAAACCATACGCCCTCTCTATGTACCCACAAAGAGTAAAACAATATTAAATCGCCTTGTTAGTGTGCTGGCATTTCCGTTTTGCCTGATGACCGACTAAGGACTGTTGTTCTGTGATAACCCACCGTAAATCAACTTTGTTGGCGGACAATCCATAATTAACTTTATCTATAAGACGTGATTAACTTTTTTTTTTTTTTGAAATGGATATACCGATATACACAGCTCGGATGCGCACATTAATAATATTAATAATATTCGTCACAAACAAATACAATGTCAGTATATCGATAATGAACAGTTAACACTCAGTTTCTTATAATCCGTCCACGTTAATAAATTTACGATAACAATTTATTAACGTGGAATGTATATACGCGATTTGTGAATCTCATATCGTTGTGGTTTTTAAATTTTTTTGCAATTTTAATAGTGTGCGCTTCATTATAGAGGATTGTTGTTTTTCATGGGCCAAGGAATTGAAAAAAATTAAAAAGAAATTTTAGTAATTACCAATATTATTTCGAAACCTAAGAAAATTCGGAAATTTTTACAACTTTTTTACAATTGCAACTTCGACCTGCCGCTTGCTGACGAATTTTACAGTGTATTCAGGCTCCGAAAGAATATTATTGGTTATCGAGAGCTCTCAACGTCATTAATGCAGCGCAGAACCCTGAAGTAGATTTTTTTGTGGGGGGAGATGAATTAGCTGCAGTAACAGGGAATAGATAGCTGCAATCAAATAATGCCCTAATATTAGACTTCCAGGATCGTTTGAAAGAGGAAAGCACATATGCACGGGTGACCTCTGGGTCACTGCGCGCGATTCATATAATAACGTGTTCGATTCAAGACGACGTACGTCGCTTTTACTTGATCGGCGTCCTGCTTTACCGCTTCCTTCTTCTAATGCGACCAGCTGAGCCCCAGTTCGCAACTCTGGCTGGATTATTTTTAGGATCTGTCGAAAGTGTTCGATAATTGATCGATTCGCTGTGACCCAGCGCACCCTAAATATATTTCTCTCTATCAACATTTTCCTCTCGAGATTCGCGTCTCTCCTCTGTGCACGTATCATTATATAGTAAGCATCTTATATTCGTAGCTCGACCTCGAGGCTACAGCTCCATACACGATGAAAATTTCACCGTCGCAATCTTACAGAACCCGACGTATACGGCGAAAATGAATGAGATTTACCCTCGACGCGTTCCCGCAAAGTGCCGACGAGCTCTCACACTTCGTTACGTTTTCAAGAACCGAAGAAACGTTAGGTGTACTCGGCGTGCGTGCTTTTCCTCGTGCCTAAAATTTCGCTGTCTTACCACATCGTTCGATGGGCCAAAACTTTCCCAGGATCTGTTTTGACGTCTGAGACTCGAATCGCCTGATTCTCGGGCTCGGATTCGAGCCAGTCTCTCTCTCTCTCTCTCTCTCTCTCTCTCTCTCTCTCTCTCCCTCTCTCTCTCTCTCTCTCCCTCTCTCTCTCCCTCTCCCTCTCTCTCTCTTTCTCTCTCTCCCTCTCTCTCTCTCTCTCTTTCTCTCGGTATCGTCTAGCAAAAAAATCCTTTCCATGGTAAAAGAGTAACAGGAAAAGAGGAAAAGTATATAACGTGTGTATGTATGCATGGAGGCTTCAACAAAAAGCGGAATAGACCTCACAGCGAAGGACGAGCTGCGCGGTGGATTGTCGAGTTCGCTATGCATTTTCTTCCGGAAGAAACAACAGAGAGAGCACGTGGTATTTTCCGGATTCCTTGCTGTCATGATCGCGTGAGTTGTGGTTGGAAAAAATCTCTGTTCCCTTTGTAGAGCGTGCGGACGGATGAGCAGACACGAAAGGGTGGATTTATGGCGATCACTGAATAAATGTGATATTATACGAAGGATGATGGACACGTTAATATCCTAAAACCTTTGGCAGCTAAAAAAAAAGGAACATTTATTGACTTATAGTTTTGCAAAAACGCTGCATCAGTGGAAAAAACAAACGTGCAAACTTTGACAACAAACAAACGACGAAAAGAAAATTGTCTAGTTTGAACGTTACCATTTGTTGAATTAGAAATGGAAACGAAATTTGTGGACTTGCCAAATTTCGATAACAAGACAGGCAATTGGTTAATGTCAATATTTGACAAAGGGTAAAAGGATAAAAAATAGGGAAACAATGTTTTATAATAAAATGGAAAGTTCTCGACTCGTTTTTCCTCTCCCCGTTTTCCTTCTTCAGGTATTTACGTCGCCCTCTTTCAACCTTCCTTTTTCACTGTTCACCGTTTTTCGATTTCGTTTCTTTGCTCAGCGTCTCCCCGGGGTATTTCCAACAGGCACTCTTTTGTAATGCACTACTATATACCATCTGCACGTGGGCACAGGAAAACTGCGGAGTATCTGACCGATACAGATGACTACGTTTTCCGAGTTACCCCTCCACAAACACTAGAAACTCGAAAAACCTTAGAAGTTGACGGGCAAACGAGAGTGCATGGTAAATCGGTCATCCCAGTATACAAAGAACCGACAAAACCACACATGGACCATGCCATTGGTCAATTTTTCATACGTTATTTTTCGTTCCCTTACCGTAGAAAGTGAGAGACAAAGAAACAATCAAATTTTTTAAGAGTTTCTGCAGAGATTTTCAATCAAAAACTTAGCATCAAACACGGTAATGTTATAGCAATGTAACCCAATATCAGAAATAACATCACCTGCAATTTACATGTAAGTTATTCTTTCGTACTTAACAATCTCACTATGTTATGTAACATGCGTGTAACATAAATGTTGCGGTCTTGTAATATTGCTAGTGTGTTGCACAATGTAACCGCAACGTAACAGAAATTTAACCGGAAGTAACATTATTTGCAACTTGCAAGTAACTTACCTGTAAGTTATCATTTCCGGCTCAGTAATGTTATCGTGTTGTGTAACATTGCTACAATCATGTGTAACAGCGAGATTACATGACTGTTCAATAACGTGTTCATTGGGTACTGCATATTAAGTACCAAGCGCATTGAATACTCTGAGCTATTTCACGGATTTTCTATTTCGGATTGAAATTCTGGGGCATTTCGAGTTCAGGTCATTTCTATTTCCTGCTGAGTCAAGCGAATACCTTATCTCGTTTGAAAATTGTTTTTAGGTTGCAGAGTCGGTGCATTATTCAATAAAAATATTGAAGAAGCCCGGATTATTCCGTAACATTTAATACTTCCCCCGGAGCAATTCGAAAATACTCTACTGGATTATGCGGGATTCGATTGCCAAACTCCCGTAAATTGATTCCGGGCTGCGGCATTACCGAAGATCTTTGCGATTTTTTTTTCCACCACAGGGCACGAAAAAAAAAAAAAAGAGTATTTTTGTTCTTCTCCGGTGAATCGATTGCGATTACTCACTCGATGAGTAACCTGTGGTAATCGAAGTCGGCTCCAACAGAAAAAGCTACTTTGTTGTTTTTCTTCGTCCCTTTTTTTCCCGCTCCTTCAGAACAAATCGGCTCATTCCCTTCATCCACCCGCAGGCTAAGAAACTTATAAGGGAGTATAAGGGATTCCCTTCCTGCTACTATGCCAACCTCTCATTTCTTCTTCTTCTTCTTCTTCTTCTTTTTACCCTTCGTTTTCGTTTTTTCGCACTTTTTCTTTTTTTACTATTCTTCTATTCCTTATGGTCGTGGCTCTGGTCGTGCCGATATTCTGCGGTTGAACGTTTCCGCTCGGAAGCGTGCTAGAAGACTGTTACACAGCCCGCGGGAGCATCGAACGTCTCGACTGGTGTGCCGGTGGCACGCGAGCTTTTCTCGTGCCATTTCTACTGGCCCCTATATGCCATAGCAGTGGCTCGTAGTGCCTGAACTCGTTGAACCTCGTTGCAGCAGCTTCCCGGCGCTTATACGCTCCACAGCCAGAATGCTCTCTTCGGTCGAATAAAAAAAGCGACGGGGGTAATGTATAGAAGCAGAAAACGATGGTTAGAGACCGAGAGCAGCAGGGAAGCCTTTAATGCACAGCGTCTGAAGACTTTGGGAAGGAGAAATTTGTGAAGGAGTGAAGAAGCGCACTCACTTCAGCGGCGAGTGTGAGAAAGACGTAGGCTGGCTGGTTCGCTTCGTGGGGTACGAATGAGACGTGGGAGTTGTTACGTTGCACAGGGGAGTTGTAATTTTTTTTTGCCGACACCAGACTCGAGTAACGGTCTTCAGAAGCTAGCCACGTTTTTGCCACAAACTACCATTTTTACTTTTTTTTCTTTCTTCAAGCTGGCGTGTCACTAGTGAGGTCAGTTTGGACATGCTTGCCATGTAAGTGTGTATTACATGTGTGCGGGTATGTGTGTGCAAGCGAACAATGCCTGGAGTATAAAGAGCGAATGCGTTTATAGTCCCGCGGGTTATGATCTTTCCGCAGCAGTCGTCGAGGGCTTCGGAGTCGTTATAACGAGGCAAACTCGTTCAGTAGCACATCCACACCACGCAGGTTAATTCAGTTTTTGCCCACAGGAACACCGCAAACCCACCAACACTAGTTCCAACATGAGCTTCTTTATATTCACGCGCTCGTAATTGTGGAAATGTTGGAAGATCCCGATGGCTATTATAGCAGTGCGAACGGCATCCAATTATATTTTTAAGTACTTCTGTGCTTCACAATGAATATGAAAAAAAATACATTTAAATAACATCTAATATGAATAAATGCGGACATCGCCGCTGTAATTTTGAAAGTAATTAAATTCGCGAGTGAAGAATGTAATTTTGATAATTCATGAACATTGCTTTGGAGCATTGATGATGCAATATTAATTTTAATACACTCTGGTGGGATTTAATATTGATGGTATCGGATATTGAAAAATCGCTTATTCGTTTTTCTAATACATATTAATCGGAATTTCCTTTACTAATAATTAAATCTGTACATTGAATACCAACTTTCTATGTACGCGTTATTAGGTAAATTACCGCCCAGTGCCTTATTTTTTAAACAAGTTACTTTATACCAAACAGGAAATTGAAAAATTCGTTTAGACAATCCGCAAAAAACGCAGTTATTGCAGTCGAGCCACTTATATTAATTAAAAAATTGATGTTACCATGGGTGATATGGAAATGTAGGAAGGGATGCTGCGGCTTCGGATGGCCTTGTTATGAGTAATAAATTACACGAGATTAGTGACGTTACGTTTCAGACCCTGATCTGCTTTATCCACTTCCCTAGAAAAAGAATAAAAAGTCAATCCATTAAAACCATTGTACCACGCCATCTCTCATCACGATGACAGACCAAAGAACCCGGCTAAGCAAAATTCAACGTCAGAAAAAGAAACGTAGTTAATCTTCTTTTTGAGATGAAAAATACAATTGAATTTCATACAAGTATGATGGGAAAATGTATTACGAAATTATTACATTGCGCAATTAATTACCTAACTGAATAACAACATTTCATGAAGTCCAGAATCAGCAGATCCTCTGTCATGTCAAAACTCAAAAATCGTAGTAGTTTTTTAGTCACTATAACGTGGTGCCACTCTTCCTATATTAATTAATGATTGTTTTAGTTTTTTCACCTTTCTTCGCATCGTTCTCTATCCATCTTCTATAATTGCCCCAAAGTGAAGCAAACAAGAACATTATGAAACGATAATAATAATTATTAAAACTTGTCTGATCGATAAAAAAGAAATCGTATCGAGAGTCCGCAAAATTTGGATGTAAAACTTTGGCACGCTCTCCACCAAATTGATTTCCAATTAAGCAAATCAAGTTATTGGTCGATTGATACACGCTCGTAACGTTGTTGGAGACTGAATTTTTTTAACAGTGCGTTCCTGATATGTAGTATGTTGACCACGAAACATTGGGACATAATATACGGGTCATTTCATGCCGACTGAGCCACTCCAATTTTTCGATTACTCAAAAATCAATCACATTATAAAAAATATATATAGGCCCCACTGTTCAGAATACCGAGGAATTTTTTCAGATTTTTTCAAACCAATTGTTCTTTTAATATTGTGTTCGAAAAAATGATTTTGTGTGAATAATATCTGAATTCTTCAAGTAAAAGTTTCGTAACATGTATAAAATGTCACGAGATATTTTATATCTTGCAATTTCTGAGTACAAAATCTAGTTAATATGGATTTTTTGACAGTTTTCAAAAATGGTTGTCATCCTGATCCTTCCGATAAAAAAAATGAGCCCCATCAAGACTGCATTCGTACTTTGATTATACATTGTATATTCACGGTCAATTAAAAATAATCTAACAAAAAAGTGTCAGGAATCTAAAGCGTCCAATTCGTCGTAAGATTCCTAGCAGTATATTTTTAACAAATATGATTAAACAACTGGCAAATTTGCCCTTGATAACGTTCATAAATATAATGACATAAATACAATGACACCCACTTTTGTCTCGCCTATGGCACCGTGCACTTCGCGTCAACTTCAATACCGAGAAAGAACGAGAGCGGAACGATGGAAAAAAAAAAGCCCACAAGAAAGGACAAAGAGTCACGCAAAGTTTCGTATTTCCCGTCATCGGGTAGTAAAGAACTAAAGAGAAACACGCTTGTTGTCACGTAATAAATAGCATCGCGTTCCTCCATTAGCTGCACAAGCTTTTTTCGTCGCGTCGCGTCACTATAGTGGTATTCGTGGTGGCTCACGCGGTGGACCAGGGTTTGAGGTATGCTGATGGCTCTCTTCGCTTATCTTAATGGTGGTGTTTACAGTGAAGTTCTGATCAGCTGATACATTGAAAGTGGCAACCCCACGCGACAGCACAGCTCAATTCGAGGACGAACAGGCCAAGGAGATTGCGCAGGTTTTTGCAAATTGATTTTCAACCAAGTGGCAATCATAATATTTTCGCTATATCATCAGCACCGAAAATTCAAATATCACCCTCCACCATTGATACCATAACCACTATTAATTCGCGAGGTAGAATATCACTGAACCGATGAAAAATATCAACTGAACTATTGCATCTCACAGCTCTGAACTCGTGACTGATCCAAAACGTACGCTCGCTCTATTGTGCGATCGCATTGTCATGCATAAACGCATCCAGGGTAAAGCACCCTTTTTCGTCTTCATGGCGAGTGCATAATTGCCCACGTGGCTTAAAGGGGTTGAGGGTGGCAGTTATTGTTGCGGTTCGACAAACATCGCTTTCACGTCTCTTGACGTAATGTACGCACGCATTTTTATGTCGAGGGGCATCAAGGTAAGCCAACCCCTGAAGAGCGACGCAAGAAAACTTGCTAAAGGGGTGTGCACCCGTCCCTCCTTCTATCTAATTAAGCCACTGCAAACTGGAGCACGAAGGCACCCATTAATCTGGTGCTATCATTGGCACCATAATCAATATTCATTCGCAAAATACATTATCAATAAACCGGTTTAAATATCAACTGAACCACTCCATTCCACAAGCTCTGAACTCGTGACTGATCCAAAACGGATGCGCGTTCTATTGCGCGACCGCATTGTCATGCATGCAATAAACACCGGGTAATGCACCCTTCTACTTCTTCTTGGCAAATGCATGATCGCTCACGTGGCTCAAGGGAGTCGGGTAAGGTCCTTGTTGTTGCGGTTCGACAGACATCGCTTTCACATTATGACATAAGGTACGCACACATTTTCCGCCGAGGGTGCATCAAGGTAAGCCAACCCCTGAAGAGCGAGGGCAAGAAAACTTGGGAAAGGGGGTGTGTACCTGTCCCTTCTATCTAATTAAAGCACTGTATACTGGAGCACGTAGATGCCCATTAATCCGGTGCTATCATTGACACCATAATCGATATCAATTCGCAAGATACAATATCACTAAACCGATATGAACAACAGCCGAACCACCACATCCCTCAGCTCTGAACTCGTGACTGACCCAAAACGGATGCGCGTTCTATTGCGCGACCGCATTATCATGCATGCAATAAACACCGGGTAATGCACCCTTCTACTTCTTCTTGGCAAATGCATGATCGTTCACGTGGCTCAAGGGAGTCGAGTAAGGTCGTTGTTGTTGCGGTTCGACAGACATCGCTTTCACATTATGACATAATGTACGCACACATTTTCCGCCGAGGGTGCATCAAGGCAAGCCAACCCCTGAGGAGCGAGGGCAAGAAAAATTGGTAAAGGGGGTGTGTACCTGTCCCTTCTATCTAATTAACGCACTGTATACTGGAGCACGTAGATGCCCATTAATCCGGTGCTATCATTGACACCATAATCAATATTAATTCGCAAGATACAATTTCACTAAACCGATATGAACAACAGCCGAACCACCACATCCCTCAGCTCTGAACTCGTGACTGATCCAAAACGGATGCGCGTTCTATTGCGCGATCGCATTATCATGCATGCAATAAACACCGGGTAAAGCACCCTTCTACTTCTTCTTGGCAAATGCATGATCGCTCACGTGGCTCAAGGGAGTCGAGTAAGGTCGTTGTTGTTGCGGTTCGACAGACATCGCTTTCACATTATGACATAATGTACGCACACATTTTCCGCCGAGGGTGCATCAAGGTAAGCCAACCCCTGAGAAGCGAGGGCAAGAAAACTTGGTAAAGGGGGTGTGTACCTGTCCCTTCTCCTATCTAATTAAACCACTGTATACTGGAGCACGTAGGTGCCTATTAATCTGGTGCTTACGCTTTTGGCACTCGTGCTTTTGCCGGTGCTGTGCCTCCGTACAGATCAGTGAGTGCTCACACACATGCATTGACTATGAGTACCCATCCGCGCGCGCGTTTCAAGGGGTGCATGGTTGCGCGCGAGAGAGCAGAGAAAGAGAGAGAGAGAGAGAGAGGGAGAGAGAGAACGCGCGCGCAAGGGTTGTCGCTGATAAAAGCCGAAAGGTACGGAAACCGAGGGGGTGGAGGGTGGGTACGTTGGTGGTTGTGCCTCTGGCAAAGTCAGCGTGGATCGAGGGCGCGGGCGCGCATGAACACACCGTACGGCTATACAGGGAAGCGCCGACTGGTGGGAGGTACTTTGCCGTTTACCGTGTTCGTTGATACGTGTGTGTGTGGGTGTGCGGCCGGGTGTGCGAGACGAGAGTTCCGAGCAGGGGTGGGGAGTCGGTATATTTGCGCAAGGCCGTCCAATAGGGCGCAGTATCGTCGCGACTCCCGTCGCGCCAATACCCGTTTATAATACTCTCTATCGTACGTACCGCGCGCTTTATTCTAAACACTCTGATAACAAGAGGTTTTGAAACAAACGAAAAAAAAAATAATAATAATAATAATACTATTTAATAACAGAATATTAATAATAATAATAATAATAATAATGACACACAACATAATACAAAGTCGAAAAGAAAAGTCGGGTTAAAAGATTATATAAAAGAAAATACAAACACTTTCGACGAATAGTTACGACGAAGTACTGTGCGTTGTTTACGAGACAAGTAGACAAGTAGATAGACAAATGGTTGTTTAAAACGTGACGAGGGAAGTTTGTTCTAATCTCAATTAAACCAAAGTAACAAACTAGAGTGTAGAAATTGATAATATATCGGACATAAGTGCGCGACCGGTTGTATAGCATCTGTGGGACAGTTCGCGCAACCCTCGAGCCCCCAAAAACTCCCCCCTGATTATTTCACGACTTTCGCCAGTAGTTGGAGATTATGGTGCGCTTATTGTACTGCACAGTTGATCCTCAAGAGCCCCGGGAATGATACGGAGTCGCTGAAGCAGAAGGAACCGTGAAAGATAATCTTCTGGGAAATAATCGAGTCTCGGGACGAGAGGCGAAGGGGATAAGCTTCCGGAAAGCAAAAGAACGGAGAGAGAGAGAGAGAGAGAGTGGAGAGGTAAAGTACCGCGGCAGCAAAAGTGAAGCGCGCTTTTAGTGCCGCGAGGACGTCTGACCACGCGCGCTACACTACTACTTTACTTAACACCGCTGTCACTACTGCTACTACTTCCGTTGCCGAACTGCACCTCTACTTAGCGGGCACGCGACTCGTCGATCGCTTCACCGCACTGCCAATCACGAAGACAAGGGCTCCCTGGTAAGAGCAAGCGAACTGCAAAGAGGAAGAGAAGATAATAAGTGTCGCTGTTTTCCATTCTTGCACTCCTCACCAGTTCTGAAACCGTTTGCCCATCACACGTATTATCCCATTTTTCATCATCACTTCTCTCGAGCTTTCGACCTTTTTTCAAGCACTGTCATTCTTCCTTCCGATTTATCCCTCTCAACGAGGTCTTGTGTAATGGTGACACAACTCAAGAAAAAGGCCCCTCACTTTCGCACGAAGGATTTTGCTTTTATCCACATCAATTATTCATGAAAGAGTCGTTTCGCAAGCCAGGTTTTTAAACTTCGATCCCTGCTTATCTCGTCGCTCGCGCTCTTTTCACATTCTGACGATCTTTGTCAAGCGTTTTTTTTTTTTTTTTTTTTTTTTTTTGGTACTGATCTTCATGTATATCCTTCATTCCGTTCATTTCTCTCTCTTTCGTTTCTCGTTATAATATATACAGCGCAACGAGAAGGACTCAGCATTTTTGCAAGAGACCAATTGCTACACCGTCGCAGTTTTAACAAGGAACGATGAGATAGGGCTTGCTTATATACGTATATATTGTGCATATATATTTGTCTCGGATTATGGAAGTTTATTGCTGCGAAAAACGAAGATAGGAGGATGACGGGCTTTGCCGGTAACGGTGAAAGAGGCGAAAAAAGGACGAAAATGTGGGAAAAGCACGACGGATGGATTTATGCACAGACACTAACCGGAATACTCGGCGAGGCCGTAGAGGCTTTTGACGGTACAGCGAGGATAGCACTCGGGGGAGGGCGGGGCAGATGAAAGGCGAAGCGTTCAGACAGAAAAGCGAAGCGTATTACGTCGCGCGCGAAAAACTTGGAGGCAAACTTTTCTTAAGCCGCGTCGCTCTACTTTTCTGGCTCTGGCGCTCTTATAGGAAGAGTGAGAGAGCGACTAGATCGAAAGTAGTGGAGGAACTGAGCGGAATCAACGAGATGCGAATTACATTGCTCAGCGCATTTGCGCCTTTTCTCCTGAAATATTTACAAGCTTTTCTTGACGATGTTTAAAAAAAAACACGGTTTAAAATTTCGCGGATTTACACCGATTTATCGTGATTATCTACGGCGATGGAAAATCCGAATTGTCAAAATACCAAAAATCCAGGACAATTATTTTAAATTCAAAATACCTTATGCAGTATAACGATGATTACTACGAAAGCTCTGTGTTAGTTACTGGAGACGAAGTGGGCGAGTTATTTAACTTGTCAGTAAAAAAAAAAACGATCCGGAGCGACTGCGTGAAATGGGATTTTCTGAGAGTGGTAATATAGTAATTGACTCTCCCTGGACGGGGTATGGTTAGTAGTATATGGATTCTCGAGTCTGGCACGGCGAGTGCAAAAGCGCTGGGAGCACGGTTACCGCGACCTCGGCGAGCTTGCGACGATTATTTACGTGGCCGCGAACCCTACCGGGAAATATAAAAATATCTTCGGCGAGAGGTACGCGAGTGCGAGCGATCCGTGAGGCGATGTGAGTGCGAGAGAGGATTTGGGCGCGTCGGTAGTTTGGGAAGCCACGGAGGCAGGTATCGGACTTCCGGCGTAACACAGCTTCGAACGATGTATATACATTTTCGCCGTAAATCGAAAGGAAGGTCGCGAAGTAGACGAGGCCTCGAGCTTCAACTTCCTAGCATCTGTCATTTTGATGGTTAATAATCCCGGGAACAGAAGCCGGGCGTTTTTTTCCTCACTCCAAATGTCGGATGGTCCCTCAATCTCAGGATCCCTCGTCCGCAACGCAGAGCGAGTCACTCGTTGAACGAATTTCACCGAACCGGAAGTCCCTCCCGCGCTATGTCATTTATCTTGTTCCTGGCGAAAATAGAAGTGGTCACGAGTCGTTTCGGCGGAATTAACAGAGTGAAACCGTCACCGTTCTCTAAATTAACGTAATGACTCGCGATTTTCAAATGCCCTTTACTTGAGAATTTTTATCATACATTTTCGATCATTCTCCCGAGGGAAATTGCCCAAGTTTGCTTCGAATTTTTGTATTCCTCTTTATATCCTCCCTCAGGTAGCGCCATGAACGACGGAATGTCGACTTTTTCGACGGACTCTCTACAATGCAGTTGATAGAGCTATAAAGCTTTGGAAACTTTTATTATACAAGAATACGAATTTCTATGCTACATTACTCTTTGTGTACTAAGTATAACCACGGCGGATATAATAGAAAGAAATTTATTGTGCTGTAGAAAAGTTGTAAAAGACACACTTTTTCATGAGCTTTACGTCACGGAGATAAAAGTATCTGCAGTGGGTTATGAGTTGTCGCTTCTTCGCCATTTCTACGCACTGTGATAATTGTCGTAAGCTCGCGGGGAAATATGACGTTCCGATGGCGCTGCTAATCTGTCTAACGATATTGCAAATTGCAGCGCGAAACGCATAATTATATTTCTCAACGGACAGAATGAAAAGAGAGCTGCCAACTTCGTTTCCATTAGTGTAATGACTTGGAACAAAAAATCGATTTTTTCCCTTCCTTTTGTCTCACTGCAGTTAACGATTAAACTATCTCCATTTATTTCGACAAAAACACGCAATTTTTAATAAGATTTCATTCGTTGCTCTTAATATCTTTCGTGCTTCTCTTATTCACCGGATCATAAGAACAAAGTGAAACTGCCGCTGTCTAAATTATTGCAACAACCCGTGAAAGCAAAGTAGCTTTTTTCAGACTTCTGTATCTCGCAAAGTAGCTTTTTTCAGACTTCTTCATCTCGCGACGTTTGACAATAATGATTTTATAATGTTTGGGAGTAAATTGTAAAAGTCTATTGTCCTCGATATTTTACATTATTCTATTTAATAATATAGCGATGACTGGCAAGAAGAAAAGAGCTTATATTCAAATACTTTTGTGTCACAAAATTGGACGATGAAAGCTTTTAATTATTTTTCGAGGGGATTGTGTAATTTTTTGGAAAATCTTCTTTACAAATTATGATATCCTTCGTGCTTCTCTTATTCACCGGATCATAAGAACAAAGTGAAACTGCCGCTGTCTAAATTATTGCAACAACCCGTGAAAGCAAAGTAGCTTTTTTCAGACATTTTTATCTCGCGACCTTTGACAATAAAGATTTTATAATGTTTCGGAGTAAATTGTAAAAGTCTATTGTCCTCGATATTTTACATTATTCTATCTAACAATATAGCGTTGACTAGTAAAAAGGAAAGAGCTTATATTCAAATACTTTTGTGTCACGAAAATGGACGATGAAAGCTTTTAATTATTTTTCGAGGAGATCGTGTATTTTTTTGAAAAATCTTCTTTACAAATTCTGATATCCTTCGTGCTTCTCTTATTCACCGGACCGTAAGAAAAAAGTTGAGCTGACACTCTCTAAATGATTGCAATAATCAGTAACAACAAGGTTATCATTCAAATACGTTGAACTCACGACAATTGACGATAAACATTTCATTATTTTCCTGAGCAAATGGTAAATGTTTTTTTCAACATTTCTCTATTATTCTCGATATCCTTCGTCCTTCCATTTTGCATCCGACAAAAAGTACAAGTCACTGCAGTTTAAAATACAGCAATGCTAAAAAGGGAACAGTTTTTATTTCTGTACCTTTGTCTCGCATTTTGTGATAACAAATCTTGATAATACTTCGAGGAAATGGTGTAAGTTTTCCAAGAATTCCCGTATTATTCTTAAGATCTATATCTAATACCTAATCTGCGTATTTTTGCCCGAGGTCGAGGTCGTGGTTTGATTATATTCGTTGTCGTTCGACGTGGCAAGTGTTGGGAATGTCTGATGGGAGGTGGGGAAGAGTTGGGGAAGCGGGGGAGACGAAAAGAGGCGAGGAAACCGAAGGACCGGGTTGCTGCTACCAGTCTGGCATCGATTTTCACCTTTACCCAGATACTTTGGTCAACCTCCCCCGCCCGCTCCCCCGGAGAGTGCGAGAATTTCGACCGCGCTCCGATTTTAGACTGCCGGTGGCCAGCAATCTCTATACGTACGGTACACACTCGTGGGCAACTCTCGGGCGAACTCTCTAAAGCAGGCTTGTGTCTGCTTATTCGTTCAGTTTGCCTCTGCCATTGAGAACTGAAATTTGCTGCATCTGAACCGACTGGTGAATAGCCCGCCGAAATTCGATTCTTCGAGCAGAGGAGTTCAATGGGCATCAGCTGTAGCTAATCGATTTCCATTTTCTCAATGAAATTTCGTGTGTGCCAGATGAAAAAAAAAAAGTATCACGTTATTAGAAATAATAATTGAGTTCTTCTATACGTGGATACCAAAAATAAAAATAATCTTTCATCGTTTTTGCAGGAATTATTCGAAAATCGTTTTCTATAATTCCTTCAAAAAATTTCTAAGAAACATATTATCCACTTTCGGATCCGATGTGTTATATTTGGTTGAACCCCTTGTTGTGATTTTGGAGAAAAGTGTCGAGATAGGGAATGAGCATACAGCGGAAAACGGATTTGTTGGAGATGATTAATGGCGGTAAAGGAAATATTTTCAAACAGGTTTTCTGGGAATGCTTCTTATCTCAGTGAGTTAATAATTTATCGTGCCTAAATATATGTAATAACTGTCTTATTGAATTTTGCAATTGCCTCGCCAAATTTGATTAAGCTATTTCTTGTGGTTTCGATGAAAAGGGATGATATTAAATACTGTATTGATCAGCTGATTTACTCCAAACGCATTACTTTCAATTATTATATTAAAAAATCGTACAGTGCAATGTCGTATTATTAGATGTCTTGTTTTTTACGTTTGATCAATAGAGTAGCCACCCGTGTGAAAATAATTATGGAAAATTGAGATCGTAAATGACATATGGCAAAAAGTGCCATTTTTTTAATGCGTTAGGATGACATATCTTTTTCTGTACATTACAAAGCGATTTGGAAATCGACTTATTTGAGCGCAATTTGTGATTTCATTTCAGAATTTTCTATCAATTTAAGCGCTGTTTGAGATTAAAAGTTGTTAAACCACAAATTGCGCTAGAATTAATACTTGGTATTCAAATCGATCTCAAAATTGTTTTGAACTTTTCTACATTTTTTCCGCTTATCGCGTCTCAAAAATGACACATTTCGAAATATGTCAATTTATGATTACAATTTGACATACTTATGTTTATTTGCACAACTCTGCTTTTTTCTTTTTGCTTTTCAGTGTCATTTTCTATACTTCTTTAGATACCGAGGCAAATTCACCATTTCGCTCCGTCTGATTTTCGTTGTGCCCTCGGGCTAAATTCGTGGGCAACTCTCGGCGAATCCTCTTACGCGGACTTGCGTCTGCTTATTCCTTCGGTTTGCCATTCACTACTAACATTTTCTGCATCTGATCCGATCGGAAACCACTAGCATGTCGAACTTTCGTATTCCCAGCAAAAGCTTAAGGGGCACCAGCTGTAACACATTGATTCTCATTTTCTCGGCGCAATTCGGTATGTGCATACTCAAATTTAAAAAAAACGTCGGATATTATGGGAAGAAAAAATTTAAACGGGGATGCCGAAAACAATTAATAAACATTAAGTAGCTCTGTTTCTTTATTTTCTCTTCTTTGTATTTTCTTACTTTCTTGGCTAACGAGACAAACTTAACATTTCCCTCATTCCGATTTTTATTAAACACTCGCGGGTAACTCTTGGCACATTTTTTCACGTGATCATGCGTCAGCTTAATCCTCAAGTTTGCCTATGCGATTCCGTATTAAAATTCTCTGCGTCTGAACCGATCGGAAATCGCTAGCCTGTCGTATTTTTAATTTACATGCTGAAAAAAAAAAAAAAAAAAATACATCGCATATTATTGCAAGAAAAAATTCAAGCGTGGATGCCGAAAACAATTAATAAACATTAAGTAGCTCTGTTTTTTTTTTGTTTTCTGTTCCTTGCATTTTCTCACTTTCTTAGCTAACGAAACAAATTTAACATTTACCGCCTTCCCATTTTTATTAAACACTCGCGGGTAACTCTTGGCACATTTTTTCACGTGATCATGCGTCAGGTTAATCCTCAAGTTTGCCTGTGCAATTCCGTATTAAAATTCTCTGAGTCTGAACCGATCGGAAATCGCTAGCCTGTCGAATTTTTATTTTGGCAGCAGAAACTGGAGAGGCACCAGTTATATCGCATCGATTTGCATTTTCTCAACGAAATTCCGGGTGGTGGTGGTCAAGCGAGGGAATGACCAAAGCAGCGACTGGCTAAAATAGCGGATTCCAAAATAATGCACGTCTGAATCCAGAATGGCCATCATTACGAAATTCGCTATTTTCGCCGGTCGCTATTTTAATCCTCTCCCGGAATTCCATGTGTGACAATTGAAAAAAAAAAAAAAACAAAAAAAAATGTGAGCTTTTCTATACGTGGATATAAAAAGCAATTAAAAAGCCCAGTATATATCTCGTATTTTTCTCTCTTCCTCGTATTTTATTTACTTCCTTAGCTAGCGAGACAAATTTAACGTTTCGCTCCTCCTCCGCTTTTCGTTTCTCGTGAATTTTTGGGGTGCAAACATTGAGCTCTAATTTGCTGCCAAAACTGGTGCTACCATACCGCAACACCATGCGCTATTTCTCCCTCGGTGGGCACGCGAAAAGCGAAAATAAAATAGCACGAAGGGAGAGAAAACGTGCTCGCATTTCACCGGCATCAGCTTCGCGCACAAGCGCGTTTCTGCATTGCCTTTTTTCCAGCCTTCATTTTTCATTCGCCTCCCCTTTTCCCTCCCAACCCTTCGCAACCCTGTCGCACCTTGTTTATATTCCCGTGCGCTTATTTTTCGCAGTACAAAAAAAAAACGAGAGAGAAACATCGAGTTGGAATTTCATCGAGTTACAGTAAAAGTTTCTCCTGATGGGAGTCGATAAAGGAATTTTCCTCAGTCAATTACTATACAACTTCGGTATAACACGATAAAAACCTAGCTCTTCGTGCCTGTCTCTGCTCCGGCGCAAATGAAAATGTGTGTATAGCGTACCCTTTACTTGTTTATCCAATACCGTACACACAATAGGAGTAGATACCTCCTTCTGGCATTAGTCACGCGATATCTATATCGTAATACTCCCGAGCTTTTACGATTTTATTCCGATAATATTCTCGATACGAAGGCGTAGGGAAATATCGAAGAATGCAAACAAAAAAATCCTCTAGATGGATGAATAAAGCAAAGAGAAAAGAAAAAAAAAAACAACAACAAAAAAAAAACATTGTGCCAAGAGTCGCGATCGTGCGGCATCGCTATATTCCGGTAGTATCGAGTTACGGGCCAACTCCCCGGCGGTCCCGACGAAAGCTGAGCTTTTACCTCCTCGGCCGTGCTCCGCGTGCTTCACTTGCCTTGTACTTGCTGTACTCCGCGCTTTATCTATTTTCTCTCCCTCTCTCCCTTTCTCTCTCGCTCTTTCGGACTGAAGAGGCTAAAGCTTTTCCCTGCCACCACCGCCACCTTGAGGCAGAAACAAAAATTGGGAATTCGATCGAAGCTTCCATTATATCGCCTCCAGAAACCGATGGAAAGAGAATCTCTCTATAGGAATGGGGGGAGGAATGCAGGGACAGAAAGAGTGTATGGAGACGGGAGAAGCAGGAATACAGTATATGGAATGGAATATTCCATGTACAGTACATATTCTGAATTCTGCATGTACCTACACGAATATTCTCGTGGCCGGCAGAGCCCGCTCAACCAAGCACCAGCGCACCCGTATCGTAATACTATCCCTTGACAGTATGGTTGTACCAGGAGTACGAGCGATAGCCTAGCTCCGTGGGCACAATGGATGCACCTACAAAAGTTATGCACAATGGGGCCAGAGAGCGCACCCATATTCCCTCGCGCGCCTCCCGACCATGCACCCGCACTGCTTGCCCCACCACCTCCACCGCTCCACGAACAAAGGATTTATTTCGAAATTAATTTTCGAGAGTAAAGTTCACGTTACGAAACAGGCAAACGCACTGGGATTGCCCGTGGCACCTGTTATTAGCAATATTAAAGAAGCTTTCGGCTTTGTTTTCATTCACCTTTCTTTTTTCTCGCCGCGAGGGGAAACGATCTGTTGAATTTTCCACTCGTCGGCAATTTTGTCACATCACCGCGGGACTCGGAAACACTGGACCTTCGAGCTTTGTGCTCCAAAATGACTGTATGACATTTTTATTTACTTTGACAAAAGCCTTTTTACCAATTTATGGGGTTGTAATTGTTTTTTTTTTTTTTTTTTCTTTGCGAAAGAGTTTATTGCCTTTTGAAGTTGAATAATCACATGCACGAAGTCGGAAAGAAATACGGTGTTTTCACCGTTATTGGAAATGTACTCTAATTTTACGGCTCTCATTCATTTTTGAGGTCCTTTTTTTTTGCGAAACAGTGTCTCGTGACGTTGAGTCGAGGGAGTGCAAAGGAACGCGACGAAATCTGCGTTGAAAAACTTTTTTAAAGTCTCTCTTATTTTTTACGACTCGTAAATTGGATAGAAGTCCAAGTGTGAATGGATACCGGTATTTATAACGAATATAAATATGAAGAAAGTGTCATTATGAGTGTAATTTATTCTCGGACCAATTACTGGATTACGGATAATCCCGGCCGTGGATTCTCGTTACCAAGCGGATCTCACAGGACTTTGTGCTTTTGCTTTGCGAATTTGCACGGATTAATTGTATCTGTCAAGTCTGAGAAGTACAGATATGAACATTATGATTGCTACCACTTTCTTTCGTTTCTTTTTTTGATTTGACATTTTCCTGTTCACCGATTACTCGTTCATTTGTTTGGCGATAGTTAAGCAGTGTTTGGAATTCAAGTACTCGTACGAACTCGGAGGCTTGTGTTAGCCAAGTTTGGTGGGAGTAAGAGTGGCTAAGAGAACAGTATAGCGAGTGCCGAACCGCAGCCGGGCTAAGATAAGTGGTTCGAGTAGGCCTGCGCATATATTAGCTCTTACTACTTCGGATTCGTGCTCTGTTTGCATTCACAGGAGAGGGGTTCTCCTATCCTCTCTTTATCTCCGAGTGCAGTAAAGCTGCTGCGAGACGAGGCACTTCATCTGCTAAAACTTCGCCAATTTCCCGCAGGAACAGCACCGGCAGCAGCAGCAGCAGCAGCAGCAGCTTTTCGTATAATCTCACCAAAAGTTGCCTCACAGTTTCGGCACAATGAGTATCCTTACAATCGCGCTAATTCCCTCAGCATTTTTCCTAAACGATGCTGTACGCTCGGTTGATTGGCAATTATCTCCGATAATTACCGGGATTAATCAATAATTTCATTCCGATAACCGGCAAACCGCGAGTAATTCGTAATTTTAATTAACTAACGACATTATTATGGTAATATCTTCAATGATGCAGAGATGAAAGCTGACCACGTACACTGCTGGGAATTCCCTCCCATTATTTCGATCTTCGAGCTCCAAATTACTCTCGAACAATGGGAACGCTCCTGGTCTACTCTCGCGGCTTCACCGCCTTCTAATAGTTATTGTTTCGGGTATATTCCGCTGCTAATGAGGGGAGTGGTGGGGAATGAGCTTTCTTTGGAGGAGCGATGAAGATAGAGCTGTACCGTGAGTGAGCTGCTGCACAGCAAGGAGAGTTACGTAATTCGTGGCTTGAGGGTCCAAGGTTTGGGCATCCCTCGATGTAGGTTAAGGTATAGCCGCGGGAGGACTCGGAGACACTGTACCGTCGAGCGGTAGCCTCGTCATCTTCGTTCATCTCCACATCCTCTCCTTCTCTTCGGTATATACGACATCACACAGACATATATATATATATATATATATGCATATATACATATACATATACATATATAGTATATATACTAGGGTGTGTCATTTTTGGGCAATTTTTTTTTTTCGACTCAGAAACAGGTTGTATACTTTCAGGAAGGTAAAATAAGAAGCCTGTAAAAATTTTAGCTCTTAATATTAATATTTAGATGCGCCTCATCGCGAATTTCTATTTCCCATTTAAATAACATGGGAAAAAAATTTTTTCATGTTTGGAATTTTATACGTTGGCAATGGCATATTGTTCGATGGAACGCAACACATATTTTATAGAGAATCGCACGCTCTACAAAAAAGATGTCTTGCATTTTTTCGATAGACATAGTCATTCTGATGATATTTGAGTTCAAAGTTCATAATATACGAAAATTCATCTTTTTGTTAATTTTTAACATAAACATAAACATTTTTTTTTTTTACTATTAATGGAAATAACGAAAGATATTTTTCGTGAGTATTTTGTCGATTTTTTTTGTAACTATTTATGATAAGTATCAGCCCATTAGAACCAGTTTCGTGACAGAAGACAGGTCTCTACAGCATTGAACAATTCACCAATAAATATTAATTAATCATGGATGAGACAATCTTCATGGTAAATTTAATAATTTACATAAAAGTTGATTGAAGATTCTCAATAGAGTCAATAGTTTCGCTATAATATTAACAAAAGGTGAATTTTCGTATATTTTGAACTTTGAACTCAAATGTTATCAGAATGGCTATGTCTATCGAAAAAATGCAAGACATCTTTTTTGTAGAGCGTGCGATTCTCTATAAAATATGTTATGCGTTCCATCGAACAATATGCCATTGCCAACGTATAAAATTCCAAACATGAAAAAATTTTTTTCCCATGTTATTTAAATGGGAAATAGAAATTCGCGATGAGGCGCATCTAAATATTAATATTAAGAGCTAAAATTTTTACAGGCTTCTTATTTTACCTTCCTGAAAGTATACAACCTGTTTCTGAGTCGAAAAAAAAAAATTGCCCAAAAATGACACACCCTAATATATACATATGAGGAGACGACCGTTAAATTCCGAGACCGGTGAGGTGGTTTGAGATCGACGAGAGCGGACCTGAATGTCGATCGTGCCGTAATTCCTTGATGCAAGGACGAAGGCGTTGGTCTTGATGGGCGAAGGGTGAGAGTCGCCAGTACGTACAACCTCTAAACCGTAAGATCGCATAGTTTGAGGACTCGTGGCTAGGCACTAAGACAGAGTACTAAGGTTAAAGGTCTAAAGTGCTGGAATACTTAAGGGCCTCATATATACGTGCCTTCGAGATATAATATAACATAGTTGCGAAGGGTATGTGGAGGGATACTTAAGGGCCTTATATTTACGTTCATTCGAGATATAATGTAACGCAGTTGCGAAGGGTACGTGCACCGAGGAAAATTGAGAGGGTGGTTGATTGTACGGTAAAGAGGGCTTTTATTGGCTACGTAGCTGGGCACGAGCACGTACTAAGACGCAGCGACTATTTTATGCCCTTCGAACTATATTGATACCTATATCGATCGTGAAATTCAATTTTATAGTCAAGATTTCATTTGATTTCAGTGGAATGTCACTTCAAAGATTTCGGCATCATTTATGGGGCTTTCTCATAGTGAAAAGTTTACCGCATTCTCGTTTAGTATGGCGGTTTAAATTGGATCTTTAGCGACAATTTTAGTTGGACAATTTAATTTGTCGGACGTTCAACTTGATTGATTCTTCACTTGATTCTCTCCCACTTTAATGCCTTATTGTCCTCTCGTAATGCTAACGCCTGCGGAAGGTTCATGATCACTTATGGGTTTTTGAAAATGAAGAGTTTATTCCATTTTCTATTGCTATATTGTTTTATATTGAATTTTCGGCAGCAATGTTAGTTGGAATCCAAACACTCGTGCATAATCCTTGGCGAGGGATTCTCGCACGCAAAAAAAAAAAAAAAGTATGAAAGAAGTATGATTTGATGTTGATTTGGATTATAAAAAAATATTTTTAATTAAGAAATATTGGATACTCGATTTTCATACCTAATTCTCACACAATAAGACGTGCTCCCCAAACTTTCCACTGCAATACTATTCTAATTCTCTTTCCATACGATTTTTTTTTTGCATGGGGATTCCTGTTCCCAATTACGCTCACACGTGCCGGAGGTTAGTCTGGCTACAGAAACTCCAACGTGCGCTATTATACCCGATATACACACCGTTAACAGTACGTGGCTACATTTTGAAATCGGTATACATAATAATTCGTGTAACGTATACCCGTAACTAATACCAGCCATTAGCGTTCCAAGGTAAAGTACCTTGTACTTCTTGTTGCTGTTACGCAGTTATTATTATAGTTTATAGTGTATATTTAGCAGTTTTATACACGCCGTCGAGTGCTAAACTTTGACAAACAAACTTTCCCGCCCTCTCTCTCTCTCTCTCTCTTTCTCCGTCTTGCTTTGGACATGCACACTTACGTACTTAAATTCACCTCTCGTCTAGGGTCTCTCCTTTGTAATTATTAGTACTCATTATACACAACTTGTTTACTGTTTACGGTATCCGAAGTACTAGCCCACCGAGATTTTCCGTACCCCTTTTGCATTTTCATGCTCCTTCGGGTTCTCTGGCCTTGGTTCTCACTCTTGAACGATCCAGCTTACCCAGCACTCACTATAGAGCCACGGCAAACGTTTAAATCTCATGTTCGAGTAACTCGGTTGCCTGCATCTCGCTTTTGCTCGCCCACACCGCGTTATGTATTTGGGGTAATTAATTATATCCCACAGAGCGTGCGGAACTCGGAAACTCTCTTCACCTGCGTTCTCGCAGCTTTCGCATTTGCCGGCTCGTATTTCCGCTCGGTTCAACGACAACATAGGTACAACTTGACTCGAAGAAATTAATAAAGCCCTCTTGCATCTTCCTACAGATGCAACCGTGAATGTATTTTAAACAAGAATTCGGAAGACCTGAAAGGAAAAGCGATGTTTCATTAAGTTTCCATGCCCGCATATATATACCGCGCGCATCTTCGTAATCTCAAGACGGAAAAGGAAATTCACTGCCTCCTCTCGCGTTTCTTATTTCTCACGATTTTTCTTAGCGCCGTTTTTCATTTTCTCCGCGGCAACGTACCCGCGGAGAGGATGAGGCGCGCGGGCGCAATTACGACTTTGATCTTAATTAATAGAACACCAACCGCGCGGTAGCTAATGAAAACGGGATGAGAGGGATGAAGGAGAAGGCAATTGTTCGATGCGCTTGGGTGCGTTTCTTCGAGTATCCTTCTTTTATTCATTTTGTATAGTTGAATTTATACGATCTTGAGATACCGACTACCCGACTCGGAAAATAAACAAGCCTGTTTTATCTCCGGAAAATTATGCTTTGTTTACACAACATTCCGAACATTCTGATTTATATCAACGCTACGTTGTGTACTGTCTTAATAGTCACAAATTTTTTATTAAAACGCAGAGTACAAACGGAACTGCTATCCGTAAGTATGCCGTTTGAGTAGAAGATTAAATTTCTCGATTCAAGATTAAAAATGATAATCTATCGGTAGCCGTAATGTAGCTTTTTGTACTTTTACGAGAATTCCTCCATTCGCATTGAAGGGAATTTTATGGGGACCGGGAAAACGAGGCTTATAAATAAAAAACGACAGTCTCTTTAGCGATTTGTTTTAGAGCTTGCAAGCTTTAAAATAATGCGAGAATCAACAACAAAATTATTGACAATCTATCCGCTACAGACTCTTTCTTCCACAATAGCGAATGATTACCAGACTACAATGTATATTTTGGTAGTTTCCATGGAATATAGAATATAATTTCGGCAATTTGGTAAATCAGGTCGGTATCGGATGTTAGAGGGTGTCTGTTCTGAAATTGCTCATTTTGAAGGCCCCAAAAAATTTACCGTGCCAATTAGGTTTTAAGGCAAGGCTTTAATGAAGCTTTCCAGCAAACTTTATCTGGCAATTAAAATTTTCTCCTGGAATGTTTATAACGGATACACTTCGTGTTAAAAAAAATCCATCGTTTACGATTAATTCGGCAATAAACGGAGAGTGATCACGTGACCCCATCCGCATTCGTTACTCTGCTCACTTATACAGGTTGCAATGATCAATTATTCAATTACAAGCGAAATTGTGTAAAAAGCTCCGGTATCGGTTTTTATTTAATGATGGAAAGGAATTTAAAAAAAAAAAAAAAAACGGTCGATTATCCCAGGAAAAACGCGTCTGCAATTCCACTTATTCGCAAGAGCCAATCTTTTCCAGCTTTTAAATTTCGACTTCAATTTGTATGGCTGTATTTTAACCAATCCGTCTGCTATTGCTGATGCTGTGTGGTTATCGTCAATCACGATAACGATCGAATCAGAGAGGCGAGCAATCTTGTCTTCCTTTATCCAGGCTCGAGTTACGTCGAGCATTTCCGCACACAGTGTGCGGAAATGCTCCGGCGCTAGCAAACGCGAAGAATGATGTCCCAATTAAACGAAGAAGGTGGAGTAGAGCCGTGAGCAGGTGGTGGGCTTCAGCCGCGATGTGTCGGAAACACTCGGTGCGGAAACGCGAGAGGATTCCTCGCCTCTTCTCTGCTGTACGCTTCGAAATTCTAGAAATTCCGATTCGTCATAAATATCAGTCTCGTTGACAGATATTGGGAGTCTCGATAATTACGTTTTGATATACGGTGTCATTCCTATTATCAATTTTTCTCCTATTGACATTCTCCCAATATCCGTACTCCATCAATGTCCGATGTGCTTGATGAGTCAGCAAAGTATAAAACGGCGACAATTACGAAATCACCGTTGGCAAATAAAAGTACAGAAGGGAAGTGTCAGACCTCTCTGAAAAATCTTCCCCATCACATTTGGCTCATAATAGCCTATGATTTTTTAGCAAACTGATGGGTCCCAATGCCAAATGCACTTGAGTTTCTTAATTCTAATTCTTAAATGTTGAACACGTTCTCAGCGAAATCCGCAGAAAATTGGCACGTTTGAAAAATTCGCTTTTTCGTTTCTAATAAAATATTACAATTTGCCAAATTGATGCAAAAGTTAGATGATCGTTATTGTAAAAAATGTTTTGAAGACTCGGTTCTCCAACGTAGCAAATATGCTACTTTGGTAGTTGATGAATTAATATTGCAAGTCTATTGAATTTACGTGAAAAAACTTGCTGAAAAAATACGGCGCACGAGTCTCATTATCGAAAGGGCGCAAATATTTGTTTCATCACGTAAAAAAATTGGCGACGTTATTTCTTTAGATCAAAGAGATACGTATAATATTTGAAGAGGTCGACCTCACCTTGACGTCGGTGACTCGGTACGGACGTCGTATTAGTTTTGGAGAAAACACTCTGAGCATTGCAACGCACGTTACCGTCGCTTTTGCGAATGCTACTTTCGGAATAAGGGCAAAACACGCAAAGAAAGTAAAGTAAGCGGGTGATCGATCTCCAGGGTGAGGTAGCTTCGCTCCCGTTCCTCCCGGATACGTGGTGTCCTCCCTGAAACTCTATTTCGCACGTACCTTCGTGACGTTTCCAGGCAAAAAGTCAGCGATGTGACGCACATACACGACATTCAGTTTAGCGAAATTCCTAACAGCTCGAGTGTCGGCAAACATAACAGCCTAGACATGATTTACTCGCAAATGACAAGAACCGACATGCAGTTTTTTCGAGCCAAGTTTTTATAAACTGTGAAAAAAATCTACTTGAAATTTAATATCCATGTACTGGAAGTTTTTATTTATAAACCGGTAACCTGAATTTACTATCCAAGTGCGACGTCAAATTTACTTTTCGTTCAGTAATTTTAATGCTTTGCTTTGATTTCGCGGCAAAAGTTTTGTTTAAATTAGTTTTACTTGCGAAAATACCTTAATTTTTTATCAGAATTGTACATTAAATTTCATTCACGAGTTCATTTCATAGCGAAATTCCTACCAGCTCGAGTGTCGACAAATATAACAGCATAGGCATAATTTACTCGCAAATGGCGAGAACCGACATGGAGTTTTTTCGAGCCAAGTTTTTAAAGACTGTGAAAAAAATCTACTTGAAATTTAATATCCATGTACTGGAAGTTTTTATTTATAAACCGGTAAACTGAATTTACTATCCAAGTGCGAAGTCAAATTTACTTTTGGTTCAGTAATTTTAATGCTTTGCTTTGATTTCGCGGCAAAAGTTTTGTTTAAATTAGTTTTACTTGCGAAAATACCTTAATTTTTTATCAGAATTGTACATTAAATTTCACTCACGAGTTCATTTCATAGCGAAATTTCTAACAGCTCGAGTGTCGACAAATATAACAGCATAGGCATAATTTACTCGCAAATGGCAAGAACCGACATGGAGTTTTTTCGAGCCAAGTTTTTATAGACTGTGAAAAAAATCTACTTGAAATTTAATATCCATGTACTGGAAGTTTTTATTTATAAACCGGTAACCTTAATTTACTATCCAAGTGCGACGTCAAATTTACTTTTGGTTCAGTAATTTTAATACTTTGCTTTGATTTCGCTGCAAAAGTTTTGTTTAAATTTATCCTACTTGCAAAAGTACCTTAATTTCATATCAGAATTGTGCATTAAATTTCATTGACGAGTTCATGAATAAAAAGTTGCAGTCTTTTTCACGGTGTATCGTAAAGCTATTTTCACGCGCATCCGGGCAGAATTTTGGAAGGCCAATGCCAAAAAGCTGTCGACTTTAAAAGCTCCTAAAGCTGTGACCTTTAGGCATCGAGTTACGCGCACTTCTGAAACACTAAATTATTTCAAACCGATTTCTGTACGCAAAGAACGTAATATTTGTTGATAAAATATTTGCGCGTGAATAACACGTGGGTTGGCTTCTATTTCGATTTTCATTGGCTTCTATATAAAGAACATATATCGCGATAATATTTTCCACAAACTCGCCATGATGTACGAACGAATAAATTTTGTGTAAAAATGGGCATACGTCAAAATATAAGCTCGCAACTTGTGCTTTTTTTGTGCTTTTTTCAACAAAATTCCGGTTAATAATGCTGTTGAGAAAAAAACACTGCCGGGGAGTACACTAATCTATGCGGCCTGAATAATTAATAATTACTGGCTTGTTATCGAATGGACTATGGTGCGTGACCGAGTGGTCGGGAATAAGAGCCATTGGGTTGGACGTGACGTTCGTTCAGCCGCAAAATCATCAAATCGTCCACTCCAACACGAGTACTACACACCGAAGCGCATGAGATAATCTGCTCGTCGACGTTCTGTTACTCGTCGACAAACCTCCTGAATAAACAAGAGTCCGGATTGCCTGTTCATAGTACGGCCATCGATTCGTCACCGACGTTTCGTGCGCGTTTTTCAACCGGGGCTATTTGCTCTTGCGGTGGAACTCGAGAAAACAAAGGGTTAAAAAACAGAGGGTACGCGAAGGGAAAAGCAGAGGAGGCGTTTTGTTGAAACGGTCCAGAGGCTCGGAACTGTAAACTTTTCGCATGATCGACGAGACTATAGTGTTTGTTAGCATTTAGAGCCCTCGTTCAGTCCCAACAATGTTGTTTGGACGTTATTTAAGTACCGCAGAATTGTAGCGTTGGAAAAGTGTTCGGTGGCTAGACGGAGTCGGGCGGAAGTGAACGTAATAAAATAGGGAAGCTGTTGTCCACCATCGTACGGCATCGTTAAAATTAGAGTTTAATTTAATTAAGCCATAAAACCCCGACCGGCGGTGCAGCTGCGTTACTTGGGGGGGGGGGCCGAAGGCGCCAGTGGAAAGCGAGTAAACGATAAAATTGGTAAGACAAAAAGACACCGAGAGCCATGAAACAGAAAGAAAAATGAGAGGATAGAGTAAGCATGAGAATCCGGGACATCGAGCGGAAAACGAACGCCGCGGTGAACCCACGAGACCGAGAAAACCGACTGGATTTCACTTGGAAGTTTTTCCAACGTTTATCGACGTCTGGCGACGTTTTACGGAAAGACGAATCTTCGATCGGGCGTACAAATGGTTGAGGACTTTAGTAGTAAAAGAAAGTATCAGTATCATATCGTGGTGATAGCGCGAGAGCAGCAACTGCATCGGATTTTCAGCACTAGAGCTCAGCCCCGGTGAGCGCACGAAAGAACGGAGAGGTTTTTCAATTTTTTATTGTTCTCCCGTTACCCACTGGAATAAAACAGAGCGGACCTCGGAGTTACCTCTGTCCTTTTCTGCGCTATCCTGTCTGCAGCGACTCGTCGCTTTTTCACTATTCAGAACCAAGCCCGGTTCATGAACCCGTAAAAACTTCACTTTCACGATCGTTATACCCATAGATATTCTTTCCACACCGAATAGTATTCATACAGTATATTTGGATCTTTTGATTTTGCTTCATATAAATGAACGATTTTTTTTTTTTTGTAAATTTCGTGTCGCTTAACACCAACATATGAATATAGCCATTCAGTATTGTTGTGCTCCAGAATAATAACCAGTTTTTCCACGTTCATATTTTCAACAAATAGCTTCGGAGATGTAGAGTCGAAAAAAAAACCCGTTTTTTGATATGTTTTACAATTTCAACCTGCGAGAGGCAGTAGTACATTTTTTTTCCAGCTCGTTCCGGTCACGTGCGCTTTTGTTTCAAGGGAAAACGCCATATTTCTTGTTGAAAAAAAAAAACCTTATGAAACGACTGCACTTGTACCGATATTTAGTATGAATGCGTTTGCTTAATATTCGTACTCCTTGCTCGTTTTTATAAATTTCGATAGTAGATTTTGAGAAACCATAGTCTATTGTGCACAAAGGACAGAAAGTTTAACGTTCCTGGGAAATAAGTCGGGTGATACAGGTGGTGGACTGAAAGGGTCAAAGGTCTGAAAACCCTGTGGGACTTTTTGAACGCTGAGGGTAGCACCAAAAATACGAGGTGGAATGTCAAGTCCGCCCACGTGACACACCCGATTTTCTTACAAATCGGTTATGATTTCGGAAATGAAGAGGGCAGCGAGTGCTCAAGAAAACTATAACTTATAGCAGTGTTAGGGAGAAGATAAGAGGGCGTAAGAAAAAATTAATTTGAAAAATGTTTAAAACGTCACCCGTGTATATCAATTTATTTTCAAAGGATATGGAAAGTTCAGTGAAGGCAGAATGGGGCTTCACCCTCGACACTCGAGAGATTCAACGTCATAGGGAAATATGTGGCGGTAGTGTCGAGATGCAAGAATACAATTAAGAATGTATTACACCTGTAGTCCCAAGCGAAATTTTAATTGCCCTTTCTAACAATACATAATTAAGAAAACCGATTTAAATAGAGTAAGAAACGTGAGAGAAAGAATTTCATAACATTATGACTCTAGGGTGAAAAGTAACTCCCTAGGGAGTAAAGGACTTCCGCCCCTCTTTACTTGCAGGTGTGTGACAAAATAGTATATTGGGCAATAAGGGCCAAAGATTTTAGCCCGTGAAACACCAGGTGCGAAAGCGAAGGAATCGCGAGCTGCGCTTGCGCAAACCTATCCTTTCGCCCACTGCTATGAAAATAGCCATTTTCGCCCCGCAAAACTACCCTGAAAAGCATCCCTATCCAAGCACGTATTACGAAAAAATATACCCCCCCCCCCTCTCCTGCTTTTTCCCCATGGAACCATTGCCGTGGCAACGTGCTTCCTACACGTCCGCACAACCTTTCCATTTCTGATACTGACCGGGGCAGCACCGGTAACTCGATCCTCGTTGAAAAAGAGTTAGTTCGGGCAATAGCGTCCGGCTCGAAAACTCGGAGAGCGAAAATAAGAACATAGAGGAAAAAGCGTATGGTGTTCGTGTGCCAAGTGCAACGGCAGCACTGAAAATCCGCATTGGCTGTGTACTGGTCGGTGCACATACACATGGACACACGGACACATGGTTACTGCAAAAAGATATGGGCGTGTGGTTGGCCAGGTCAAGAAGCGATCCGAACACGCTTACACCGCGCGTCTCGAGCGACTATAGAACACCAAGAGAAATGATCTCGAAGCTATTTCCCAGAGCGCCTGTGAACTCTATCTCACAACAGGTCACAAAAGTTCCGGTATCAAATACGCTCGTCCCGCCGCGAAGCGTTTCAGAGCCGTACTATCGATCTAGATCACCATCTTGCTCGGGTAAACCACTTTCCTCCTGGCGGAACATGTTTGCCCTAGATTTTGGGAGCTGTATCGATTTATCTCCGTCGGATTTCATTCGAAAAAACCTTCAATTACCCAAGACCTTTTCCACACGACTATTAAAAAGTATTTCACTGCTTCAATTCCCATTAATGCAGTTGAAACGAAGAAGTGAAACTTTTGTTTCGATAGATTCATACTACATTTCACCACGACTCCGATATCTTTTGTCTAGCATTTTCAAGACTCTCCGGAAAGACATAGAAAATAAGAGTTTGAATGTTCGGATTTGTATTAAGGTTCATGGAATGAGAATCTTTTGGTTCATTGAATTCGAAATACGACTCGCGTATTTCTTCGGGTATACGTATATGCTGCACTCTGATTTCGGTTCCCGGAGTTCCGAGCAGCATCCCATGATTGTTCTCCACAGAGAAGATAGACGCACGTTCTTTTCACGTTTGTTGGGTCTCCACATTCTCTTATGTTTTATTCTTCAGCCTTGAAGAGAGAGAGAGAGAGATACAAAAAGTGAGAGATGGAAAAGAAGGCTGTGCTGGAGGCTCTGCCATTACGTTCCAATGCTTTTGAAAACTCACGTATGTAGCTCCCTCAGGAATGGTTTCGGAGAATGAAACACTTGGAGACGTTTCGTCGACGCTCGTGATCACGTGTTTTCTCTATCCGGCAGACAACGGCGAGAGGCCGATAACGCAGACGATGAATACACGTCTGAAACGGCACGATGGGTACCCAGAATCCGTGGTACTATCGTGTCTGCTCGTGTTACTCGTGTGGAATCGTGCCAAAGCCGAAATGCCATTTACAGGGTGTGCAGTAAAACCGTCGAGTCATTTTCATCCCTGGTTTTGCCGTGGATTCACCGGATCCGTTCCGACGTAGATTGGAAGGTGGAAAGTTGTCGGAGTCTCTCCGCGTCTCCTTCTTTCTCTTGCTTTCTCCTCGCATTAAGACCTCCCTTTTCTCACGTACATTTCTCACTTGCGTACCACTGCCACACGGAGTAGGAAAATCCTGGGCTTACACGGATTATTACAGCGCGACAGATGATACGCGTTTGTCCTGTAGGAAGTTAAGTTGTCTTCTCGTCTAGTTGAAGTATCGTAAGCTCAGCGGCGAGTGTAAGGAGATGTTGAAACGTTTCCCCTCGTTGAAACGAGATGAAATCCCTTCGGGCTGGAATATCCAAAAGTTTGATGATTCAAGCTCAGTGTTGAGAACAAAATTCAGGCACAAATGACGCCGGGCATGAGAAGTCGACTTAAGAAAAACTATAACGATAAGAAGGCAAACCAACAGAGAAGTTGGCCGAGAAACCGATGAGGGGAGACGAAAAAAAGTGCACTTCCTTTCCATTCTATCCTTCTCTATCTCTATACATTTAACCACTTTGGTGGCGCGTGAGAGATTCAAATTTCGCGCACGTTCTACCTCGTTACGTCGTGCCAGTATTCACGTGGAAAGTGCCTCATGCAATTTGCGGAGGCTCTCTCAGCCTGAACGGACATGCATCATCGGCGCGCTCTACTGTTGCTACTATGTACCGGTAATACTCGTGGTCGTCACGGAGATGCATCTATCGCATCCAACGTACTCTTCCACACACCGGAAATAGAAGCCTGACGAAGAAAGATATCGACAATTGCACTGCATGATCAACTCGATGCACGTGATAGAGTTAACTGGGGGTTTTGTTTCCAATTTCAGCGAAACATATATAACCTATTGAAAAATTTAATAACATCAAAAATTCGTGGACCACATAAAAAGCTTCGCTTGCTTCAATTCTTGCAATCATCCGATCGGATTACAAGAACTTCGGTATCCGAATGAATCAGTGGGGAAATTAATGATTTATTATAAAGCGGTTTTTAAAAAAATCAGTATAAATCTTTTTTCAAACAAAAAGAAAGCTAAATGATCGAATTTTATGGTTCATCAAATGTCTTGACTACCCGACAGTAGTTAGTGTCAATTTTGAGACTCTCCGAGTCGAACGACTCGGCTCGTAGCCGGGACTTGGATGGGTGACCGTTTGGTTGTGACAACTGCTCACCGGGTAGTTTTCTTGAGTTTTTAGTGTACTTTTACCCACTGGAAACTAAGGAAGATATAAGCACCTGCATCGGTACAAGACTTCCACAGTTTTTCTATGTCCCCATCAAAATTTGATGGCTCTGGGGGGATAACAAATACGGCTACAGACGCGAATATACAAGAGGCAAATGTAGAACGAATAAATGATAGAGCATGGAATAATAGCTAGGTGGTACAAATAGAAACCAAGGCCCAATAATAACTTCCTTAACTATTCACCGTTTATCACAGTACCGCTGCAGTCTGACCAATAATGGAGTCGAACTACTTGGCAGAGACTGACCAACTCGCACGGCGAACCCTTTACTGCCGATACCTCGGTGAATCAACTGAATCGACTCCTCAAGCGTACTAACAGGGTCTTCAATGATCCTCCAAGTGCCTCTAACTTTCCTTGACCGCCCTGGAATACTCCCATCTCGGAATTCACTCCAAGATACATCAGATACGTGCATTTCCATCTTTGTGGGTTCTATAAGCGGCTCGCCGGTAGAAGGACATTGCGGAGGACGAGGAATAATTTTCTAAATATTCATACGCCGCAACTCGGGTGTGGGTTGCAGACGGGAAGGACGGGATTGAGATGGGAAAGGGTTGCTGGCGTCTAGGGGCGGAGAGTGAAGGTGACTTTGGCTCGATAACATAAATATTTCATCCTGTCTTCATGGTGACTTCGAACGGGCGACGAATATGAAATCCCCAATGACGTGTAGCAGCAATCTATTCTATGGACCTGAAAGCTATTCCGCTCAATACATATGTATTCGGGGGTATGTACTTTGAAAGGAATGTAAGAAACTGAAAAAAAAATCGTACAGTAAAATTCAGTTTATAGACAGTTTCGCCTTACGAACGGTTGATCGTGCCGATATTTAGTCTTCTTGCGTCATCGTTAACTATAAAAACATATTTACATGACAACATATTTTTTTAAATATATTTATAATAGATATGAAGTCACTAATTACTTTCGAAACGCCTCTATCATTTTTTGTTGTTGTGAATAATTCGGTGGTACTTTTTTTTAAAAATGATTTATCGTATTGGTAAGAGAAACTGTGAAAAAGTGCGCAATCTTGAACTTTGCATGCTGCTTCCTCATTATTTGTTATTTTTCAGAGTTTTATTTTTCATTTCTTTATGAGGAAGTGCGTTGATCAATTTTGGCTTTCACATAGACAAATTTAGATAAGAAATGAAAAGCACTGAGGAATCATTGTCGATAATTGTACTTTACGATGATAAAACTTGTAGAAAATGAATTTTAAATTGTCGATGAAGTCGAATTGAATAGGTGTTTAGGGGATAGAATATTGCGAGAAATTAAAAGCTCTGACTGATTTTCTTGCGTGTTGAATTTTAGTCCGATTGATGAACTTAACTCACGTATCTTCGATTTACCAGTAATTAAATTAAATGAAATATTACTATCCAACTCCTTTATCAATATTAGCTAACCTTTGTAACATATATCTCTTAATGCTATTAATTGTATATCATTTTGTTAATATCGCCTGAAGATCGTGGAAAAACAAAAAAAATCATATTCATCTAAAATTTAAATCACTGGGTAGACGTTAATAGAACCTTTCACTGAGCATCGCTGAACACTATTTCATCGATAAAGAACTTTTCGACACGTTAGTTAGGAGACGAAGGAAGCTAAATTTTATCGTAACGGAAATGGTTGCCTGACGAGGTTGAACAGGAATATCGAGAATTGCACTTATACATTGAAAACTGATTCTTCTACGTGAGCAACTCCTCTGAACTTTTAATTGAACCACCAGAAATTGAAAAAAGTTTTGATGAATTTAGCACTGACTTGTCTAGTGTAAAGTATAGTTCAAGGAGGATCAGTGACAAAAAAAAAATCATCAGATATCATCAAAATAAATGTATGGATGATTTTCGTCTTCCAGAAATCTTACATTTAAATTTCATCAATTACATATCAAGCACAATAATTCTGCAATTTTGTATAGACATACATTGCACCAAAAGTCGTGTGCAACAAAAAGTAAACAAATTTGCATGTAGCTTTCCGACTAAAACCACTCAACAAATTTTAATTCTAATACAAAAATCTCCACACACACCATCGTGAAAAGTGAAATTGGTTCACCGGTTCACCCTGAAAGTTACACGATAAAATTTCTATATTTCATCTTGCACCGTTCTGCTTCATTGTATTCTAATGTTCGATATCTACTCGATGCGCTTTGAGTATAGCATTTTCAAAAGAAGGTCTTTTCATCTACAGAATCAATTTCCTTTTTAGGAAACTGGCTTTACTATGCGTCTGATACGAGTTACTTACCGAACACTCAAGAAACGACGACAAGGTTCGTGCCTACAGCTTGTCACCGAGAAAACCTGTAGCACCGACAGTACCAAGTCCGACAGCATCACGTTGTAAGCACCCGGTAGAGCAAATGCACGCAGACAAATCGATTCACTCTGGGCAGACCCTCGACAAGGTACATATGTACCGGGAGGTTCTCGAGTGGAGAAACGCGGAGCGCCGTTTATGCTCCATAGTATGCCGAGCCCGTCCCTCTTTATGTACCTAATAACCACGATTTCCCTCCCCGCACTCACGACGGCGTGTTTCCACCAGCCGGCAGCAAGTAGTGCACACCACGATTCCGGGAGTTCCGTTACATTATTCGATTCCAATCGTTGCTTGCGCGCTAGCGTCATCCTTAGGTAATTTACATTGATTTATCGGGCAGGGCACCACCGCGGTTCCGCTGGTGCTCCTGCGGCTCTCGGGGCATACCCGCATACGCGCCAATATTGCAAGAGTACCGAGACCCTCGCCTCAGGCTTCGCTCCTCACTCGCTCTACTGGAATTCGTAAAGCGAATTGCGCCGAATTGTGTGCTATAGATACACTTTACACGATGTGGGCAGAGTCGGAGCAAGTCTGAGAGAAACGTTGCGCTGCTGGGCCATTCCCCATTTGGGGAATTATACGTACCCCGTTCGCCTTGGGAACACGAGACCCTCTCGCACATTAAACTCCTTCTGCAATGGAAATTATTATTTATCCGCCGAGAGCTACGCACACTCTACAAAATCATTTATAACTGTCGAGTTTCAAGACGTTTACGTGTGTGTGTGTGTGTGTTTTACGTGGCTCTTGTAGCGATTCGATTTCTTCTCTCGTTTTCATGATTCTTTTTTCTTCCAACTTCTTTCGCGTGTTGCTGTCCAATTTCCCGGAGATACCTCGTGACAGTTCTCTTAAAAAAGAAAAAAAAATGTAGGGTGATCTAGGATTGTAATTTTGTCGAGCCGCTCCGGCTGATTTTCCTTCGCTCGGTAACTCTCCACGAGTAATTCATTCTCCGGAATGGCAAGTGAGAAAAGGGACGAGAAAAGCGCACCGAGCTTTCTCGTCTATTTCATTTTGGCTCTCCGGCTTTTCTGCAGAATTCTTTACGATTCTAACCGCAGTTACAACGGTTACAACACCGAATGGCTGTATACCCTACGCAGGTTATTTTTTTTTTGTTTTTTTCTTTTGTTACTGTGCTATATGCTTTATCGCGGTCCGTAGATGGTTCAGCTGCGCTCAACGCCAACTATTCAGATACGAAGTTACTATCGACCGTAGTGGAAAGCATGTATATCGCCGAGGGCATTATATCGTTCCGCAGTATTCACGTAATCCCTATTGCACTTATCGACCATCAGGGAGGATGCCACCGCTATTCGAGAGGGAGAACCCCGAAGGTCGCACCGTAATCACGTGACTGACTCATCGCAATCGACAAGAGATTTAATCAGTCGAGCCCTTTGCGGTAATTAATCCTCGACGGTCAGGAGCGCCTGACGTTGGATATCAAAAATTATTAAGTGCTGCATACTTTTTTTTAATTTTGCAAAAAATTGCAGAAATATGAAAAATTCGAAAAATGCACTTCTCAAATTGTCACGCGTAAATTTTGTGACAATTCATAAAATCAAAATGTGGGTTACATTTCCAATGAAATTTCGTTATTCGTTAACCTTATGTGGAATTTCTTATTTGAATTCGAAGATATGTCTTCAATATTCATTACCTCAATGTGGCTAATATGCTACGATGGCAGATGAAGGACTAAAATGAATGGATGGAAATGAAATTTTATGAATCAGTGGATATAAAAATTACTGTATATTGTATTTCATTTTTTTTTGTGTATAAGCTTCAAATCAATTTTCTTATTTTTTTTTTCTCAAATATCTGGGCGTGAAATATTTACAATGAAATTCCTAACTTAAATCTGCTGAAAGCCTCACAATGAACACTTTCATAAAAGTATGCTTGTAAGTTTCGTGCAATTTTTTTCATATTTTTATATCCCTATCGATTTGTAAGTTATACGAAAAAAATCTTCGGTAGATGTTCGAGTTACAGCGCTGAAAAATGGTATATTATGTTCATTATAGGAAAATTGGCCCAATAATTTGTCGGTTCTTCGACTTTCAGTCAGCTTTATTACGTAGCAGTGTATTTGTGGTATCGTAATTTAACTAACATCGTAGTTTGGAAGTTTTCAGATATTTATGTGCTCAGGAAGTTTGCCGCTGTTATGACTCTGAATAGGAAAGTGAAGAGAATAAAAAAAGCTGCTTTAGAATTCCCCGAAGGTGGTTGATCCGTGAGGGTCGCTAATGCAGGCTTTGTTGTTGTGGACGAAGGAGGGCGAACCCCAAGCCAGGCGAGGAAGAAGTAGCAGGAAACTCGTGCTTGCCATCTTTTTCACATTAGATATTCATAAGATTTTCGTATCAATTTGGCGAGCTTCGGTGATCCAACGGAGGCCCACATCGCTCGAGTGCGCGCATCACTTTGTTGTCCGACATATAAATTCGGATTACTATAAAAAATAAGTTAAGTCCATAAAAAATATGTTAATCTACCGCAAGAGTTTTTTATGTCCAATGTGACCACTCATTCTGGCATGGCATCCTTTTGAGCCCTTGCAACTTCGTGAAGAGTTCGAATGAAAAAGAATTTAGAGAATTTATTCACCCAGTGATTACGAATGTTCGGTAAATATTATCAATTATTATAAGAAAATTGTTACGTTGAACAATACATAATTTTCTTCTTTGGTAGTTACAGATACTCCAAAAACATGGCAAGCCATAAAAAATAAGTTAATCTCCCGCAAAAGTTTTTTATGTCCAATGTGACCACTCATTCTGGCATGGCATCCTTTTGAGCCCTTGCAACTTCGTGGAGAGTTCGAATGAAAAAGAATTTAGAGAATTTATTCACCCAGTGATTACGAATGTTCGGTAAATATTATCAATTATTATAAGAAAATTGTTACGTCGAACAATACATAATTTTCTTCTTTGGTAGTTACAGATACTCCAAAAACATGGCAAGCCATAAAAAAAAAGTTAATCTCCCGCAAGAGTTTTTTATGTCCAATGTGACCACTCATTCTGATATGGCATCCTTCCCATCATCATTCCCTTGCAACTTCGTGAAGAGTTCGAATGAAAAAGAATTTAGAGAATTTATTCACCCAGTGATTATGAACGCTCGGTAAATATTATCAATTATTATAAGAAAATTGTTACGTCGAACAATGCATAACTTAATGTAGTTGTGGCAACTACAAAAAAAATTGGTTCTATGAGCTAAAAATTAATAGTTGCCACGTAATAGTTACTACACTATAATTGTCTTTTAGTGTACAAGAGCATGATTGAATTGTCAAACTCAATTATCAAAACATCCCAACATAATCTCTTATGGGAATCCATTGAATATCGGTATGCTTTTGTCGCATTATGTTTTGGATTTTTACAAAAGTCATAGGATGCAACTTTAATTTCGGAACTTCAATAATTCATAATTTCAAAGACAATAAGATATTTTTAAAACACATTACCATTTCACTACAATTTATCTTCATTTCAAGATTCGATTAACTGGTAAACATTTCCATTTATTTAAAATGCAAGAGGTGTCGTTACTGCATGTTGTCGCAACACCGTAAGATTGCAGCGTCGCGAGCGAAGAAAGACTTCTTTTTCACTTAGTTTGCTGAAAGTACCACGATCTCAAGAGCGCGATGCGCCTGCAGCGATGCTTTCCGAAAGTAGCAATAGCCGGATGCCGTCCTGACGACGTAAATTGAATCAGGTATTTTAACAAGAGGCAAGAAAGCGCAAGAAAAAAAAAAAGATAGGAAAAGGAAGCTGATTATTTTTCCTGTTAAGACGGTGTTCGCGCGAACTGGAATGAGGAACAAGACAAAAAGACAGGAAAAGATGTTCGTTCAACGTCGCGTTAAAGTTACGAGTAGATGCGATTCACTATTTACATTCAACTCGTCCTCCTATATTTAACTTGGAACCACCATATGATTAAGGGCTCATTTAATGCTAATTAGTTGCGTTATTTTCCTTGACTCGCGACGCTCCTTATCATGCTCTTCAAGTTCTTTCTTTTGACGGTTTGCTCGCTTGTCAGTCCTAAGAACAAATCAAATTATAATTGCTCGGCTAGCACAAAACAAAATCTCGTGAGACCCGTAAGCTCGCTCTGTTCGCGAGAGAGTCCAAAGAGAAAGCGTTAAACTACGAGCAAAGAAAACCCGAACTGAGCTGGGGCATGGAATGCGTGAATTTCAATTAGTAACACGGTAAAGTTAATTACCGGAGCTTAACTCGGTGCTCCGTGCTTTCGTATAAACATCTCGTCCTGCCTCACCCGGCGCTAAATGGAGATCGTTGATTATAACACGAGTAATACATGCGCGTACAAATATTTCAATCTATGGATCAGATTAATCCCGGATATGGCATAATTCAGACAATCGAACACACTGTAGAACCTGTACTCAATAGTCATCACTGTTTATCCAACTACCGTACTCCCTGGGTGATTTGTAACAGCAATTATGACCGGAACGGATACCTCTGATTAATCTGATATACAAGCATCCATTTGTCCCACGACTTACTTGATTTCCATTTTTATTTTGTGCGATCTTGTATGACACCATTAATATTTACGATTTATTGAGGTTCTACATAAAAAAGTACCTGAGTGCCTTCAATTTTAATTATTATTCTTTGCAATATATAAATAGAAAACCACAACCAATTGTGTCTTAAAAAGTTGATACACGCAGTGATGCATAATTCGGTTTGAAGGAATCCATTTAAAATAATTGTGGAATAAATAAATGCAATTTCTACTTCAATACAAACGTAACGATCTCTCATGATTGTCAGATTCTAGAAAACAAAAAAAAACCTTTTATCGTTTAAGAATATGAGACAGGGCAATATAGGAAATAAATAAAAAACTGAAACCAATTCTCTATTAGAAGGTTGATAGACGCAGTGATGGGCGATGCATAATTCGGTTTGAAGGAATTCATTAAAAATAATTGTGGGATAAATAAATGCAATTTCTACTTCAATACAAACAAACCTAACGATCTCTCATGATTGCCAGATTCTAGGGAAAAAAAAAAACCTTTAATGGTTTATTATTTCTCATATATCGGCAATTGTACACGAGGCAGACAGATTGTACAGTAGCGAGTAAAGAATACGAGACAGGGCAATGATACTCATTGCTTGAATCCTGGTAAGGCGATAAGCAGGCTTAGAGCTGTACTGCTACAGTCGGAGGTCAGATAACGAAAGTGGCATCTTTCCAGAAACGATAAGTCGCTCCACTCGCTATCCCAATGATCCCACACCAAACCAGAGGAGGTTCCAGCATCTCGAAGACCCGCAGGCGTAATACTTCTCTTTCATAGCGTTTCAGCTGCTCTTTCGTGACTGCCAGAGGTAGGGACAGAGGGAAAGAACCTCGGCTCGTGGCCAGCAATCTCACGTGTCCCGCTGAGCTTTCCTCCCTGTCACCGACACGGTAAACTCCTGAACACACACGTGTCTCTCATATCCTTCATACATTTTGCGAAATTTTCGGCAAACTTCCATAGTATCCCGACGAGATAAATGAAAGTATGTTACGAAAAATATTTCAAAACTTTTAATAACAATCCAGTGTTTTAACGCGTTGTTGGACATAAATGAAAATTATATTTTTGTGCACGCGCTTCCGACTGTGTGAGATATTACAAATCTACAGTTTTAACTCCTCCAGTTAAAACTGGAGGAAGCTAAAGCGTAGTTTTGGAACTGCCCTACTGAAGTACCCGAGCAGAAATTTACAGCGTTACATCAGGCATAAATCTGGCGGTGCTTAAGGCCCCTTCAGGGTCTTCTCATCGCTCATTCACGACCTGATTTACGCCGGATGAAATGTTCAAATATTTTACTCCGCTATTTGGTTCAATGTGTTGGATTCGAAATTCCGTTCATTTTCGTGCAACATTATTATCCGCACAAAATATATTTATGCAATTATCGAAAACGAAAGCCGTATTCATACACATCACTTATTTTGGGAAATTCTCCGCACACCATCAGAGTGCCTGGATGAGATAAATGAAAGTGCATTACGGAAATTATTTCAAAACTTTTAATAATAATTATTCGTTACAATACGCAGTTGGAAATAGATGAAAATTATATAAAATATAATAAAAATGCAATTTTGCCTCCTCTGGTTGAAGCTGGACGAAGTAAAACCGTATTTTTTTAACTACCGTAATGAAGTAGACGCAAGTAGAAATTTGCAGCGTAGCATCAGGCATGGATCTGTCGGTGTTAAGGCCCCTTCAGGGTCTTCTTATCGCTCATTCAGGATCTCATTTATGTCGGATGAAATGTTCAAATATTTTACTCGGCTATTTGTTTCAATGTGTTGGATTCAATATTCCGTGCCCTCTCATGCAACACAATAATCCTCATAGCGTATGTTTATGCGACCATAGAAAACAAAAGCCGTATTCATACACATCACTTATTTTGGGAAATTCTCCGCACACCATGAGAGTGCCTCGATGAGATAAATGAAAGTGCATTACGGAAATTATTTCAAAACTTTTAATAATAATTATTCGTTACAATACGCAGTTGGAAATAGATGAAAATTATATAAAATATAATAAAAATGCAATTTTGCCTCCTCTGGTTGAAGCTGGACGAAGTAAAACCGTATTTTTTTAACTACCGTAATGAAGTAGACGCAAGTAGAAATTTGCAGCGTAGCATCAGGCATGGATCTGTCGGTGTTAAGGCCTCTTCAGGGTCTTCTCATCGGTCATTCAGGATCTCATTTATGTCGGATGAAATGTTCAAATATTTTACTCGGCTATTTGTTTCAATGTGTTGGATTCAATATTCCGTGCCCTCTCATGCAGTACAATAATCCTCATAGCGTATGTTTATGCGATCATAGAAAACAAAAGCCGCGTTCAAACACATCACTCATATCGCTTCCATATATTGGGAAATTTTCGGCACACCATCGTAGTGGCTGGATGAGATAAATGGAAGCGTATAACGAGACACATTTCGAAACTTTTGGGAATAATTTTCCATTAAAGGGCGCCCAGCTGGAAATAAATGAAACTAACATTTTTACAAATGTTTCCGGCTGTGTAAAACATTATAAAACTGTGATTTTGCTTTCTTCGATTTCAATATACTTGCTGCAATATGTTGGATATGATTTTTCGTGCTACTATCAAATCAAATACAAAATCCGCGCTTGCACACATCTCAAATTTCTCATATATTATAAAAAATCCTTGGTACACCATGGCAGAGGCTCGACGAGATAAATGGAAGCGTGTAACGAGAAACATTTCGAAACTTTTGGGAATAATTTTCCATTAAAGAGCACCCAGCTGGAAATAAATGAAACTAACATTTTTACAAATGTTTCCGGCTATGTAAAATATTCCAAAACTGTGGTTTTGCCTCGCCGAATTTCGCTGCATTTGCGTCAACGCGTTGAACCTAATTTTCCGTGCGTTCTCATGCAGCATAACTATCCATTGTCAAGCAAATATTGAGCAATATTTTTTAATTATGTTTCAGATGAAGTGAGAGTCCTTTATTAGCTATTCGGCGTTCGAATAGCTGGAATAAAGAGGCAGCAGAGCTTCCTCTGGGGCACGGTCGGGCTTGATTCGACGAAGAAGAGGTGGAAGAGAAGGAGTAGAAGGAAAACGTATCGATCGCGAGCTCGCTGGTGAGTACGGAAAATTAGTAGCCCACTTACGCTGTACCTCGGGCACGAGGCTGATTACGAGCCCATAGAACGCGTGCTCCATACTTACTGCTATATTTCGCCCCTCTCAAATAACTCTCGAAAGTGCGGATATATATATATATATATATCCAGAGCCCGGAGCGTCCGTATTGCTTTCACGTTTTCCAGACTATAGACATATATACGTATACATGCCAGCGTCACCATCACGAGAAGAGGAAATCGGTTGAAAAAGTTGGAATAAAAAGAGAATCTCAAGTTAGAGGAGAGAAGAATAGATCGCGAAGCGGGTGCAGGACGATGAGGCTAACTTTCGAGTTACGCGTTCTCGGGGGGGAGGGTAAAGGTTGAAGCGGTTAAGATGAGTTGCCAAGTCGTTTGTACGCGGGTCGCGAGAAAGTCGCTCGCGCTGCTTGTGTGAAAGGCTTGTAGAGAAGCTTGAGAAAGGATACGACGGAAGAGGAGCTCGCAAAGGTATAAAGCTATAGCTATGGGAGGTGGGAACGTACGGGCGTGCGTCTTGGCCGCAAGTGCAGGACGCTGATTTATGACCATCGATTTTTCTCATCGCTGCTCCTTCTGCTTGCTGCTTGTACGACCGCCAACTCGTGAATTTTAATTGAATTTATGCGAGATCCGGTGGGAGAGCAGTCGAGTAGGAAGTAAGGGTGGTTATACGTATAGGAAAAGCGGACAAGGCGAGGGAGTGGGGAAAAGAGAGAAGCCAACGAAGCGAGCCTCGCGCTGGCCACTTGACGACGGTGCCCGCAGGATGGCCAGCGCTTGGGAACGCTGACGGAAGTATACGAGCTATGTATACATCGCCACTGAGAAGAAAAAGTGAAGAAAAAAAAAAAAAACAAAAAAGAAAACCGGATGAGCGAATTGCGGGGTAGCCACGAAGTGAGCTCCCTTTCCCTTCCTCAGCCGCGTGAATCTCTCAAACTATTTTAATAAAATCCGTGCCGTGGTGACCGCCAAAGTTGCCGTGTGCGCTGGAGTTCGACGCGGGCCTTCGGCGTAAAAAATAAAAGATGGCTCATTTTTTTTTTCTCCATCCAAAACTCGACGCGCCATCAACTGTAGTTTGGCCGACCCAGCGCATTTAAAATAGGACGAAAACACGTTGAAGCTGCGACACGAGGAGACATTAGCTTAGCGGCAGTTAAAGGTGAGCTCGGAGTGTTACTTCAAAGTGGAGTCAAAGTGCACGCAGTCACGTCAAATTATGCGAGTGAAAATTATTTGTGTCTTTACACTCGTTACCGAAGCCCCTCCGTAAAAGAGAACGCCGACGTTTTTTTGATACGCGCACACGCGTTACCATTGTAGGGGCTGTTTATTACGTCGTTAATTCCGACAACGTCACTTTGTTGCGATGTTTACGCAGGGAAACGTGTCTGGAGGATCGCCGAGTGGGCGGTCATCCATATGCATACGGATATTTCGACGCGGACCATGTCTTCTTTGCTCTCCAGAGAGTTTGGCGTACGGCCGAATTCTCCTCCAGCTGCACGGACTCTCCTTTCATATCCTTTCCCGAGAGCCAAGTATTTACATAAACACGTCAGCCGCACGTCCGGATGACGAGTTTCCGTCGCGGTTTTCTCAACTCCGGGTCGTGCACTTTCCGCGGCTGCGGAAGTGCCGCAGATTCTAGTGATTCTAGTTGCAGACACTTCGCTTTTGCATCTGGGCGAAAAACGCTTATAATTCTTTTGACAGAGAGTAAGAGTGTCGATTATTTGGTCACCCTCGAAGCAAACTGTTAATTAAATATTATTTTTAATAATTTCTATTCAAAATAGATAATTATTTGCAAGCAATACAATTATTCATTACAATACATTTGGATAAAAACATTAATCATAAATTACTCACGATACACACGGTTTTTTCCAAGATATAAATAAATTCCTTGATCACTGTTGAAAAAGTAATAAAATTTATGGTTTTTAAGAGCGGTTTGTAACTATTCGAATGAAAAATAATTTGAGTTACAAAATTATGCAAAATCGTTATTTCGACAATAGTTAGAAAATGTTCGACAAACAGAGTTA
Source organism: Clistopyga incitator (assembly GCA_947507545.1). NCBI lineage: Eukaryota > Metazoa > Arthropoda > Insecta > Hymenoptera > Ichneumonidae > Clistopyga > Clistopyga incitator. The sequence goes on from OX382175.1 coordinate 5,884,415, forward strand.
TTATCATTATTTCTATTTATAGTTAGAAAAAATTACTGACGATAATTGATATCCTAAAATGCGCGTTACTATTTATTTTCAAGATTCATTTATAGTCATGAGAGACGGAAATTATGTGAGCACATTGGTTATCGAATACTAAACGTTTCTGGCAAGCGATGATCCCGAGCAGTAGAAATACTCGGTTTGCGTCAGCCGATTGCGTCGCAGTGGTGAGGAGAACAATCGAGTAGCCGCCGTCGAGGCAGTAGGAGACAGTGAGTGGAACAGAAAGGGAGTCAATTACGAGTCCCTTTTCCAGTCATTAACTGATTCGTATTTTTTTGTTCTTCTTCTTCTTCTCCTTCTTCTCACAATTAATAGAGTCTCTGATGTAGATGCGTTATTGTTCGGATTTAATTTTCCGATAAAATGGAATGCCGCGTAAAAAGTCGACGTTATGAAAAATAAATTGCCGGTAGTAAATAATGGCGGAGGGAGATAAAGCTGGGGAGTAAAAGGTAGAACAAGGGAGTCGTTTAGTGGAAGATAATTACCTCTGGAGATGCTGGCTGGCTGTTGCCTTGCGGGCAATGAGAGAGAGAGTAAGAGCACGCCTCGCGCTATGTACCCAAGCGATTACACCGAAATCGGCTTTCGGGCGTAACACGGCACAGGGCTAGTGCCAGTGCTGTACTAGCTTCTCTCTTCCAGTAAACGCCCTAGCCAGGCCTTCACGAGCTGGATTAATTATCCGCGGCCGGATGTCCGGGGCGTCAGCACAATGATTAATCGAGAAACGTACTAGCTTCCCACTTGGTTGGATGTGTGTGGGTTAAGAATGCGGTAGTCAGTAAGATATACGTAAGATACAACCTATGAGGTATGCGGTATGCAGCCAAAGGATAGCAATCAAAATACCAAAACCCAAAAAAAAAAAAAAAAAAGAACACACATGGTGTATACCAGACCTTCTAATATCGTGACCAAAAATATTTTTTACAAATTCCATTCGATGGAAAATTACATCGAAGTAATATGGTTTCCTGCAATAAATTATTTCGAAACAACCTTTTATTGAAAAATTGAGACATATTAATATAGAAAAAGTTTTCTATCACAAGCAGCTCTGGTAATAAAGTCTGCCATCGTCCAGCTCAGAAAGTGAAAAAATTCTACTCCACCAGTTAAAATGTAGACCCTCTTGAAAACCGAAATGTGACAGTCCCGCAAAATAAACGGAATATCCTACATTTCTGGCACTCCTGAAAGCCTCCAAAAATGTTAGATATTACCCAATTGGAAACTGCGGACAGAAAGTTATGGTTGGACCTTTAATCGTGTTACCGAATGAAATGAGTTTTGGGCCCTCGGATGAACCTCCAATCGTCGCATATTCTATCCACTTCGATTCAACGAAGGATTTTAAAGAGGTTTGAATTTTAATTCGGGTATATCCTGTAATTACTCCGAGAGAGTTTGGTGGAATATTTTGTATTTCTCGTAATGCCAACAGGCGCACGTACACTCGAATGTTTCTGTTTTTGCTCTGCGCTATCGGATCTGTAACTGCTTTTGACGTCTGATATCAAAATGGAATCAAGCTGTAGGGAGGGACAGAGGAGATAGGAGGAATAATAACCGCAGAATGGAGGTGGGCGTGGATTCTGGAGAGTGGAGAGTCTGGTTTCCATCGCGAAACTCACCTGCGATAGAGCTCTATATGTGCGGTACGTTGGAACGTGCCTTGGCGGCTATGGAGGCTATACAAGGACCTCACGATATACGAGGGCCACGATGCGCCAGGGATGCCTTCGCTGCATCCGGATTTACAGAAACTCTCCACCAACACCAGCATAACTGCATCCATGTGTGGAGAGTCTGTGGAATTGAAGGAATACTTGGGTGCAAGAGCACCGAGGCACACCCAAAATTGGACGTTCCTTGTGCTGCTGCTGCTGCTGCTGCTGCTGCTTCTGCTATAAAGCTTTAGGAGAGAAGGAAGTGAAGAGCCGAAAGAAAGTGAGACGTAATACGTGTGCTATACAATATAGCTCAGCGAAAGTTCCCACTGTATAGTGCATTCTGCTATAGAGAGAACAATAGTGAAACGTAGTCCTGGAGGAGCGATTCGCGCACGAGAGAAGTTCAGACACAGCGAAGAAACTCTAACGGAATACTTTGACTTGTTGTGTAGGTTTCTCGGTTGTGCTTCGCTGGAAAATTGTACTTTAAAAGTCGTTCTCTCCAGCGCGCTCCGGTCCTTGCACCCGGCTTGTATATATTCCCCAACAAAATCGCATCTACGCGCAGCGGAATAGCACATGGAGTATCAGTCTGGAAGATTTGCCTAGATTTTCCCTCGAAACCGCATTCCCGGGATCATTTCTCCTTACTGGCATTTCCGGCGAAGCAAGATAAAGATAAAGGCCCCGATGGATCTTCCCGTTCGAAGCCAGTGTCAAAAGTGGGAAAGGGCTTTTTCATTGTCTCTGTACGTAAACGCCACTGTAATTGTCTTCCGGAGGTTCATCCGCAAATATTTCCAGTCGAAAACTAGTAATGCTGTTGAAGTTTCCAACAAAGCGCGCTTTGACTCGATTGTTTCCACTGCTTGTTCTCGCGGAACAGAATTCACAAACGGGCCATTCCCAAAAGGGTCAAACACCCAAGCGCAAGACACGCAAATAACATACGCAGTACGTGTCGTAAGATAAATGTTGACTACGCGGCTCAACTCCGTCGTAGTTTTAATTGTATTAGACGGTAAATTGCTCGATTATTTTGCGTTAAGTGATGGAGTATTCGTAAGACGTACGACAATGAACTCGAGTGACAGTGGGATAATAGAATTGTGCACAAACCGGGTGGTAGTCCAGGTGTCGTAGTGCTGTTCCAGTAGATAGAACGAGGTGTATAAGCGAGGAGAGGAATGAGAACTGACACGAGAACCGGGATGAGCTTTACTCGTCGAACGCACGTTAAAAACTTGCTACCGACAGTAAAATCGATATTTAGTCTCGGGACGAGGGATATTAATGATCCTCTCTTAATTATGCTTCAATGAGGATAGTTTAGCTTCGCTCGGAAACAAGTCGTAAGTTTAACAGCCCGCGACCATAATATACTTCGGTGGTGGTTATATATTCGTTGGATGAAGTACGAGATTAGAGGTGTGATAGGGGAACAGGTGTTTCGCGATGAGATAAGCTCGCGGCTTTTCGAGTGGCTCGCCAGTATAGGATAAGAGGGAGAGAGTGAGAGACAGAGAGAGAGAGAGAGATTGGTATTCGCATCGTTATATATAGAGAACTGTACAAATAGTTAAATTGTAATTCCCTGCGGGTGCGGGAACGAGAGCTCGTCCTCTCCTGTGGTCCAACTTCCTCTTCTCTGTTATAATAGTAACTCACTGCTACACCTCGGCTCCTCTGCGTCGTGTCAAGAATTAAAAGCCGGGATAATTTCAAGCGCGAGAGCGCTCAAGACGCACGTGGAACGTTCAAATAATCATGGTGGAGTAATCGAAGAGAAACAGGAGTTGAGAATTCACGGTGAAGAGTCTGAGAACGTCGGGAAAATGCGATAGACGAGCAGACAGCTCGGGAGATTAAAAAAATAATCAGTTGTGAAAGTAATTGTGGAGTAACTCGACGTGCTATAAGCCAGTCATAATATTGACTCATTTGAGGGCCGTGCTCGAAGGATATTGACACGAGAATGCCCTATCATCCCCGGAATGATACACTGGTTAGTATAACTAAAAGACGCTTGAGCTTGAAACATCGCTTGCTATATATCGCAGTGCGTTTACGTTATCCGTGTATCGTTCCGGGGAACGCAAGGAGAATCGCAACCCGCGAATCTCGTGCCAGGAACGCCGCGGTGTCGAGGTCGTTATCCCCGAGTGGATCTCCGCGGCGAGACAGAGATGAGTCGCCGCAACGCGTTGCTTTACCGTGCTTACTCTTCACAGAGTATTCGAACAATGCCGCACGGAATAGAGGAAAAATCTTTTCTCTTTCCCGCAAAATTTATCGCAGTTATAAATCTGATACTCCATTTTTATATGTTTTCTTTTGTTTTTTTTTTGTGCTAAAACTATGAAGCTTCGAGTATCTCACTCGAGAGTCGTGTATATACCGCGTTGAATATAATGGAGGATATTGTAGCTCGGTACTGTGCGGCGAAAAATTATGAGTGCAATATATGTATATCAGAAATGTTATATCGCAAGCCTCGACGAGAGCTGAAAGTCAAAGACCTCTCATTCTCCGTCACTTCCTCTCTCTCTCTCTCTCTCTTTCGCCGGAAGAGGCAACGTCCGTGGTAGACATATCAAAAGCTGTGAAGTATAGCGTGCTGATATTACGGACGCGTCAGGTGCAGCCACGTGAGGCACGTATAGCGCTGCACCGACAACGTATCGTCGAATATGGCCCACTGCGAAAGCCATAAGCCCACGAGGAGTATTTATATGGAGAACGAGACTGGGCGAAGAGCCTCCCAAGCTCGTATATACACTCTTGAACGATCGGGCCACTCGAACGTGGAGGCTCAGTGCGAAGCTTTTCCGCATTTCTTACACCGGAGCTCATGGTGTCTCGGTCATTCATAACTATTATCGATTTTTGCTTTTGAACCACCTACCTGCGGGACCAACACGCCCATCAACCGCTTCCCGCCTGTCTCGTACGTGTCGTGCGAAATATCCAACAATATTATAACACCCAATGCATATCTTACATATATTCAGTCATAAAATCGCAACACAAATATCGCTCTTCAACCTACAGGGGGATACTGATGTATACAATCTTTATGGCCACTTAACCGCTAGCTTACGAGCCACCAACACAATTTCTCTGATTGGAAGCAACATTTTTCCAGACACAGTTGCAGATACGCGTTCATCGTCGTTAAACGGGATATTTCACGAGTTTATAAACAACTATTGCGTATCATATCGCGATGTAGACGAGCCTTGGGATTTCGATAATAATGAAATGGACTCGTGAAGTAAAAATGCGACTTTGTTTCTTCACGTTAATTCGTATATTATTCTGGCACGCAATGCCACACGCTTCCGGGAACGTTAAAATAAGCACGATGATCGATTGGTGTATAACATTTTCGTACCACGAAGGAAACTAACGTGTTGTGCAAATTTTCCCGAAGACGACGAGATAAATAGCTGTTTCAACAACCTTTGGACTTTCAAAACAGTAACCAGACACAAAGGGGTCAGAGAGAGAGAGAGAGAGAGAGAGAGAAACAAAAGAAAAGAGGAAAAACTGAAACTGTGGTGTATAATGACATCGTCGAATAACAAACGCGTTAAAGCGAGGAGGGCTGTCCCGCGCCGGCAGAGGCGAAAAGTTCAAACGAGAGAGCGCGCAAAGGGAAAGAGGCGGGCAATTAATAGAAAAGTGAGAGAAGCCGGCAAAGGGTTGGGAGAGGGGCGTACGCGGAGGGTATAAAATCGAGGCCGAATAACAGTGAGTTACTGGCAATTCGCTGGGAGGAGAGAGGGGAGCACAGTTTCCTTTGGCGTTGGAACTGCGAAAGAAGAGAATCGCATCTTGCCCGAGTTTCCCGGAGGCTCGCGAGTCCCGGGACCGAAGGTATTAGTAAAAGGGATGAAAAGGGAGTCGAGTGGAGGGATTGGGATGTCGAGAGGCTCCTCGAGCTTTCGAGGCAATCGATGAAAAGCACGGCTCTCATTGAAACGAGTGACGAGAACTTTTCGACTTCACCTCCTCTCCCTTCATAACTCGAATTGTTGGCTTTTTGAATTATTACAATGGACAACTTATTTCCCGACTCTCCTCGGATCATAAAAGTTTGTGCAACCTATTTTTCTTTTCCTTCGTCTTGACTTAATTCGTTCGTTCGTTACAGCTGGCAACGAGAGAATAACACATTCATTGTATTTGCTAGTTTATTATAACCAATTCATTGTTGTTGTTGTTGTTGTTGTTGTGGTTTCCTTGGCACAAATTCGTTGTATTTATTATCCTCTTTCTTGTAAAACGTACTTTCCCCGACTTTACTACTATTTGTCGTGTGTTCTATCCTGAACATTATTACAGAGTCACACATCTAACTCTGCAACCCTTTCAGGAACTGAACATCAGAAAGCAAATAAATAAATGATGGCCGAAGCTCGTGACAACGATAAAACATTGATCAAAGATGTAGTGAGAATATCGAGCTAACCGAAGTACCTTATTTGTCGTAGCATCGGAATGATTTTGGTGGACGTTCAATTTCAGTGCACCGCTGCAATGAGACCTAATAACTATCTATTGCCGTACTCTTCCTTCTCCTTTATCTCGTTATTTTCCTAGGGTCCGCATCGTCGCATTGCCCGTTCTTCGGTAGGTATAAACCGAGTGACCCGAGACCTCATCGATTGTACACGAGATTTCAATCTGGCTTGCGATGACCACCGGCTATACGAACAAATCGAATTCCATGCGCGATGCTCGCGGGACGTCCTACACTTCGATGCGTGATAGCTGCTTCGTACTTGGTGCAATATGTATATACCACCACGTGCAGCTCTCTAGCGCGTTGAGTAAGTATTGCTCTCGTGTTCGAGCTCTCTCCAGGGTTCGTGAACGGCGTTCGATCGAACGGTCTTCTCTCCTATTGCTCCGTTGCTCTCCGATGCCGCCGGGCAGTGAAAGAGAGCGAGTGAGAGAGAGAGAGAGGCCGAGGGACCGGATACCAGCAATTCAATGAAAGCACCGTCCATGTACAGCGGTACATACGTGGCATGTGCGACAGCATATGTATTACGCTGGAAATAGAGCGAGATGTAGCAAAGTCACTCTTCAATGACGCCAGGTACTTCGTAGTTCCTCATATCAGTAAGGTAATTTCGCTTCCATTCGATTAACGTCGATTGCTCGCTTTTATTCTCGATGGTATTAAGAGCCAAAGCTATTTCTCTGATTCCAATACCCTCTGCATTCTCTTCGTTTCGCCGGCTACCGAATCGAGACACTCCAGACTGGATTTCCTCTTCTACTCTATTACACACAGGACATGCAAATGCGGAAGGGTCCAAGGATGAGAGGGCGAAGCTTTTGCCTCGAGGGGCTGCAAATTACCAAATACGAAAGATTAGCTTTGGCACTGATCGGGGTACACCAGGACGGGAAATCTTGAGGTAATCGATCTCACCGTTCGCTCAACGTGAATTCGAAGCGCCGTGAAGGGAATGAAACATCCGTGAAATAGTCTGGTTATATTTATCGTGGAATCGAACGACTCAGTCAATAACTCTTCGCGAAACACTCAATGCCAGCGTGATCCTGTTGAGATCCACTTAAAATATGGCACGACATCCTTCTACTGTACAATCGAGTCTCTGCAGCATACCCGGTACCCCTGACACGCGACGTCGATGAGCTTTACTGACATTTTCATGATATTGACGATCTACGAGGGAAAAGGGTCTGCACGAATACGGTATTATTGACATAGTCGCAAAATTGCATTCAACAACGTACATGCGTCAATAACCATTCATTAGGTTCGAACTAACTTTGTTGATTGATAAATCAATAGAGCGAGATGAATATATCACACGAATAACATGGTACCCTTTACTTATCAGAACATATTTATTATATATAGATAACAAATTTTCTCAAACAAAACGGGAAATATTTTCCCCATACATTCGCTTAGAAATAATAACTAAAATAACTAAAAAATATTTGACAGCTGAAAAAAAAATGGATTTCTAGTTGCTCTATTGCACCGACCTTCGTGAAATTTTGTGATAAATTTCGTTATCATTATTTACAGAATATATCTTAACTTTCTAATTACGAACTATCTAAAAGAGAAAGTATTAAAATCCGAATGAAAATCGACGCCTCGATGTTGACAGGAATACATATTTTGAATAAACACAATAACTCGTTTCTGCATCTCTCCTCGCGAGTGCGGCTCGTATCTTGAATTCGAGCTTAAAAACGCGATCTCGAAAAATTACAGCGACGAGCGTAAATTACGAGCAGTCTACGAAATTCTGCAAAATCCTTATTCGTGCAGTTCGTCACTACGCTCCGTTGAATTCGCGATAAAAACTTGGCGCCATTAAAAAATATGATGGGAAAGTCGCGTGATGCAAATACGCCAGTAGCAACTTTTCTTCGCTTCCTTTTCTTTTTTTTTTTAATAGTGACTTTGAGAGATGGTTGCTGACGCTGCATCAGTCAACCTTGGTACAATTTCACGAAGGGAGAACGCGGAGCGTCAGGGATTCCGTCTTTATGTCACTTTTCGTTCGCCCGAACACGATCACGGGAGAAAAACTGCAGCGCGGGACCAGACATCGTTAGTGGCGAAGCGAGAATTGTTTCCGATACCCGCACGTACGTCCTAGCGATGCGATAAGTAGGCGCGATAGGCGCCGTCTAGAGAGGGATAGGCGGCAGGGGTGCGAAAACCTCTCGAGGCATCTTAAAGCCCCGCAGCATTGGACCATCGCGTGTTCTCTTCCCTATTTCGCTGTGCCGCTGTTGCTGCGTACCTAGAACCTCGTACAGTCGTTAGCCGTTTAAAGAACGGCCAGTGTCTGATTATTGGAGGACTTTGAAAGCAGCCAGTCCAATGTACACGGTAGGCTATTCTCTGCAAGCTTGCCAGACACTGTCGAGTGGACGACAACTGCGCTGTCAAGCTCACAGCGTTTTTATCTTTTTTTTTTTCTCCATTCGCAGCCGCCCCTTGCTTTTATCCCACGACACGAACCTAACGAGGAGGCTGGCAATGTCCTGAGGGATCCCGTGAGAAGCCATTGTGAACCCAGAGCCCTAAAGCCCCGTCTCCGCAACCGCGAGTACAAGAGAGAGAGAGAGAGAGATCGCAGCGAGAAAAAAAAAAAACGTCCTCAACGAGATTCTCCGACATGGTGCTCGGCACCGCAGAAATAGCAGTAGCTTCTTCCCACATGCCGCATCGGTAGGCGCCACCGGCAATTTTATTTTATTATCTCGTAGCCCCACGGAGAGAAAATCCGACACGCGGAACTCCACGCGCCTCCCTTTGAGCTCCCTCGACTGGATAATTAGGCAAGGAATGTCAAGTGAAGTTGGCTCTATCTTGACGTTTCTCGAAATCCTTCGATAAATACAGCGGGAGCACTCCACGATGACGTAAATAATGAATTAATGACGTTGAGCCACTCCCCATTTGTAATTACTGTCTCCGTGAGCAACTGAGGCAATAGGCATGTACACGTACATATGTATATGCTTGATCCAATTGGCGTTATCAATATAGAATCAAATCCATACAGGCGGAGAGTAAAATGGTAAACTGGCGAGTAGCTCTCTGAACTTTGCCGTCGAATATTTATTATTGTCATTATCGATAAAATACGTACGCTGTGTTGAATATTTCAGACAAACCGATTTAGACCCGGTTGAGTTTGCTTGTCGGGCGTCAACAGAGGCAACTTGTACACAAACCTCCCGTTCGATAATGTCGTGTCTACTTCGCAGTTCTGTGGCCGGACGTATTGAGTCCTGAACACGGAAACGCAAAGGTAATCCGAGCAGGTCGTGTATCAAAGCGACGTATCGTCATCAAGCTCGGTCGTGCGTTACAAATTTCATGGGGGCAAGAACGCCGCCCCCCTCTCCTCAACGATAACAATAATTTACATGTACGTATTAGTAGACCGTGCGGCTGACACACACGCGTGTGTTTGTGGAATCTCGTGAGAGATCCCCCGTCGCGTTCTATGGAAGTAACCCTCTTTAAAGGGAAGCTGTTAGGGCCGCGTGGCCTCGAGAATTGATTAACCCACTCTACTTCACGCTGCTGTTGCACTCGAGCTTGAAAGTGAATTAAAAAGTGCTTGCTTCATTATTTTTCCTTGGTGTCTCGAGATGTTTAATTAAATTCATTAATAACAGCCAAATAGCAAACGAGGGACGGGGAATGATACAAAGAAAAAGCGCACGTTCTCTTTATAACATTGAGCTTACGTGGCAGGACCTTGCGCGATGGCTTCCGGTATGGCGACACTCATTTCTGACCTAATAAAAGTTCCATTCGAGGGATTAGGTGCGGCCACACGACACCCCAGGGAAACGCTGGCTTCTTGGTATACGCGGGGATGGATATTGTTAAGGGGATGCTCCGCACGCAACACTCTTCTCCCTCTTTTATTTTATGCAACCCATCAACGACTAAATGAAAGCTAATTAAGGGTTGCTGATTATAGTTGGCGAGATTCGGCACATTGGCACACAGGATGTCTTGTTATCATGCCCTCGATTAATTCATCAACATCTTGTAAGTAACTGGATTTCTAATGGTTTGGCTAAGACGTAATTGAAATCGTGAGCTTGCAGCGAAATTTCTTGTCTCGCGGTCTCCTAAAAGGTCGTGCACTCAGAAAAAAAAATGTTTGAATGAACTAAGTCAGCGTACACCATCGTTCAAATGAATTTTTAGTTGGTGAACCAAATATTTTGATTATCGTTAATATATTTTAGGCAACTTAATATAATAATTATTGAAGAAACTGAACATTTAATTGCTCTAACGAAATATTCGTTTGAACGAGGGTGTGTTTCGATTTAGTTAATACAAAAAGAAAATTCTCAGTGTGGAAAAGCCATGTCCTTGTGCATTTTGTGACGCAAAATAGCTTTATCTCGCCTACAGTGAATAATTACCTATTGACCCAGTATCTGCCGATTCATTTCCATAATTCCCTTTCAATCATTTTTTTTTTTTTTTTTTTTTCCGTCTCTATCGGTCTAACCCAAACGATGTGACGTCGGTAACTTTCGAATCTGTGAAAATACGATAACGCATTGACACAAGCGTCGTCTGACCGGATCTCACTGGTACTACTGGTATTTTCAAGCCTTCGCTGTACGAATGCTTTCCATTACCGTAGTATCATTACTGTACCACGGTCAGAAAACAGGGCGCTGTTATACACATACCAGCAAGTGCGTCATCGGATACGCTCGTTTGCCTGCACGTGCGTCGATAGCGAGAGTAGTTTAAGGGGATTGGAAAGCTTTATGCAGACCTGCTTGTCTTTGTCGTACTCTCGTAATGCCACTCGCAATGCCAAGGATTCTCAATGTCCTGATTACGATGCTACATCGAATCTCTTTCATTATTAAAGTTTATTTGCCGCAACGCAAATTTAATATCCTTAATTTTTTCTCCTTTTTTTAAATTGCAAATGTAAATTAATTTGACGTCCAGCTGTTATCAAACCGCCTATTTCCGCCTATCTCCGTTAAAATACCCTCGTTTCGTACCCAGAATCAGGACGCAAAACCGCTCATTTCTAATCAATGAACATGCGGCGGGAGTAATAAGAACCGTAGCACGCATGCGTAGTCGTTACAGGTTCAAAATGAGTTATTCCGCCATGGAGCCTGAGTGAACGTACGAAATTTTGTTATTTTTTCGGAGATATCGGAAAAAGAATCCAATTGGTTATATGAGAGAGAGTGCCTTTTGACATCGTGTGAATTACTGCCCTCGTTTCGCTCGAGTATGAAGCTTTACACCGGGTGAAAAGTTGCACTTTCCTTCCATGTAACATTACAATAAGGCACAATGTGGCGTTATATCATGCTGATAAAATAGATCAAAACCACAAAATATTAGTGAATCAAAAATGAATTTCAAAAAAGGCACGGACTAATTACCTAACCCAGTCTGGGCTGACAGTCCGCACTTGGTGCAACACTGGCGTTTTCTAGGTCACATTTATTCTCGGTCGGGACTTGTGTGCTCCAGGTTTTTTAGTAGCTCCGCTGGGTACTGACAGAAATGGGATTGCAATTCAAAAGGCAATTGAATTAACGCAAATTAACATAACGCATTTAGTCACTTGAATTCCCTTATCTCTCTTTTCCTGTACTTCCGGCTGGCACTTATGACATTTAAATGTACCGCCGCCAAGAGAAAAAACGAAACCTCCCTTCGAGAAATACAGTTTTTCCGTCCAGTGTCTAAATAAATATTCAACGTCACTGTTTCGTATTGTTTTTTCTATATCTATTAATAACCAACAGAGAGAGCAGTTTCCCTGGATCAGGGTTAAGCGGGTACGTGTTTCAAACCTTGGTTCAATCATCAATATTTCCAAATTACTTGTAGAATTATTGCAGGGCTTATATATCCAGCATTACGCGCTTTTTTCAATAAATATACCTGCTCATCGAGTAAAATGGATGGGGAAGTAATGACAATGGAAAAAAGAAAAACAGTAATGACGGTGGGAAAAAGAAGGTCTGCAAAGGTGAGGGTGAAATGAATTTTTCTATCCGAGAAAAAGCGAGAATAATCTTATATCACTGTAGGACGTACATACGTATACATTCGTGATTCGGCCATTTGGTCCCTCTCTCATCCATCCTCCCTGACAACTTCACTTTATCCTTCATTTTTATTTTCAACAACTTTTATTGCTATTTGTGCCGGTACCCTGCTGTGGGTACGACGATCCCTCTCCTAATCCCCGTCGTCGTCGTCGTCGCTGGACGTTTCTAAGGATTTAACTCGTAAAAAATGTTTACCGTCCCTTGGTCGCTCGTAAAGCGTGCGTCGCTTGTCACACTTGGCCGAAACACTTGTCGCGCGTCTGATTCTACGCTCGGGGCTCTTCCGAAGCTTCGCCCACACAATCGTGAGGCTGTACGTGAAACTGGAGGCCTCAAAACGCTTGGTTTGTCATCCACCCAAGCTGACCCATTTTTTTTCTTCTTCTTCTTTTTTTTTTTTTTTCTTTTTTCACATTGAAACGAGCGTCACTCCACTCGTGATGTAAAGGGAAATATGGAATATCTGCTCGTAGTTATTTCAGGAGACATCACGAGACATTGGCTAACTCGATCGTTTCGTCGGATTTCCCCGATGAATTATTCCTCATTGGGGCGATGCCAACTACTCTGGATTACTGATTCGATTCGTAAGCGGGGCTGCGTTTGCTGTAGAAAGGTGCGACGCGAGACGAGGGATAGACGGTTCGAGGGATAGGGTCGATTTTAGCGGCGGAAATGAATTTTCGAATCTCAGAGCCTCGGGGATGAATTCCAGGGAAATTGCAATGATCGATATCCCGACGGGTTCGATATCCGGTCGAGCGAAAGCGGATATGGGAGTTTTGGTAGATGAAGATTTCGAATGAGAAAGATTAAACAACGGAAGGAAAAAAGCTCAGAAAACATGATATATCGAGAAAATCCATACCGAGGCCATGCTATAAGCATTAACAGGCAAAAACTACCCATTTCGTTTTCCTTTTATTTTACTATCTGAACCACCACAAGCTGTTGTTTCTTTTTATTTGAGGAGGGCTCACGAGTATACTTTTTTCTTTTATTACGTTCATTCGGAAACCGACGAGGAAAACAACGTCGCCGAGAGCACGAGGGGAGATTTGGGTGAACGGTGACTGCGCGGGGGATGCTCTGCTTCCACGGTAAAACGATACAGACATCGTAATGCCGAACTGATAAAGCGAGGAAAAGACTTATGACCACGAGCACGTCACATCGATTCTCGATATACTTATTTACACTCGACGAGATTACCTATCTGCCCGATAATGGTGTAGTTGCGAAGACTATTAGAGCCGCAGTGAATGTTCGGATGAACTGGCGATTTCATTTTTACGGTCGCACACAAAGCGTTGTATTTATTTGTCGTACATACGCGTGAATGAGAGAAACTTTCTTTGCCTTTGACGCAGAAAAATGTGTTCATTTCATCTTCATTCATAAAACGCGGAATTCTCCCCTCGGCAGTTTGAACAATCGGCACGCGAATCACGCAGTTCGCTTGTACAAATAAGATACATTTTCATTATCGCTCTCGCGGATTACTGAGTAAACCCGGTTACGAGGAGGTAATCGGTAACTCGTTCTCTGCTGGAGAATTCTCGCTGGCACGTTGCTGAATCGAGGGAGAGAGTCGAAGAGAGAAGGCCGCGAATATATACACTCGAACGGTGAGAAATTCTAGAATTCCCATAAGAGAGTAAACCGCTCCTTTACTTTCTCACCCCCCGCCCCCGCTATCCTGCTTGTTCATCGTGTAACTCGAGCGAAGGGTGGAAGAATTTAATTAAAGGATGATCCTAGTGCTTTTGCGCTGCGTGCACGGATGACACGCCGAGACCGAGCCTCTCACCTCATCGTCAAGAATCCCTTTTCGTCTTTCGTGCTCAGCGGTGAACGATCCCCTTTTCTCACCGCTGATATCAGCGTTTAAAATTTCGGAAGACAATCTCCTTTTCCGTCCCAACTTCGTGTTAATCGCGCCACTCGTTAACCTTGTTCCTTTCTTTAACATTATATGTGAAAAGTCATTTTCGAAATTCCATAAGCTATAAATTTGTTAATATTGCATTTGTCGTGCGCATGATTTGCAAATCAGTGTATTGTGAGTTTATCGGGTTACGCTTTTTGTACCCGGAAGCCCATGAGGCTAGAATACAAACTTCAGTGTTACATGCCAGAGCATATAAACACGTAAATACGAGGGTAATAACGGAGAAGAGGGACAATCTCTACAATTCTTTCATTAAACTAGGCAGCCCACGAGCTTTTATTACGAACACTGCTTCCAGCAGCTTATTACCGCTTGCTTACAGCGAGAAAATACTTTTATAACGCGTTGTTCACCTCCATTTTCAACAATGAAGAAAGGACCGAGAGGGAGAGCAAGAGCGAGAGAGCGGAGTTGGGTAGAACAAAAAGTTTGCTATCCCATATGGCATCTGGTCGGGCACCCGGCCGGGCGTCTGCTTTTTCCAACAGCAACGTTTCAGCATCCAAGCGAACGGTGAAAATAATAGCGTACGTGTGTGGGAGAAGCTGCGCAGCCACTCGGGCCCTCCTCGTCCATTTCCTACCCACGATTCTGGTATAAACTTTAATTTCCTTGGCTGGACGACAACGCGCAGTAGGCCAGTCTGTCCTGACCCTGCTTCTGTCCTATCCCTCACGTTTTTGTGCTTTTCTCTTTTTCTTTCTCCAAGAAAAACAACCGGGTCATCGACCAGCCTTCACTGTGATTGGAAATCTCAGCGATAAATCGGATAGAACAAGGCACGAGTATGCCAACGACTATTTTTCTCGTCTACTTAAGGTACCAATCACTCTCCACTTTAGCCTCGTGTTTTTTCCCTCACCCATGCGCCCTCTTATTTTTCCTTTCCAAGTGGCACTTGCCCACCTCGTGCTACACTTATATAGCCTTACACTGCCATACGATTGGAGGCAATGAACCGCGGGCAAGTTCGTCGTACGTTGTCCGCCCACTCATTCGTATACCCTCTCTTCCCCGCTTCTCCCTTGGTTCACGAGTCGCTCGATTACCCGACCGTTTGCCAGTTCGAGAATTCGCGAATGCGTTTTACGTGCTGCGAGAAGAATGAACGGAGAGGGAGATGAGGGAGAAAAGCGTATAGCCGGCCGAGCGGGAATCATCGCGATACTATAGGCACGTTCGAAAGTCGTACATCCCAAATTCGAGTGGTCGTAAGGACGCAATAGAACTCGACGTAACTACCTTTTTATGTGTGGACCAACGTGCAGGCTATCTGGAAGAGAGATGGCCGCTGTTTATGTTTTCGCAGATTTCAAACATTCATTCGATCATTTCAGGAGAGTCAGATAGAAATTCACCGAGCTGGCGAGTACAAAACCGACGATTTATACCAAGTTTCGTCGGCATCTGCAATCCACACGTTAATTTGTTAGTCAGAAAGGTTCAGAGGAGAGTGTATAAACAACTAAGTGGGATTCATCGCGAGGCTATACATGAAGAAAAAAAAAACAAATGGTTGGGTTAACTACCGTTTTATTAGTTGGTTATAAATGACTTGTTATCTCAGTGCCTATAAGCAACTTGGGAATTGAGGAAAATGGTCATCCCAACTCACAACCAAGTGGTTATATGGACTAACGCAATGTGAGTCCTTGCATTCACTTTTTGGATGCACCCAATTAATTTTTGTTTCTCCGTTTAGACACGTGCAAAAGCTACTCATCTCTAATTCGAATGGTTATCGTAATAGAACTCGACTTAAATACCTTCTCATGCGTAGGGCACATAAGGTATCTAGAGGAGAGATGGCCACTGTCCACCTTCCTTTGCTTTCGACACATTTATACAATGATTTAAGGACAGTTTGACAGCAATTGATTGATTCGGCGAATACGAAATTGACTATTGGTCAATTTCACATCAAGCTTTGGTAAAATCTGCATTTTAGGCCTCGGCTTATCTATGCGTTACGTTCATCCTTGCGTGCTTCACATGGTTGGTCTGGGCTGTTGATAAATTGCAACGATAAGAGGTGCTAACTAGATAAGCTATCAAGCTGAATTTGTGTTAAGAGTTAGCCATCTAACTGGGAATTACCCTGCACATAGAAAACAGTGTAGTTCGTGGAGTATGCGAACGATATCGATCCATTCTAGACGTACGCGTTCGTGACAGGTCTCAGCTTCGCCTAACTTCGTGAACGATAATCTTGTCCTCAGGGCGATGAGCTTCCAGGTAACCCTGCGGGTGTTGCTTGTTATCCGGCCTCTGATGCAGCTGGAACTCCTCGTGAGTTATCCTTCATCCCTTCGGACCGATATACAGAAGCGCGACATGTTCTGAATACCGGGAACCAACATGGAGACATCATTAACGTTCGCGACTCTTCGGATGTACGACTTATCTCTTGTCTTATCTCACGCGAATCTCTGTAAAAACAAAGACACGAGATGTTATTCATCTTTTCTTGTTGTAAAACGAACTTTTGGATTCACCTAACTATTGTAGCAAGACAGCCAACAGCGGAAGGAATGTATAATGAGGTCAAACTAATTACCACTCATTATTAATCAAGGGGTGTCTACTTTGAATATCTTTTCCAGTGTATACCCGAGTGTTGTTATCACAATGGTTCATCAAAGTACCGCCGGGACGACACTCGAACAATGGTACTCGAGGCAACACAATATATTTGAATTTCAAGGGGCACTGCATTTAACTGTCAAAAGAAGATGGTAGAATTGACAAAGTATCCTATTTTATGATACATAATTTGAGGCTCCCTTTATCTATGATTTCTAAAGGGTTACTTTTAATTATGCTTCTTTTATGTAGGATAAAATGGCAATCTTGTTGTTCAATAGTATGCGCTGAGACAATATTAACCATAATATTGATTTTTTTCTCTTAATACATAAAAAAATGTTGTATTTTGCATGAGACGAATTGTTTAACAGCAAATCGAATGATTATTTTATCTCTCTTATATTTATGTTCACATTGGCGTATTTCAACATATCTGAAGACGTTATTTCCGCGGTTTATTCGAGACCTCACTCGCTCGATTTATTGCCATTGTGTGAAACAAAGTTTCAAGGGTACACGTAGTATATGGGCGAAGAATGCAAAGAAACGAAAGGCGCGAAGTCGTCTTATCGCTCGAGACGAACATCTTTGCACTACAAAATAATCCGAGGGTAGGGCGATGCGCGGTTCCGTTTAGAATGCAAATTCTCGCCATTGCATTTGTGTTTGATAGTGGATAAGAAACAAAGAGGAGAGCAAAGAACGTGGAGCCGAGGAAAACGAGGGACGAGGGTGTGATAGAGAGGAGAGAAAAAACGTCGGAATCCCAGATGTACACGTACAGCCGCTTTACAACCTGACCCAAATAGAAGCTCAACGCGGGAGGGGGGGAGGGAAAGACTCGTGCATATAAATACAAAGTGAGTCCGCGCGTAAATAGAGACCGAATGGGAACATTCCCCAAGCCTTTTCATAACGTACGTCCATGACGTTCCACCGAGGAATGAACAGAATGGCTCCGGCATGAACGACACCAGCAACTCTTTGCGTTTGCATTGTATGAATGAAAAAAGTTTCAGTGCAATAAAAAGAAGGCAAGGAGAGAGAGAGAGAGAGAGAGGAAGAATGTGTTATGTGCTCTCAAAAAATGAGTTGGTTGTTAGCCGAGTTTTAACGCATTTCAGATTCTAAGTCGCTTTTTACGGGTTTCTACCAAATTGCAAAATATTTTACGAGAGTTGCGAGCTCGATTTTTCATTTTTTTTCACTTTCTATCGTGTAACTCGTGTACAAAGACGCGCGACAACTTTACTCGAGCATGTAATTATTCTCATATTACACAAAAGCTTGCAAGTTTTCTTAAGTAGGTTATACAGCGAAACTTGGTGGGCGTAGATGGGCGCGCAGTTCAAGTATAGGTACCGAGCGAGTGAAAGGTCCGCGTTGGATATTCCAGTGCGTGGTGAGAAAAAAAAAAAGTTGAAAAGTACCGTTTCACTCGTGCTATCTCAAAAAGCCACTTGGTAAGTTGCTCTGAAATTTGAATATATATTTTCTGATAGTATTCCCTTGCCACCAGTACGCTTTTTGAGTGGAAATCTTTTTACAACTTCTCGCACGCGAAATAAAACGCTTGGTTGTAACAACAACCACTTGCTTGGTTATGGGTGAGCCAGTCGCTCAATTGGTCGGACTAACCGAGTTGTTAGTAAACTTATTGCAATACACCCAATTATTTCGTAGGCATAAGCGACAATTTGATTAGCTTAACTTAATTAGCTTAATATATCGGCTGGCGCACTTTTAAATAACAGAAATATTAAATAGCCTCGATTGCATACATTTTGTTCATTGACATTTATATTACGAAGGTCTGAGAAAAAATTATTAGAAAAAACCAGCCAAACCTTGTTTTTTGCGTGCAGACATTTACATTACGAAGGTCTCAGAAATTATTAGAAAATTGTTCGAAAAAGCCAGCCAAACCTCGTTTTTTGCATACAGCATCAATTCATACAATGTAAAAACAAGACTTTTAAATAACATAAATGTTTAATAGCTTCGATTGCATACATTTTGTTAATTGACATTTATATTACGAAGATCTGAGAAAAAATTATTATAAAAAACCAGCCAAGCCATGTTTTTTGCGTACAGCATCAATTAAAATGACGTAAAGACGAGACTTTTAAATAACAGCAATGTTAAATAGCTTCAATTACATGAACTTTGTTAATTTATATATCAGTGACGGTCTGAAATTTTTTTTTTAGAAAAACACTTCAAAAGTGTGTCGTGCGTTTTCTCCATGACATAAAAAGAAAATTAGACGACAAATCCCAAAAACTGTTAACCTGTATAAAATACTTAAACCTGTATTTTTCATATTTTTTTCTTGCCAAGTACGAGGAAATAAATTTTACCCCAGATCCCACGTAATGCAACAGTGCGATAACTCAAGAAAAAAAAATATATATCCACCCCACAACGTGACGCCTGACAAACGAGGCGTGTAGTCAACATTGGCAATATTCTTGGTGAGCATGTAGAGCGTTCTGCTTGTCAGAAATCGATTTGCGCTTGTTGTGAATTATTCAACGAGATAATCGATAGCGTGTCGTGAAAAACAGTGCAAGAGACGCTTCTCGACAGAGAGATAGCTGAGGAGTAAGACGGGAAATCCTTGTTCTCGTGACACTCGGCAGCATGAGCTGCAATAAGATAGACACGCGAGGGAAGTGGATTCCGAAGTCGGCTCGTACAAGATATATTGCTTGCAGTATTTTAAAGAATAACGTCTGCACTGACAACGGAAACTTCTGTGTATCTATCTTGGCAAACATCTTTTGATGTTTAAAAATGAATGCACACCTAAACTGAAGATTTATACGAAGTGAACGAAAAACTTTGCGCAGTAACCGGAAACCCGGAAGTTTATATTTATTATGAGTTTATAGTATACTTTATAGTACCATGGACTCGTTGATAAATAGTACTTGGCGCCATCTGTAAAATAACTCATGAATAAATGAAGAATTCATAAAATCGTGACATAAATAAATGGTGAACCATATTTATGCCACGATTTTATCAAACAATTATTTTCATCATTTTAATCCACAAGCTTTTTCATAAAGACTACAGGTTAACACGAGGAAATTAATTAAATAATTCCTCCGCTTACAAATTGAGAAACTCTGACAGTTGTATGTTGTATCTATATTAGCAAAGTGAACTTGAACTGAAGAAGCATGCGAATAAAAAAAAGGCTTGTGGCGTAACGGAACCTGGGAAACTACTCGCAGCAAACGATACGTCATGAACCGAAACACGAAACTCACAAAGCGATTTTCGAGTGTCCGGAAGAAGAGGTTCTAGGCGATCGCATTACTCACTGCGCATCGTCAAAGAACCCCTTTTCGGCCTCGATTTGTACTAGCTTGGATGGGAAAAGGGTAAGCGAAGGGAGTATAACGTGACAAAGAGTAAATTGGTTCTTGTTGAGTAAAGCATTACGTACAGCTGAAGCAGTAAATGCGTGTATCATATAGCGTTTCATAGAGAAATTGTCTATTTTGTTAGCTCGTCTATTCTTTAATATAACAATGGCAGCCTGTAATACTGCCGAAACACAAGTTGGCTGAAGTTAAAAATATATTTTTTACTGTATTTTTACATTGCTAGTAAAACTGTCTCGTGGAAACATTGTCGATTAGATTTTCACACTTATTCATACTTAACCGAACGCAAAAAGTGTTTTAGAGTATCAGACTAAGATGAATATATAATTCTATTACAACGGTTACATCGGTTACATGGGCTGCAACACTGTATTTTATTTATTTTTTTAATTATACTTATGAGTTAGTTATTTTTCAGTTGGTTATTCGTTGTTTAAGTTAGTCATTTGTTGCTCCAATATTAAGCCATCCTAACAAAAATAAAAATTGGCAATTCGCATCATCGTCTGAACCTTTACAACGCGTATTTTATGATAAATAGATTTGATCTTTGCATGCATTAAAATTCGTCGCCGACAAATATGTTAATACATTCCCGAATGGAAATAACAACGATATCAATTGCGCCTTGCCGAAATAACGTACTCATAAATTTCACTAAATCATAATCAATAACTCTGTATTTTATAATTAAAATCATAAACTTCAAATATTATCCGAATAAATGTTCGACGATAAACTAATTATTTATTCCGGTCACGTAATTAATTGAACCGCGTGCAACTAATGATACTGCGAAAACGAGTTTTCGTCCAAAAAATTTAATAATTTTTGTATTACGTGTCAAAATCGAAAATGAAAAATCGTTCTAATTCGAGCGGAAAGATATTCTGTATTTATTGGTTTTAGGCGGAAAAGAAAAACCATCACAGACGCGGAACAATCGTCGACGAAACGAGGCGTACATTCAGCGTGAATCCCCGTTTTATCGATGGAACGCTTCGCGTACTATACGTCCCGTACTATACCCTTTTATTCAGCATCCTCAGTTCGATGTCCCTCGCAGTAAACGGCGAGCGATCGCGCGCGCGTATAGTCACGTGTCGGTCGTTCCGGAAACACGAAAAGAGGATACGTTCGAACGCTATCTATCGTGAAAATCAGCCTCGGCTCGGGCGTTATCCACGTTCTCTCGGGTACTTTGGTGATAATCCTGACTGGAATTTTTAACATCAATTTATGCCCTTTTTTCCATCATTTCTCCTCAACGGAATACTTTTATCTCCGAGGAGGTACGAGGGCCGGGAGTGAAAGTGAGGAATAGCCAGAATACTTTTTACTCTCGTGCTATCGGGAAGCAACGTCAGCTGTCGGGAGCTCTCGATACTTTAGAAAATGAATCGTACCCCGCAAAGAAAATTCACATACTATATATCTATATTTGTATATAGTATATATATATATATATATAGTATCAAGCTTATCGATAGCGCACGCTTTACGAAAAATATGGCACAGAAGTGCTTGCCGTTCGATCCTCCTTTTTCTCGTTTTTTTTTTTCATTTTTTTTTTAACTCTGCAAAAGCACACCCTTGCGTCCTCTGTCGCACTCACGCCCTTTTCCCTTTAAAGTGTTTTATGGGTCTCTGCGGCGCGCAGCTGCAACGTAAACGCGATTCTAGAGAGCGACGCTCGTTCGTTCGCGTCTGTATGAGTTTTTTGTTTTTGTTGTTTTATCTCGCGCGAAAAAGGACTCAAAGCTCGGGTGCCCGCGGGAGAACACGGCGCGAGAGAGGCAACTATCGATCCTCGATATTCGGAACGACAGAAGAGAAGCCGCGGAATGTGTGCGAGCATGTGCGTCAACGTTAGTGTGCACTTGCCCTATCGTGCCTCTGATCATCGTTATGTCGTGTTTCACGTCTCCTCGTATTAGACGGGTATTCTCCGCTCATATTTCCTCCGGAACGCGCACTATTCCCACTAACTTTCAAGGTTCTCGTAACATGAAACTGACTCATTTTAAAAAAACTCGAGAACGTTAACCACCATTGGCGAATACAGTAGAACCTCGATTATCCGAACTAATCTCGGTCCCAATTAGTTCGGATAATCGAAACGTGGTGTTTTTGGGAAAGGGATCATAAAGGACACTTTTATCACATGAAAACAGTAGATATATATTATAATTTGACATATATCTTAACATTTAAATGGATCTTTTTTTAATATCTGAATTAAAAAAAAAAAGTTGAATGCTTTTTTCATCTCTTCTTTATAAAATCGTCAATTTTCAATTGACGAACCGCTGTCACGCGCTTTTGTTCGGATAATTCAGGGTTCGGATGATCGAGGTTCTACTGTAACGTCGTTTCATTGTTAGGATTAGGTGATAACCGAGTAATTTATCAGTTATTTGATTACATGAACATAAAAAGCTGTAGATGCAACCTTTCTGCACAGGTTGGTCAAAGGTTTCGTTGCACTGATCTACATTACTACAAGATCATTCTTAAAATAACTCGATTTTTTAATATACATTTATTCAAAATGGTAATGGGATTCGTTCCCCCACTATTAAGGGTTGACCTTTCGGTTACTGATAAGTTCTAATGTGCAATTCAAAAGGTTAATGTTAACGGGCCACGCCTGGTCGGAAATGGGAACAGCTGCTCGATGAAGGTGACGAGAGGGACTTATAATTTTGTCCTTATCTACCAAAATATTTTAATGACGGGGTGGAATCAAAGATATTTTGGGTATCACCGCTTGAATAAGTTTATTATGTCACAAATACAACATTCCCATCGGAACTATCCAATGGGCGTCGATTCGATCCTTGATAGGGTCGTTGACCTGAATGGAAGATCACATCGATTTGATTTTTTTCACGGTGATAGATACGTCACCATGAAGAAAAATTGCTAAGTCACTTTTTCGATGGACTGATTTATTGCAAGCTGTCAAAGCTGATAGCTGCATTACGTCAAGTAACCTCAAACGTGGGTTTGCTTGGGGCAAACATACTGGATCTTGACACATTTTCAGTAGATCTCTACTCGAGAGAATATTAAAGGGCAACTGTTCAAGGCTTCTCAACTTTTTACAAATTTATACGTACCTCAATGAGATAAAATTACCAGTGTACCAGGACATGTATAATTAATTAATATAAATTCTCGATCGTGCTGAAATTTGTAAAATTTTATGTGCTTATCACAAAGGAAGATTAAACAAGCTAATGGCCTGGCGTTTCAAAGCGTAAATATTCCCACGGCTTATTAGATTTTTAACTGAAATGGCCAACGCCGAATTATTATGCGAACCAGGATAAATTTGTATGTACCGAAATAATGTGAATTTTGTCAAAGCATGAAGACACGTATAGTTAATTAATATAAATTAATTAGTATATTTGAAAAAAATGTATGCACCCGTCACGATGCAATATTGAATTACCTCGTTGCCGGACGTTTCAAAAATATACACGAAATTTTGTTTCTAAATTATAGCCATTGAAACCGGAAGTCTGATTAGCTAAGAAGATCTGTCCCTCATAGAGCCCATAGGGGGCGGACTATATATTCGAGAATGCGGTCAATACGCTCGTGCGAAGGCGCCTTATTAATTATCTCCGGTCTCTGTGAGTATTAACCCACGTGGACGTATATCCAGGGACATATATGTATATATATAAAGAAAGGACTAGTCTCGTTACGACATATATGCGCACGTACACATATGGGCCCCCATTTATACATTTCTACACGCAATTTCTCCTCTCTCATTGTCTCGTATTTTTTAATTCTATTTAATGCAGTCTCATTAATTATGCACGGACGAGCGCGTATGAATAATTCATGGATATGCGCCGTCATGTGCACACGGTTCAATTTCTTTTTTACCCCCCCCCCCCCTCGTCCCTCCCACATTTTCATTCTCAGTGGAACTCGCTACACGAAATATAGTTATGTATTTATATGCCTGTGCACACGAGGGGAAGATAATATTTTCAAGAGTTCTTGCATTAACGAACCACCCTCGCAGGGATTTAGTCTATAAGCATCGCGGTAGACTCTTAGCGAAACCGCGATTTTGTGACGTCACTCGAATTAATACTTCCCAATTGGAATTAGTAGAATTTCAATTTATGTTTTCATCTTTTTTTACAGCCTCTGATTGATAATTTTTTTCAATATCGAATATTTATTTCACTTAGATTTGTGGTCGCCATCCGAATTGTAAGTCTTCACAATTTTTCCATAAATGTTTACAGCACAAATGACTATGAAAAAAATATTCAAATTATTTACCGATCGTAAAAAATAAAACGCCGCGTAAAGTTCACCGTAAAATTGAATGTATTCAAAGCTGGACACATGAAAGTAAAATGTGGGGCCCGTTTATTTCTGACAATTCTGTTGAAAATAAACTCTCCTCTTTTTGTTTAATTTTTTTTCCATTTGTTTTGTATACACTACAAGTTAATATGCAGGCGCAATTAATACCATAATGCTTATTTCATAAAGCGAATGAGAGCTTTAAGCTGAGGGATTGCCAGGCCAAAATCTATGGTGCTTGAAGGGTTAACACATGCCTGTACCATTATTATTGACGTTAATCTCTCCATTTGCAAATTGTACCAAGTTGCCTAATACTCATCGTCCAGTACATAGTGAGTAGATTACAACTGATCTGTTTTCACACTCGAGCGTGGATGTTCGATGAACTAGAG
This sequence comes from Clistopyga incitator, assembly GCA_947507545.1. Classification (NCBI taxonomy): domain Eukaryota; kingdom Metazoa; phylum Arthropoda; class Insecta; order Hymenoptera; family Ichneumonidae; genus Clistopyga; species Clistopyga incitator. The sequence continues at coordinate 5,909,454 of OX382175.1, forward strand.
CGGGGCAGGCCTCGGCGAGCGAGCGTAACAGCCGGCCAGTGAAATATGCCAAGCTCCGGTCGGCCGAGCTTGCTCGACGACTTTGTTTACCTCTTCAGTGCGCCGCTCGACGCATCGGGTCTCCCCTCGTAGCGAGAACGAAGTGTAACAGATTTCACGCCTCGAGAGCCTAAACTATCTCGACATTGATCGCGGTCGTGAGTGGGGCGGCTGTTGGAGCAACAGACTTGTCTATATCACTATCGCGATGGGTGTAATAATGCGCCAGTAGCTACAAAGTCGAAGCGATTCCGCCCAGCGATAAACAAATCGTGCCAAGATTTTTTTTTTTTTTTTTCATCTTCTTTAGCCTGAAATTATGTATGAGCGAGGACGTTGCGTTCCTGGCGAGAACGCTCGACGAATAGTGAGGAAAAAATTCACCCAGGAAATTCCATAGCAAGCAAAATATTCCTCCATCTGACTCGCTTCCTCTCGCACCTCGTTATCACAACCGAGACCGTAACGGTATCTCGAAAATCTTCGATATTTCACAGATTTTACGCAGCCAGTAAGATGCCACGGTGAACAGGAGCAAAAAATCTGAGCTTCTTCCGGTGCCGTAGCAACAGGCACTCCTGTACTCTCTTATCAACAGCCGCCGTCCTCCCTCGCCGGAACTATAATCCCGCAAGCAAACAGAGTTGCGAGAATAGAACGATTCTTCGATATTCCCGTCACATTTTTTTCTTTCTCATTTTTTTTTTTCAACCGCTCTATTCCAGGATCATTGAAAATATTTTCGCAAATATATGTACAACGGATTTTCCTCGGTCGTTGGATGGAAAATTTCGCAGGCCAGATGAGACACTACCTGAATGTGAGTTGAAAGCTTTCGTCACGCTGCGACTACTATATAGTATAATTTATACGAACTATGGTGGAGCTGCTTGAATATCGCTGTAGATATAAGCTCCTGTGTACTGCGTGGGCGTAGAGGTAGCGCCGCAGAAGTACTAGCAAGCCGCGAGTGAGACGTACTGCAGGCCCTGATATCTTACTATGCATACGCGGACACGAGCGTGTTTCGAATCCCCGATGTGGACTGCTACGTCGTTCCGTATCTACTAGTGCGTTTTCTACTTCCTTCCTTACCGTTCGCCACACAGGATGGCGAATGGTGCGAGACATTCCTCGACCACCTTTTTTTCCGGTTCATACAAAAATTTCTCATAATCCGCCAGATTTCACTACGACTTCAGAATATTTTTTGGTAAATTGAAAAAAAAAAAAATATATGTCTCTTCGATAGGTAGATACATAAATAGTGTATTTTGTATTGCTCTGGGACAATTACCATCAAGTGCTTAAACTGCTTTATATTCCGCCATGTTATTGGCATATGCGTTTTACCATCGATGGAAAACCCCCATGTCAACAACATAAACAAACGGCATTATTTTTTCCACGTATCGCACACACATTTCCACAAGCTCTGTGAATTTTTGAGAGCAAACTCTACGAAAAACAAACTATCCTCACCTTCTATTTTTCTTCTCATATTTAAAATCCCTTTCGAAACCCAAATAAAATGGAAAATAAAAACCTAATCCAACTCCTGAATTAGTTGGGAACGAAGTGAGAGAATTCGCGAGAAAGAAACAGAAATTAATTCCGGCTAATTAGAAAAAAATTCGTGGTCGGGTTGACAAAAAGTGTGTGAACTGACAGCGAAGGCTTACATTGGGCTCTCTGTCTCTTGGTCGTGAGCCGAATCGGTGCTCATTGTCTCTGATGAGTGCGTGCACGAGTGCGTGTTCTGCCCACTCTCGCAGTAGCCTCCCCTTGGCCAGCGTATATGCGCGAAGTACCTGGCGCCATTAATCAATTTGCAGCGGGTAATGAACCGTCCGAGTGAACGCGGAAACGGTGCGCGATAGTCGGAGGTCGACGGGAGAGAGTTAGGACCGTAGCTGCGATCCCGTTCTACTCTCGATTCTCCCTCTACATACATACACATATACGTGTCTCCTATCGCTCGTGTCTGTGTTACCTTTCACTCTTGTTCGGCCGCGAGCTTCCGAGCCATCACCTAGCGCCGCTTTGGCCACTCGCCAATCGTTCCATGCTCACCATCATCTACACACTCTCGCACTGGCGTTACCCGGATACCGATGTCTACCTTGCTCCACATACCTATATATCTAATATACCGTATGGATAGCATATGCATTACTCGAATACCTGAATTTACGGTGTGTGTCTGCGCCCAGTAGATTCGCCAGGCTGTAGTCAGACAAATCGTGTATCGTTGGCGCGAGCGCTCACTTCGATCGAACATCACGAGACTTCCAGACTTAATTTTTTAGAGTGCTGAGTAGAAGGAGAATTGGAGGAGACAGAGAGAGAGAGAGAGAGAGAGAGAGAGAGAGAGAGAGAGAGAGAGAGAGAGAGAGAGAGAGAGAGAGAGAGAGAGAGAGAGAGAGAGAGAGAGAGAGAGGGGGACGTGCTGCCTCTTCAACCCGTCGCTCCTTTCACATTCTTCGCTGTCTCATTTTCTCCTTCTCCTCCTCTTCTTCGCAGTGAGTCTCACTGAATCGTCATTTAGGCGCGAAAACCCCATTGAAAAACAATATCGGTATTCACTTGTGTTGTATCGTCAACACCGAAATATTTGTGAAATAATAAGTGGTACTCTTTTAATTAGTGCGAATGCATGACGTTGTTAATTACCACTCGGTATTGCCATGTGAAATATGGCAGACAGTACATTACTCCGATATAATTGAATGCACGGGTTTCACGGGAGAACAACAATATCGGGAAATTTATGAAAATTTTCGACATGGGGAAATTGGTATCCATAATTCATTATTCGCATGTACAGCGAGTATAATGTGCCACCGAAACGCAGTTACATCGCGTGTAATTTAAAGGGCAGAGGTTCATAGCTCTTTATTTTTGTGTTTATAAAAATTACATTTTCAATTACACCGGACGAACGCAAATTGCTATGTCACGAATACTTGTAGTTCGCAGTTACAGCGCGTTTAATTTAAAGGGCAGCGATTCGTAGCTCTTTATTTTTATATTCACAAAAATTACATTTTCAATTACACCGGACAAGCGCAAATTGCTATGTCACAAATACTTGTAGTTCGAAAACGTTTGTTACTCGAATTTTCCCATGGCTCATTGTATCTCATTTTTCTCTAGCTGCGATAACTGTAGATGCTATCTGCGATTGGATTACTGATAAAATACATTTTCTGTATATACCCATGATAATAATATGGAGTGAAAATGAGCTCAATTTTTTAATTGACATTTATATTTAAGAGAGAGGTGAAATGTTACTAAATTAAGAAAATTTGCCTAATGTTGAGTAATGGTATTCTCCATTAATATTCATAGTTCATCATTATTTATATCAAGGGAACATAACCAAGATATTTCAAAGACGGGATGTCCATAAATTATCTATTTAAAAAATGGAGCAAAATTTAATTATTCCAGACATTAAAAAAATGCAATATTAAAGACCCTTATCGTCCGAAACAAGTGAACTGAGTGAGTGTATTTTAATAAATGTTAAAAAAGGTATTCGAGTGAATATCAAATACAACAAAAATTTTCTCAACACACATTAGGCCTCAGTTAAATATTTCTAAATTGAACTAATTATTTCATTTTGCTATTTCAACGTTTATTTCACCGCCCATAATCGTCTATCTAGTGAACGCATCTAAATTTCTTCTGCTTGTGAGCCCTCCGAAGAAAGCGCATGGGTGATTGGATTACCGTTATAAAGAATAATCTTAACATAAAACCTGATAAAGCTATAGAGTGAAAATGGAAGCGATTTTTCCCTCAACGACATTTCCATTCGAGAAAGAAACAACGGATATGATGGGCAATTCGATAGACGCCAAAGTATCCTTATCTTATCAGTGATACATGTGCCGTAAACACAGATATATTTATGTACATATATACAGCCAGGTCGTACATCGGGGAGCGTGTAAAAGTGACGGCGTGGAGCTGCTGAGTGAGGGTGAGATAACGCAGGGTATGTGGCTTCCCTTTCTGCTCCCTCTACCGTATCTATCCATCGCACTCATCCGATTTCCTTTCGCCGATGCCTTTTTCGTTCTCTCACATTTCCACGTAGGCTTTCTGCCACTCTCGCAAGCTCGTGCAGTGCCCCACTCACCAACGCCTCTGTATATCCATGAGTGAAGTACTTTTTATTTATTTCCCACGGATAGCTATGGAAAGACGTTGGACACGTGCCGGGTACACGTTGCGGTACAACTGCTTTAAAGTATATATCTCTTTTTCATTTATTTTTGTGTACATGTATAGTGAACGATACTATGAAGAAAGAGAGAGGATGAGAGAAAGGGGAAAGCATTGCGGGGCAGAGGAAGCAGTCGTGAGGTTTGGCCAATGGAATCTCAATTCCTTTGTGCACGATTCTCGCTACGAGAGCCGTATACCCATGCAGGTCAGCATCAAATTCTTTTTGCTTCGACTTTACTTCTCTCTCTCACCCTTTCTCTGTATATCCTTTCGAAATGAAACACCCTGTTTCTCTCCAATACACACAGAATGCCTCTCCACAATGTTACCGCAGTGCTACCCTATCTCTCGTTTGAACTGTAAAAAAGAGTTTCCATTATCCTTCGGAGTTCGTTCGGCTGTGAGATCAGCAACATTGGGCCGCCGATCCTTTTTCCTGGCTACACACACACACACACACACACCAGATACGTAAATGCAACACGGAATAAAGTAAACGGAGAAAAAACTGTGAGTGTGTGTACAGTTCGAAAGTCCCATTACAATTCGATCCCCCAGCCGAAGAGGAAAGGGAGAGGGAGAGGGAGAGAGAAGTTACGGGCAAGCGACATCGACGGATTCGATATACGAAAGCTTGAGAAATCGGTTAGAAAGGGAGGGACACCCACACACCGAGAGCAAATATTAAAACCATCGCAGGAAAAAGCTGCAGCTGTGGAGTCACGCACACCGGAAGTCAGCCAAAGGAAATCGAGTCCACGGCACACTGGAAAAGCAAAGCCATGGAATAACGGAAATTAAGAATGCCGAGAAATGCACTCTGTACCGGACAGGTTGACAAAATAAATTGTTTTAAATTGTTCTAGAAGCCACGTTGAAACGTGGACTTCCTGACTGGAAGATCATGGTAAATCTTGAAAGTCTGACGGTTCTCCGCAAATCCCGGCGACTTTTTTTTTTTTTTTTTCGTCACGGAAGAGCGTGAAGCGAATGCTTTTTCTTTGAAGACACAAAGTTTTGGAAACACAAGGAAGTCGAGAGCTCAGCCATAAAAAAGTTTCAACGGTTGAAAGTGAAACTGTGTCAACAAACAATTCTTTGTTTTCAGACCACGCGACTCGGTTTTATAGTCACATAAGCCATTTGATGACTACTGCACATCACTGGGTAATAACTGAACTAATAACAATTCAATTTCAACGGAAAACATGGAGATTCCTTAGCATCAGAATATAAGGATATCGGTATTTGTTATAAACAAGCGATGTTCGTGAAACTTGCTGCGATAAATTCTGTTTCAAAGCGGGATCGTAGAGTTCATCGCGCACTACAAAATTCCGTATATAAATGGTGACATAATTCGATCCATGGGACGTATATTTTGTATCCACTTTGTAAGATCAATATATGCTCGTGATGTGGCAAATTTACGTGACAATGAATGTTCGCGGACCATCATGCGCAGTACATCCAGAGGTGCACGAACTTCCGTCATGTTCCAAAAACTAGCGGTCGAAATATTTACTGCACTTAATATTTTTACGCACTTGCTAAAATTCGGGGGCTTGATATCTATACTAAAACAATAATAGCAGCTGAAAGTGAATAACGAAGCAAATAGATAGTACAAAATGATCTGTTTCGAACACATTTGTTTTATTACGTGTAAACTGTACAGTATAGTTATTATACTTCAGTGATCAATTGATGAGTGGCTGATGATAGAAACAAGAAATGTGCAAGTTCTGGAGAGGGGCCAATTTTCCACTGGCGAAATTTTTCTATATAGATCCGAAAAACTTGGACCATTTCTGTCCTAAGTCTAAAGGAAGATTTGATGGGAAAACTTGGAAACCCTGAAAATAATTGAATGAGTTGAACTTGCACTTTATTACCAAACCGACGAAAACATCGGCAATTTTGTAATCAGCAAAAATTGCGGATTCGCCGATTAGAGAGAGAATTTTAGCTGACGACGTATTTTCTTGCATTTCCCAATTAAAGGTTTTATGCGTAAGATCGTCAATTCAATTTAATGTACAATTGTGATATACAAATAAGGCACTTTTGCAATGAAATTAAAGCAAGTTAAAAAAACTAAAGTACATTTGCAGCCAAACTTTTGCAGTCACTATTGTGCCAAAATTAAATTTGACATCGCACTTGTATAGCAAATTTAGTATACCAGATTACGTATAATAACTTCCAGTAAACGTGCATTAAATTTCAAGTAGATCGCAGTGTGAGGTCTACCCTTTGATACCTTTATGTTGAGATTGTGAATATTTCACTTTACGTGTAAAAAACCAGTGACACGGTCGATTTCGCCTCACTGTGACGTAGTGCACTCTTGTTATCGGAGCTGCGATAGGGTGTAGACAGTGGCACATACATGTACTATCACTGCCAGCAAGGACCAGATTGAAGCTGCCCGTTGTAACGACAGGAGAGCATCAATTACTGTACCTCTAGCAGTACCTATGTAGGTACTTCATTCATCGACCACGTGCGCATGGACTCGGTTAAAGAGTGGCCGAACAAATGAAGCAAGTACGTGGCCCGTTTGCCAGCAAAAGTGGTGCCCTTGCTAACGAAATTATGGGCCCAGAGAGCAGCGTCGATGACATTAAGCCTTCGTTCCATCGTCGTCCATTTTCGTACCTTGGATATGCGAAGACTGTCACGAATATTTTATCCGTTTAATTGCAACCGGCGTAATGAAGTTTCCATAAAAATCCTACCTGCACAATTCGCACGAGAAAAAAAGACCCCCTTAAGCTTCAAAGAGCGATTAAATAATTTATGTTCGAGCCGAGTTTGTTTAGAGAAGTTTTATCGGCATAGTAACTCCGGGTTTAGTGCCGCTGGGGCTGCTAAAGCTACTAAAGCGTACACCAAGAAGAATATATGAAGTCGATGACTGTGTACTGTTTTTCCCTGGGGTGCCAGGATGTATGGCACCTTGTGAATTGAATTCGAGGTTCCAGATATATCCCCTCTAGGTACTGGAATAGAAAAACCGAGCAAGAAATGCAGGGAAGCGAGAAAAGCGAAAAAAGGAACAGAAAAAAAAAACACGAAGCAGTGATAAGCTGGCATGGCGTCGAATATCAGAATAGGTCATGCGAGTTGACCTCTCAAGAACGGATAACGCGAGTTGATCTCCCGGGAATGGATCGTGCGCGTTGATCTCTCTCGGGAATGAATCTCCGGCCGCGTTTTTCGAAACGTTTCCATAATTAATTCAATCTCCATAAGCGATTTCATAAATTGTGTTTAAGGCGAAATTGTTAAGAGAGGCTTTCTTTATCTACACGGTAATTCGGTGTTCAGTGTTGATGGTGCTACCAAGACAAAATATATGTGGTCGGTTAACCGTAGGGAGCATTTTTCTCTAGGGTGCCAAGACGTATTGTGTCTTGCCGAAATTCGGGGCCCCAGATGTATCCCCTTGTCGCGGTGGACCAGAAAAACGAGGAGGAAACAGGAGGGCGCGAGAGAAGCGGAAAAAAGTAATAAAAACGAGGAAGAAACAGTGAGAGAAGTTGGGACGGCGTCGAATAATCAAAATGGATCGTGTGAGTTGATCTCTTGAGAATGGAGCCCGTGCCGCGTGTTCCGAAGGGTGGCCAGAGGCGAAAGAGTCGAAAACTGAGATGGAACGATGAGTAAAAGCCTGGAATCAAGGCTCGAAGGAATTTCGAGTGAGCGAGCGGTTTTCTCAACGTAACCGTGCCATTCGGAGTTCGGGTTCTCAGTTTCTAAATCGTTATACACTTCCTTTGGTTAACTCGGTCGTTTTTTTTATTGGCCAAGTCTCGCGAGACTTTTCCCGAGGCTCCACTTCCGCCGCAATCCGCGCTATTCCATCGGTTACGCTACTCCTCTCCTCGCTTTTTCTTAGCGGCACAGCGAAGGGGGCAAACGGGGAGGCTTAAAAGCACTCGAGTTTCCTGCCCGGACCACTTCATAAACTTTCCTTCGCTCATGCAATTTTCATATGATAAATTTTTCGCTTCCTGTTGGCGCATATAACCACTCGACTATCGTGCAACTCACGATTCGACGACGCCAACTAGACGCTCCGAGCTTTTTCGAACGGCAATAACTCCAATATGCCAACGGTACGTGCACTTATAGCCGGGCGATGCTTCATATTGTGCATAATAGAACGATTTACTGTAGACTCACGGTAAAAAATATTGTAGATTCAACTTCTGGCTGCCAGCCGCAATATTATCATTCAAGGCAATGCTAAAAGCAAAATTCCTTCATTTGTCGACGGTACTTATACAAATATCAATATACATTGCAGCAACTCCGTATTCCATTGAGTGTCGAGTGTATATATATATAAAAGGTAAATACGATGGAACCATTTTTTTTTTAATTCATTTTTTAGTCCATTAAACGAACTGGAAGATTTTTGTATTTCCATTGGCGTTGCTAGAAAATTCAATAGAGAATAAACAGGTACACAGCTGCGACGTCCTATCGAGCTGTTCATGAGCTATATAAATAGTGTACAGAGTCTCGTCTCTTTTACCCTCGATTCCCTCGTTACCAGCACTTACCCTCGCGGTTTCACCCGGCGCCCGCGTTCCCGTTTCCCTTCATCGATTTTGCAAACTTCGCGGCGACAGTACGGGTTTCTCGACGGAGATACGCCGAGTCGAGGGTTTTATTCGACGCGGAAGAGCTCGACGACAATATCGTCAGCTTTCTGGCTGGTAGTTCGCAACCTCATCGTCCTATCTCAATTTCAACGGGCCACCGAGTCGACGGTGGTCGGCGAATGAGATAAAAGCATCGATAGTCTCGGTCTTTCGGCGCTTAATCGACTTTATAATCGAATCGTACCGTACCTATTATCGCACACACCGAGACCGACTCGTCCACGTTCGAGCGTAGCGAATTCTCGCGCTGCGAGCTCTGCGGGATGTCGAAAATTTGCGCGCCTCGTAATCGTCCTGAACAAACGCATCCAGCGCAACAACGAGTGCCCGAACTGGTGCACGGGAGGGAGAAAGAGACTCCAAATGTGTGTGGACATGCTCTCTGCCACTCCACCGGAATAACGGCCTGCCGATTTCGCATTTCCGGAGGCCCCACGAGACCTCCCCGACCATACTTCAACTGGCCAACACCAGCGTCACCGCCCGCAGCTGCCGAGAGAGAGATTCGAGCGCGTGGAACATGGTGCACGCCGGAAACGACGAGCCAGAGACCAGAAAGCACGAAAGGGCGGAAGAGCGAGAGAACACGGTGCCCCGTCGATCGGACGACCCTTGGGAAAAACGAACATGCGTGACATCGATTCCGCCCGACATCTCCTCGCTCTCGCTCTATCTCGTTGGGCGTGGCCTCAATCCGACTTGCAATACTTGCGATTTCCTCGTGAGTCCTGAAACCGCGTTTCCCACAGTCATTGGCAATAGCGATAAGTCATTTCGAAGACAATGGATGACAGTTTCGATTGAATTTATTGGTTTTCAAGTTCCAACTGAAGTTCGAGTATGAAATAACATGGATAATTCAATCTTAAGTACGAAACTCATTTCAAACTTGGGATTATCAACTCGACGTCCAGATTTATTGTATCAAGGTACCAAAATCGAAGGAACCGATTTTTGCTCCTGTGGTCACTGACGATTAAATTAATTCAGGTAAAAATAATAATTATTTGATAACTGCGCTATTTCAGGTTCAAAAAAAACGTGCTCAGATATGTTTGTCTGCATTTGCAACAGTTTTTCCATTCGTATTTCGGAATTCAATCTACGAATGCCGAAGTATTGAAAAATAGAAATCGGGATGTGTAGAGACTCTTGATCTCATTCATTCTTTTTGTCCCTAGATTGTAGAGTCTTCCGTACAGAATAATCCATAAGTCTTTAATCGATAATGTGAATACAGGATCAAAGTAATTGACTAATATTAACTAAAGTGACAAATTTTCCGTCAGCCGAATATTAATCCAAAAAGAAAATTACTTTTAATAACGTTTGTCGAATATTTTCCTGTCTCAAACTGCTGAATTCAAGAAACAAATCTTGGGTTCAATATTCGAAGCAAAAAGTGGAACATTTTTCTTACGAGAATCTCATTCTTGACTACGAGCATACCGAACCCAAGAAAAAAAAATAATAATAATAATGCATGGCACGTTTACAAGAACTTGGCCCCTAGACAGATACTACAAATCAAACAACCTAGAAGAGGACCTCGACGAAGGGTCCGACGATAAATCAACACAGCGTATTTTGGCAACATTGTTGCATCTCTGAAATATTTCTCCATTTTAGCTCCTTAGGTCGAGTGCGCAGGGGTTCGCCCGACTCATTTCGAGTGTAAGTCGATCCCCGTAAAAAAAAAAGGGGCTACTGGCACGGGTCTTGGTATCCGGTGTGGTGCGGATGCTGGGCGTGGTGTGTGCCTGCCTACGCTCCTCTCGTAAGTAGGTAGGAACGGATGCTACCGGATTTACTGCCATAATAAAGCCGCGGGCGTCTCCGTTCTGGATGATGACATATACATACCTATATATACCTGTACGTACTACATAGGCCATGACACAAGCGCTATATACACGTACCTAGTAAATCACTCTCTGCCTGCATGCTTCCACTTTACTACTTGTATTACTGTTACCATACTACGTTGATACCATGACGTGATCCGTCATGCTGGAATATGAAATTTGGATCTTTCCGGCAGGTTAATCAGTCGACGTCCTCCCTCTCTCTTTCTATTTCGACTCTGTTTCTCAGTTTATTCCGGTGGCCGTAGCTCTCACGCTGTCAGCAAAGCCTCGATCCATTGTACGGTTCTTGCACTTTCTCTCGTGCAGCCGTACACATTTATCTAGCAATGTCTCAACGCTCATCTTTCCCTACATTTCCGTACAATACCCTCGAGTTGCTGTCAAGCGCTAGGCATTTGCAAGCACCATTATCCAGAAACTATCCGGGGGACGAAAAAAAAAACATAGTGCTGCAATCGACGTGATCAGCGGAATGTTCGACGATGTCTGACTCCAGAAGGCGGAAATTCTCGTCGGTAAAGGAATGCCTTTGACGAAGGGAATTGAAGCGAGGCGTGCCGCTGAATGAATGAGTTAATGGAGTTTCGGGAACGATAGGGTGCACCTTCTGGAGCTTCCACTCGAGGACACAGCTGCTGCTGTAGGCTGACACATCGCTGGAGGTTCTGGTGTTGGCGAGTATCGAGTAATAAGGTTGATATCGCGCATAGAACGTTACTTCCTCTCTCGCTCTCTCTCTCTCTCTCTTTCTCTTCCTCGGGGCCCCGGTACGGCCAAGCTAAAACGAGCTTTGGGCTTCGAGACACCACGACGACGATACCATCGTCGTCGTCGTCGTTGGGCCATGCATACGGAGTACTCATACGGGAACCACGAGAAAGATAGAGAGAGAAGGAGAGAGAGAGAAGTGACGGGTGAATATATATAACCACCGGTTCTATCGACCGACCCACATATTACCTCCACCCGCTCGTGTCAAACTACAGCCAATTGAGGCCCTCTGTACCGTACACTATATTCTGTACACATACACACGCAAGCCTAGGTCCCTGTACCTGCAAGCTCGTTGTTGTGCAACAGTGGCCATCCCTTGTCCTCGTCTAACTTTATAATCGCTGTTTCGTAATGACCCGCTGCCGGTAATTCTGGGCTGAGAATCATTGTTTTTAGTCAAAAGATCATTATCGCGATCGGAGTTGCAATACTGGCATTAATTAAAAACGTTCTCATTCGTTTTCTTGCATAATAAATGCGTTACTATTAATTATTTTTATCGTATCAATTGAATATTGAATGGCATATCCACTGGATATTAAAACGTGTACACATTTCGTTGCGATAAAAAAGAAACGATTGTACGAATTTGCCTTGGAAAAGAATGAATCAAAATTGACAGTCTAAAATGTTCTCAAATGAATCGTTAAATTGTAACCACTTTTTTTTTCAATCAAAAGTTCCGGTTTCATTGCCCTCGAGATTGGATTAAAAAATCGATATAAAATAGTGCATGGGAAATATAGAGATACAGTTCAAAAGCAATAGGCGGGTTGCAATTTCGATATCGTAACATCGCCGGTGTTTATCCCGTTAGTCGCGAGAGTAGACCACGGGAAATTTTATGATTTTGTTTCGGAACAAGGCAATATCGGGTATGAATTTAGTTTTATGTCCATGGGTGTGTGTTTTCTTTTCCTTTATACATTATGGTGTAGTCATGACATGCACGAGGAGATATCGTATTCCTCACCGCGTGTGACATAATCGGACAAACTTTTACGACAGCGCTTCGTGCCATATCCCGTCGTGAACTCCACCGAGGCCGAGAAAAGGCCTCAAGGCACGCCGAACAAGCGGCTCGAGTTCACCGCTGAACTTCTTGATGAAATTCAGCCCCGATCTCGCGGTACCTTTCCACAACGACAGAGAGAGAAAAAAAAAAAAAGAAGAGAGACGCAGCATGTCGAGGTTGAAAATAAGAGGAGAGAGAGTGGACGCAAGGGAAAGCGAGTATGAAAAGAAGAAGAACTAGCGTTGTACAGCGCGCGGGAGAGCGAGAGATGAAGGAAAATGTGACCGAGCTTTTCTGCACTTCGTCGCGGCAGCAGAGCGTCACATTTCGCGTAAGCATGAAAAATAATGGGATGTGCATCAACGCCACAGCCTCGGGACAGACCGTTGCTCCAGCGTTCGCATCGTCCCTCTTCTTTCCTCTCACAAAATACTAACAGATCTCGGCAAACGCGCTGGCTATAGCTGCAATTAATTCTAATTTTGTTTTTTTGTTTTTTTTTTTTTTTTTCACATTTTTCGTTATCATACGTTCCAATTTCACAGTGTACACGACAACATAATTGAGCGTGTTCGGCACAAGCAATAACCATTTTTTAAAAATTGAAACACCAATAAAAAAATAGAACAGTGCATATGCATTGTATGTTTTTTTTTTTTTTCGTTTTATTTGGATAAACCAATAAATAATTATATTCGGAAAAATATTCAGCGTGTCTGCGAGTTTCGGTGCTTTTTTTAAAATGGGTCTTCTCTAACAGGTTGTGGCTCATGATTTTTCCATTGAAGAACAAGATGAAGACTCGTGGACGAAAGGGAAATTTTCTCAATGCCAACCCCAACCAATTATCCAGCCATTCCGTGGGGAATTCTTGGCCCGGGCTTTCCGGTCCGTTCTCCACCCCGTTCTCTCGTCACTTTCTGTTTCCCGCGACCTCGAGCTCGAGACTTGTCCGGCACGTAAACCCTTATTATATTATCGTTACGAACCTGGCCGTCTGGAGAATAAAGAGAGGGAGTCGATGACACAATGGAAAATTTGATCAAATCTCTCGGGAGTAAAAACACGGCGAATTTTTCCGAGACTCGTGAAGCTTTTGTAAGGTATGAGCACCATAGAAATATTGAATTCTTATCACTTTCACATTGCAACTCTTATGCATTTTCTTATATTACAGTATATTGATTTCACAATATACATACCGAGTTTTCGCGTCCAAATAGTGTACTAATTAATACTAAATTGCTTCGCATTGAATCGTGGTGTGTGCTCGAGAATACTGCAGGAAATTGACAATTATGTAAATTGAATCAATCGTCATCAATATTATTTAAATTTACGGTACCGGGCAAAGAGAATCTGGTTCACCATAATTTATGCGAGATATATATAATTGACAATAACATCAAGTATCTTGGTATTTGAAGCAACTATACACTGTCAAAAAATACTGGAAGTTTGTATTCATAAAATCGTCACGTTAATTAAATGTACAATTGTGATACAAAATTAAGGTTCTTTTGCAATGAAATTAAAGAAAATTTAAATACATAAAGTACTTTTGCAGTGGAATGTAAACAAATTATTATAATTGCTATGCCAAAAAAAACTTTCCCGTTGCACTTGTATATTTAATTTAGTGAAAAGTGCCAGTATCCGTACATTCAATTTTATGTAATTTTCGTTGGTGGCTATGAAATAAAAATGAGTAGATAGTGGCAAAGGAGAAGGGCAGAAACCGAGGGAGAAAGGTAAAGAAGCAGTTAATTTTCAGTTTCCGCCTAACGGAAGCTTTGATTTTATTTCCATCGGCCAATAATTCACTTAAGAAAAAAATATTGTGTCGCAGAAACGTGCAATAAAATAATATAACCCCAGCTGGGTAAGTGCGCGGTATTTTGAAATAAATGGTTTATTTGAGAAGTTGATTCAATTATATATTTCTCTCAGTGTGATTTTATCGTGTCGTCGTTTTACGTGAACCTGTCGAATGCAGTTAACGAGAGAGACGCGGTTCGCTGGTCTACAACCACTGGTGACCCTGGGGCTCGAGCCACAGTCGCGAACACACACCGTTCCATGCATACTAATTCATTCCTTTCTATATGCACCAGTACTCGAGGGGTTTCTCCGGTATAGCTTGAGTCCGCGATTGTAGGAGGGAAAGCCCGTTTCCGAAACTGAAATCGGCACTTTGCCCTCGAGCAGTAGTACAACCACTCGCTATACCGCCGTCCGAGCAAACACCGAGTCTACTACTGGCCGGACTCCAGCAGTTGGGATGGTTAGAGATAGGAAGAGAGAGAGAGAGAGAGAGATAGGCGAGAGACGGGCCGTAGTGAAACGAGTCCTCGTTGCGTTGCGACGACAGTCCTCGCCTTCCGACCAAATAATTCGCTCCACTTGTAGTACTCAGCTGCGTGACACGTGGTAGTAGGGCTCACGAGAACGAATTTGTCAGCATTTATAATGAAACGTGCCTCATCAACGGCTGATGGAAAACTAACGTAAATGCATACCATTATACTGCACTAACGATCGCGCACGGATTATTCAACTTTCCGGAAATAACAGTGCTGACACAACGGTAATTTAGCCATCGTCATTGAATTTGTCGTCACATTGAAAGCGCAGTGAAATTCGATGCTGCCTTTATGCAATAATTGTGGGCCACGAATTAAATTCGATACAACAAATGAATTCGAAACAAAAGTGCATTGGATGGAAAAATATTGGAGCGAATGAGTCGGCGTGCCCGCTGGCTCGCAGCCCATTACGTAAACGCTATCACCACCGGCGAAAAAAAAATAAAAATAAATAAAGCCAGTTAAAAAAATATTCTGCCACAACGCGTTCGAAAATACGGGAGAGGTAACGTTTATCGCGTGGCATTCCCACGGGTCGCCTCGTTATTCGGGTAGAAAAATGCAGCAAGATATAACAAAAAAACTCATGAAGAGGGTGGAGATAGGGCGGTATGTCTGGGGGGAGAAAAAGAAACAGAAAAAGAAATAAAAAATAAAGTAACGAACGGAGAGTCAGCGCAAATAAAAGTTGAGATAGATTTTTTAGGTGGGGGGTAAATATACGTGCACCGAGGGCGTTGTAGAGGGGGGTAAAAAACGACTGTCGACGAAATGACTCGAGGACTAAGTTTTCGCGTCACTGCTTCTCCCTGCCGCGTCGTTTTCCTTTTCCCGGGTTTTTTTTTTTTTTTCCATTCCCCTGTTTCTATCCTCTTTCATCAACCCTCTCGCAACGTGTTGCTTCTTTTTTCCTCCCGGCGAACAAGGAATTTATAGGAACCAAGAGCAGCAGTACCAGGCGCGACATCCCGTTCCCGCCTTCAATGACGAAACTCGCACTCTGTTTCTCGGTACGTGAGAAGAATGGTAACGGATTTACGGTTGGATGCACCGAGCAGTTGCCGGTGGCGCACGAACCGGGAGGAGATCTATAGAAAGAAAAGACCGAAATAACCGACAAGAGACACACCGAGAGAAGAGAGGAGAAAAGAGAAAGGAAGAAAGCGGGAGGGCGGAGAGGTTGAATATTCTTTTATATTTGGTGCTGTGTGAACCGAGAGTAACCAGGGAGCTCCCCGACTCCGTCGCGCTCTGGTTGGGTGCTCTCGCGATGATGACGAACTCTCGGCACTCACGTTGGCCTCGTAAAACACGCGCGGCCTCGCTGTATGGCTCCGTGAGCATAGTAGCCGGATGGCCGTGCTACCACGATCCTCTCTCCAATCCCCTCGCATCCCTTTTCAACTCCATAGCGGCAGTAACTGCAATTTCATTTGACAACCAACGGCTCTTTGTCACCGCGAGCTCGCCCGCGGCCTGCCGGACGTGGCATTATTCTAACACGACGTCAAAGTCGAGGTCGTTGGCCCGATCCGAGCTCCGTATTAATATTAAAAATAAATTAAAAGAATGAACCCGTAACGATTGAAAAAAAAAAAAAACAAACCAGACTCACGCGAAATTACTACGAATATGTCACGCGCGAAACTGTCTGCCTTCGCTTGTTGTGAACCGTATTCATCGGATGCAGAATTTTATATGGTTTTGATTTGGGGATGAGGCCGACTGACTAACTGAGAATATTGAAGGTATTCATAAAAGAAAATATTGAAATGACAAAAGTTACATTTACCATTTTGTACAAGAAATTTGAGAAAATTCATTTTACGTTCAGGTTTTTCCAAGGATAATTATCTGGATTGCACAGTGAAGATCTTTCAGCCGCCGAACGGCACATCCTACAACATTAGCGGTAAAGCAAAAAAATCCTTCACAGCAGCAATCAGTCTCCATTCTTCTTCCGCGCTTTCTCTTTTTCACGCCTTTCTTCGGGGTGTAATTACATCCAGTCTCCAGGGAATGCCGCAACACTGATTATACGCGTGAAATTAAGACGCGTGCAACTACAAAAAGGGTGCAAAGTAGAATCGCACATTGCACATTGCTTGCTCATTATGTTTCGCTTTTTACAAAACTACCTATATGAGGAAGTATGTTTATCGATCTTGGCTTCCTCATGGAGAAAAGTTTGTAAAAGGCCAAATACAATGATGAATTAATGCGCGAGGTGCCACATTGGATCCTTTTTTCACGTTGATTTTTTTTTTTTTTTTCGTCGAAGTTAACTTGAATTTTAACGAAAACAAAATTATTTTGAAAATTTAGAATTCCATCAAATCGAATACCGACCGTCATTTTTCATTGCTTTATTTGTCAAAAACTATTTTAGCTCATTAGCCAGAAAGTTCCGGGAGCTAAGGAACATGCAGACATTTTTCGAAAAGTTCAGTCTTATTCAGTCTGAAAAAATGTTAAAATTTTTATTCGAAAATGTATACATAGCAACGGGCGCCTACCAGTCTACGAAATTCCAGCTTGATTGTTAAAGCAGTTGTCGAGATACAGTGCTTTGAATTTTGCAAACGTGCCCCACACACACACACACACACACATATTCGGACATTTGTTTCTAAACCACTTTTCTCAACGTTTTGGACCATTGTTATTGTTCTGACATGAAAAACTCGAAAAAATACTTTTGCCCGAAAACAGATCTTCCTCCATGAGAATGAAATATAAAAGGAGGCCGCATAATACAAGATTTATAAAACGTGTAGACATAGAAGGCATAAAGAAGTCAAATAACGTCACGACACGTGACAAATATTTCACCGTACGAAGTTGTTGGCGAGCTGAATTTCACTGCGCAGTGGATTTGCTGACTTTGTGGTCAGACAGTCAAGAAGAGTCGAGAATGAATATTACATCCGTTCATGAGGTTGCAGTGTAATTACGTGACCATAGGAGTGGCATAAGGCAAATTCTCAACAAGTTGAGAGACTCGGTGTAGACACACT
Source organism: Clistopyga incitator (assembly GCA_947507545.1). Lineage (NCBI taxonomy): Eukaryota > Metazoa > Arthropoda > Insecta > Hymenoptera > Ichneumonidae > Clistopyga > Clistopyga incitator. The sequence continues at coordinate 5,927,451 of OX382175.1, forward strand.
GTATGTGCATTTGATGCGGCCTGCGAATTGGTGAACATTTGCGAAAATGCGACGCCACAAAGCGATGCTGAGTACAACAAGCAAAAGGGCTTGAAACGAGGCTGTCACGACGTAACCTCGAAAGTCGCTGCCTCTCGCATTCAAGCCCTTTCATATACCGCTCCGTAGTTACACGCCGTATAGAACTTCGCACGTACCTTCGCAGGCATAACATAGCTTCACGCTTCCAACTCCTATCTCCTCTGCAGCGCAGCTAATGTGAGTGACTCCACCTTGCGGCGCATGTCGTCGTTTACCTTACAAAGTTATGGTGCAATCTCGCGACCGATGCCACCGATGCATTACGACCATCTTAAACACCGCAGGGCAGAATGCGAAATGCTTGCACGCGTGCCAAGCAAATGATAAAATTCTTTCACGCCCTTCCGAGCGGTAGTAACGGTGATGTAGAGATAAACGGGCGGACAATGAAAAAGTACGTGTAAATTCTATGTGCACGACGTGTTCTACGTTTGCCAACGGATTGACTTTTATCCGTAATTAAAATGTGAACGTGCCTGCCGTAAAACGGCATTTTTACGCGTCCACCGTGAAAGCAGAACAATCACTAACAAAATGTCTGCATTCTACTTTAGGCGCCTATGTATGACGACGTTTTTCCAATCTCCCTGTCATTAGACACAGTGGCACCATACAAGCAGACACACTGTGAAATTGTCCTTGTTATCCTTCGGTGGCATGGGACTCGCGCCGTTGTAGCATTGCTTCCTATTCGCTGACGCAGCATCGGGTCTAATACCTACCCGCAGTAGTCGAGGTACGTGTGGGGTCAGACGCAGCTGAATTGCCACTCAGCACTGGCGCTCTTGCGTTCACTCGACGATTCAACTCTTGCTTCATTATTCCTGCCTACTCAGTGAATCCCAGGAGTGGATGCACGGCGTGGGCGAGCGGCAGAGAGTCACCTGTAGTGCCTGCGTCTGCTTTCATGTTCGAATAGCGGATGCATAAATGTCATATGTCACCGCCGCGCGGATTTCTCGTGTTTGAGTTCACGGAACCCAATCACCCACGCATCTTCTGAATCCAATTCTCCAGAAACCAAAGACTGCAGACTTGGAATCCTCCGTTGGTTAGAATTCCGGAACGAGATTATCGGTAGACCCGCTGCTGCTCCCTTCGAAATGCTTCACGAGGACAATCGGGCTGAGTGGATACGGAAAATAAAAGAATTCAAGCTCACGATGTACGTGCTGTATTTTGACGGCACGGATGCGGAGATTTTTCGGTGACTTCGCAACTGAGCTGAGCTCAGCTCTCTGAACAATAGGAAATTACTGCTCGTAGAAACCGTTTGCAAAAATAGTCGAGAATGATTATTTTATTGTTGAAATTCATATTCTTATGAATAAGTATCCAGCGATGAGTCTTACCAATCCATGCAACTCTTTCATACTTCTTGCCTCTAACGACCAATCGATAGTTGCTGTTTGTCAAAGTTACGGTAAAATCAAAATCATTAACACAATTATAAAACCGTGGCATAAAAAATGCTCTCACTCAATGTAAACAAGAACGTTACGATAACAACGAATGCATCAATATAATTACGAAAACAGTTGATTGAATTAACGATCAATAGTTGAAATGTAACCGAATTAAAATGATTATTTCAGAGCGTGACATCATATATTATAAAATTGTCAATAATGCCAAGTGAAAATGGTGAGGTCCTAATGGTTTTTCCCTGTTTCGAATCGTCCATTTTCAAAATGTGTATGAGTTAACATCATTGACAACCTGTTAGTCGATGCGAGTTGCAAGCCGTGCATACCTTATCTGCGAGTCAATATTTCGTGCACTTTGGTAGCCATTTGGAATTACATGAGCCATGGAATCCAATTGTTCCTGTCAGACGATAAAATTCAAAAATACTCGGGACAGACGCATCCGTCATCGTTTGTCAATCCGTCATCGCGCAGAGGTTAGCATTGTCATTGCCAACTTGTAATCACCGAGCCTCAGTCGACACAACCACTATACGCCACTATGTTTCCGCAGTGCACTCTCCTCGGTGTGCTAACGGTCGCCGTTTATTCGTAAACGAATTAACGAAACGCAATCAACGGAAGGTTCGTGTGCGAGCTTGCAGCGTAGCTCGTATTCGAGGCAATCGGTACGCAGTTAATACGGCCATTTCAATGCATGGGCTTCCGTCGGGGGACGCCGTACCCCCTTCCAAATATCGACGTTACAACACGACGAAACAATGGTCCAACCCCTCGTCCCCTCTGTCACAGCCCCTATGCATTTCGTCCATGAAAATGACACCCTCTCGCGTGCAGCACCGCTCTCCTCTTTTCCAACTCTTCCAGCACCCGTTACACTTCATCCCTCTCCCGATGAATTAATTTCGCTTTTGCTACACACCGCGACAACGTATGCCAGAGACATAGAGCGCCGTTTGACAAATGACATTGATGCGCATGGAGGCCTCTGCTATTGCAATAAAAAAACGAAGAGAGAAAAAAAAATAGATGAACGAGATAAAATGGAAAACAGCGCGAGCAATTGTGCGTCACCGGTGCGGTCAACCGGTGGAGATGTATACTGGATATGTATAATTCGAAAATTCTAATTAGTAGAGTAGTTATGTGCAACTAACCATATATAAATTTCATTGAGGCAATACATGTACCGAGAGAAAGGGAAAGAGAGAGAGAGAGAGACATTTGGTATTGGTAATCATGATTGGTTGAAAAACCTGGCATATGTTTCGGTATTGCCATAACGATTAAATAGTTTAATAACGACACCATAATTTCCAAGCCTGCTTGTATTTATTCAATCCATAAATAATACGAATCGAATCGTTTGTTCGTAAAATCCTATAACATTGCAAACGTTTAATTGAAAACAATACAATTAAGCATTTGCATAAAAATTAATTGGAAAATTTCGCGTAAGTTTAATCAAGGGAGAAATGGCCGTTGTTTCCCTCGTTAGCCACTGTATTTATTGTTGTTATCAACGCCAAATAAATAGGGCAAGTTCGTAAATAACGTGATGATTTCAACGCTGCGGTGGATGAAAATCCCTGGACCGATCTAATTTTCCGTGAATAAATTAGAACAGTGTAAAGCGAGTAGGACGAATTCGCCTGTTATATTAGACTATCCTTTTGCACCTATTGCTTGATGGTTCGTAATGCAATTCCTGCTGTTTTGTTAGGTACGTAACCGAATGCCTGGAGGAAAGTCTCGTGACATACGGTCTTCTAATGTGCCATGAAGTAGCCGTGTAACAGGACACCCTTCGTAACAAGGTAGACTAATTTTCCCTAAAACAGCCTCTGCCCTCATGAGCCACAATTTCCCTTAACCCATATTTCGAAACACAAGTAGCCTGCAGGCAACAACGTTGCGAGGCGGTTCTCCGGCCCTTCAACCCTTTCTCTCTTATTGAATCTGCATCATGTCACTCTCTTACACATTACGCGTAGAGTGGGAGCATAACGCTCGGTGTGCACGAGCATATCTGACGTTTACCGTGCAAACTTGGAAGAACCACAACGTTCTCCACTATTTGGGTCAGAGCCACAGACGCTTCCATGCATCATCCCGAAGGTGCGCTACTCCAAGCCTCGCAAAACCTGTGATCAACATCCCAACCGTTGGCGCACATCTCGCTATCGTGTTTTACACAAATATATCTCGGAAAGCGCATCATCCCCACAACGGGCCGGATTACACAGATGGATACGTACCAGCGCTTTCTCCGCGTCTCTCTCTCACTCTCTCCACTCGCTCTCTGGCTTTGGATTTACGATTTAACCGAGGTATATAATGCTCGTGAATACACCGTACAGTATATGAACACCATAATACTTTGTAATACGCAGCTTGCTGGGCTGCTCTCCCGTTGGCACATAACTCGTAATACACGTGCGTTACATTGGATCATTTATTTCTCGTGAGTGACTCTCGTATTTCTGACGTGGCCACGTGCCTTAATGCGACCGTTGAAAATTTATGCGGGGCACGAAATTAACCTGGGAAAAGCCGAGGGCAACGAGGGCTTGAAAAAAGCCATATATGTGTATTAAAAGGGGCAGAGAGCGCGGGAGAGCCTGACACCCCTACTTGGCGACTGACCAAAGTGGGCGTCGACGAATTTCCACACCTTTTTTATCACCCACAAAGAGAATTAACAGCTGACTTTAAACTACGCTTATCAAGAGCGAGATGTAATAGATTTTTTGCAGAAACAAAAAAAGAAGAAGAAAAGAAAAAAACACGTAAAGCTACAAACCCTGTTTATCCGCTGGAAAGAGCTCTCACAAGTTTATTCAACAAGAAACTTCAGGGACCATTTGTTGCGGTTAGATCTCTTGGGTCGGATAGCGTGGGGCGATTTGTTGTTATTAGAAGCTAATTTATGGCTCTTGAAATTAATTCGCCGCGACTATTGCTGCGGGGGAAGGAGGCCGCAAGAAAAATGAAAAATTGCTCGTAGGAATGTAGCGAGCAAGGCTCGTTATTCTTTCGGAATGTGAGCCAATGCGTGAGAGGGCACGCGGGTGAAAGTTCGAGCCAACAATTTGCCGCGAGTAATCGCACTGAGGTACTGAAAACTTATCGTTCGGATCTCGACTCTTGAACTTTAACGCTCGACCGCACGGTATAATATTGACGCTGGGAGTTCGGTTCCCACGCGCGAACACAATTTGTCCCGGCGTTGTACATCCCACCGCGAATCCGTGTGCTGGGTTTACGATAATACCGTCGTGTGACGAGCGGAAAATGGAAGAGCAAACAAACTGCGCTAATAAAATCGCAACGCACACATGGAATTAACTCGCGAGCGTAAATAGTTTGCCCATTATCGATACATATGTCCTCGCGATGTGAACGCCAGTCGATAAAGCAAGCGAATCTTAGTCGAGTCAACGGAGTAAAACAAAAAAAAAATCGAAATATTCGGGCATCGTGCGGAAGCGAGTGCGAGCACCGCGAGCGAAGGCTCTATGCAATTCGTCGACATATACCAGGCACAAATCAAAATTACTTCTCTCATTCAATTTGCAATGGTTCAACGGTCAAACCCAATTTTATCTCTCGTGCATACATGGAATCGATTTCCCTCGTCACGAACACACACACACACACCACCTTATCCCTCATGCGCAGAGCAGCGCGAAAAAATGGTCACCAAACCAGACGCACACACACAAGTCTCAAGCGTTGATTCGCAACAAAAAAAATAAAAAATGGGGGGCAGAACTCCACAACGTTCGGTTATCGGCTGCGCCAAACAATTTTCGTAAGCTTTATCAATTTATTATCTTTTCTACCCCGCAAAAAGCATCAAATGCTTCGGGCTTTGTTTTCGCGTTTGTATTCATGAATTTCGGACGAGGGAACTGAATAATACCGTTTCACGCAATCATTCGATCTGCGCTGATTACGGAATAATTTGTATATAAAACATAAACAAGAGTAATATGTATATATATCCCTCGGACTTAACGCAAGCGTATCGAGACAAGCGGAAGGAGAAACAATCGCTGTTCTGTAGGGTTCTGCAGCTGGCATTAACGTGGCACGCGTGCAATAGAGCCGAGAGATACAGGCACAATATGTGCGAGTAAGAAAAGTATCTTTCTTCGGAGCTATTACAGCTGCGGTCGAGCGAAACGCTCCCGCAGCAACTTTGATCAAACACTCGAGTCGCGCGAGTTTCACGACTGAATGGGGTTGAAGACGGTGACGCCTTTGTGCGTCGTTCTATAGCAGTTTCCTTCTGTATTACAGCACGTACGTACGTACCGTATAATATATAGGTTTCGGTAGACGGAGCCTCTGGTATTACGTATACGCTCGGAACTTTGCACATATGGCGCGTCGCCTGTGAGAGGGAGAAGGAGGCCGAGAGAATTATCCGCCGCGTTAGCTCGCGGTTCGTCGCGTGCCCGATAAAGTCTGCTCTACGCTTAACAGTGAGTTGAACCTGCGGCTAGCCATACACGAAGTCACGACTTGGCGAGACTCTCACGAAGAGGCTCGTCGCATCCGTCGTTTGTGTGTATGTACCTACGGTCGTTATAGATATGGTATTCGCCGGAGCAAACCTCCGACCCTTCCCTTCACCTCCGGAACTAATATTTGTCCGGTAGATTCGCGAGACGCGTAATTGTACAGCAGCATTGTCGGGCTATCGCGGGTTTCAGTAATCGAACACACGAAGATTCCTTTTTTATTCAGTGCTTAACGCAGATCGGTAAACGTACAGTTGAAAAAAAAAAAAAAAATAGATTATATCGACTAAATTGGCACAGCAAACGAAAGATCGTGCTGTTTGAATGAAATGATTTTTCTAGTCGATTAAAGCGATTTTCCTCCCGAATGGAAACAATGTCAGATAGTCAATTTAGGGAAACATAGTGGATAACATGGTTTTTATGGTTAAAGTAGTACACAGCATAGATGGACCAAATGATTAAGTAGTTTAATCACTACAGAGTGATTTGAAATTTGCATCGCAGACATTTATTATAAAACTGATTCAATATTTATTATCTTGATACGATTATCTTAAAAAATGTCGAAACAATGTAATTTGTGCGAGGGTAAAATATTTCGATTAACCTCAATAACAATTTTCGTAATGGAATGGAGTCGTATACCGAAAATATTAATAATATATAAAAGTCTGTATTGCGGCATTGTTTAAATAATTTTTCCCAAAACATTATTAAAAATGAATTTTACTTTGGGGATTAAAAAGTTGAAGTCTCTATTAAAGCTCTGCTGGTTATTATTATGAAATGATGGTAATGAAAAAAATGTTTACCATTTTTATTTCGCAGACTAATAGAAAGCGTACAATTCTATATGAAACTTTGTACTAGCTAGTTGTTGGGGCACGCAACTCGCTGAATGCAGTACTTAGAATACTTAGTACTTTGCCTTCGTCGCCTATAACACTTCAAGTACTTGGAACGTTCGCTCAACTCAATTATATTCAATATTACCCTTATGGAACGTTTATATTTTATGATTGAATTCAATTTACGGAAAATCCAATTATAGTTTATATAACAGTTATACTTTCGGAGGGCAAATATGGATGTATTTTCAGAAAAAAAAAAAAAAAAATACAGTACATCGTCAGGCACGATAGCGTCTCGACGTTAAGTACTGAAAAGACAAATTAGGTTGAAAACGTCAATTTGTCTGCTGAGTGAGCTGACGTCATAATTTAAGTAACTCTATATATTTCCGTGGTGTATGTTAATTACCCTCTAAACCGTTGTTTCATTAAACTTTGTGCACATTTGAAGTGTATTCTCTTCGCGTACAGCCCTTACTCAAAGGTAATGCACTTAAAGCATACAAAAAGCTACCGTAATGAGAAGGATAAGGTACTTCCGTAATACACTTTGCTTCACAGCGTCTATTAATTATTCATATAAAATTTATAGACTACTCAACGCTCACACAGAAAATCGTTATTTCATTAGTTCGTTGCTCTTCAAATGGCTCTGGCAGAGCTTTGATAAGTCGAGATAGTTTATTCGTTTTAAACTTGCTCGATCGTTTCGCTCGTTAAGCGGATGCTTTAGGCGTTTGTGTTCTCTCGAAACGGGTAAACAAATAATAGGTCGTTCACTCAAACTTCGAGTCCCTCATTGTCCTGAATTCAGCGAGGAAAAAAAAAAAAAAAACGGCGAAGTTTCAAAAGAAGCAAGTTTCGAGTCGACGTGACTCGTGGGAGGTCACGTAAGTTCGAATGGAAAGCCCAACTCTCAACGGGCTTGAAGTTTCGAATTTTCGAAACGACACATTGCATCCGACAAGCGTCAATACCGAATCACAAAATATCCGGGAAAAGAATGAAACCTCGAAATGCTACTGGATGCTGCTGCTCCGCGTACGATCCGCCCGGCGAGTGGTGCACGTGCGAGTCGCGAATGCTCTCAAATTTATTGCAGGCAATTCGAGGGAATGTTCCTATAATACGTCGAGCTCTCGGAAAAATCTCAGGAGTGATAAAAAGAAAATACTCTAGACAGATATTGAGACAATTACCGTAGCTGTGATATACAGCCCGAGATACGAGAAAAGATTGTGCGCGAGCTCGTGTCTCTCGATATTCCCTTGACGCGTTAAAATAAAGTTAGCAGCCTCGTTCTCGAGGGAAAGAAGCGAGTGGCGCGCTAAGCTCGCCGGACGTACCGATGATATTCGAGAAAAACCATAACGAAAAAAAGAAAGAGAAGAAAAAAAAAAGAAAGAGAACACAAGGGGAAAGAAAGGAGATAAAAAGAGAGTGAGAGGAAACTCTCTCTCTACATAAGGGACAATACGATTGCGGAGTGAATGTGGGGAAAAAAAAAGAGTCGTCTCTATCCAGAGAGTCGCACCCGTTTGCGCGGCCCTAAGGCCGATAAATCGTTCGAGGTTTCCATAATAAAGTCGGGTCTCTTTACTTTTTCAGCTGGTGTCAGAGGAGTCACGCCGTCGGTGCGTAGCAAGGAACGAGGCTGAGGGAACTGGCGGCGAGCCATCCCCGGGCGGAGAATCCGGCGCCCTTCTTATACCCCTGGTGGATTTATCGATGGAGCCTTCTTGATGTAACCAACCATCCGGGGCTGCAAACAACGCCAAACCCAGAAGCAACAGCACCAGCTGTACTATTACGCGAAAGAGGTGCGAGGCGTTTTTCGCCACTCGACTCGGCAGGCTGAACCCAACGAGTCCCGGTGGTACCACCAGCACCAGCACGACCGGGCTTGAGGTCCGTCAGGCTCACCGACACCAACAACACCAGAAGAAAAAGCGGAGAAGAAGGAAGAAGCCGGTTACGTGCTGCCTGTTCGGACCTCGCCAGGACCTACGGCCACCTCCGCACCCTCCACCCCACGTGGCCGCACCACCACCTGATAAGGTATGCATAAATTCACATATTTCATCCAAACCGAGCAAAGACTAACCGGAAATTAACCGGTAGATATTTATCACCTCTAACTCATTCGCTGATATTTACGATAAAAGCTTGGGATAATAATGGCTTTGAATAACGGTGTCTTTGTAGGAGCGAAAGGGGTGAAAATTGCGCTCTTCGACTTTGATATAGTTAACGTGTTGAGCGGGCCATGTACCCCATTTTTTTATACGCCATTACATTGAACTTTAAAAAAAATATATTTAATATACCATTTATGAAGTTTAAATATATGAAGTAAAAGAATTGAAGAGCCGGTTTCGTTGCCATGTAAAAAATAGTACAAGGTCTATTGCCCTAGAAACCAGAATATAAAAAAGCGCAAACTTCCAAAAATATCTTTGCTCGGTGACCTCGTTAGTGACAGCATTCATAAAATGTTCAAAATGATGTGGCTATGCCCTAATATTTTATATCCTCTCTATCACGCTCCATCCATTCCTTCGGCCTCTTCTGCTATTTCCGTATTGCTACTACACCAGCAGTCACTCGCACCTGGCCAACCCTCGAGTAGCATACGCGACGAGATTATCCGTCCGATCGGATTTCCACATGCGTACGTCCTACACCCTTTCTCTATTGCTCACTCCCTCTCTCTCTCTCTCTCTCTCTCTCTCTCTGTTACTTTCACCCTTCATCCCTCCTAGCCACTGTATCCACCGACAGATCAAATATTTGCGTTGCCCCATGGGGCTTGGCCAGTCAGTCGGGTACACGTCGGGAGTAGTTCGCTAGGCCAGGTTACCGCGTTCCACACCTCGAAGCTCAGCTACTTGCACACCTCGAGCCAACATATACGTGTATTGCAAGGCACGGACGTTGACGAAGATCGAATGGGAGGTCGTCGACGGGGAGGCACGGCACCGTCACCTTACACATTTATCCGTGACTCCTGGCTTTCACCTTGCAAACTCGTACCCTGAACGACAGATCGGCTCGCACGCAATTCAGTCACAAGTGTATACACGATGAACCATATGGTCTTTTGTCACGCTAGTTATGTAACAACCAAGCTGAGAAATAGCGTGAAAAAAAGAAATTGCAATGTCGAAAACCGTTTAACGATGGCAAAACGAGCATTTCATTCTCATCGAAATCGAAGGTATAATAATAATAAAATTTGCCATTCCATGAAGCACCTTTCGTATGCTCTCTTTGCTCGTTTTCCATCCGCTTCACCGTCTCGTTCTATCGTTCTAGGTAAGTGATATAGTATCGTGCCCTGGAATAGCGTTCGTTCTCTTGAAGGAAATTCGAGCATTGAAATTCGAGGCGTGCAAACGTCGTTCGATCCCGCTCGTCCGCCGTCGCTTAATTCAAACGGTAGTATTACTCCAACGTTGAGCCGAGCGTTTCCTCGCCGTTTGATTGCTGTTTGATCGCGGGATCGCTCCGTGCTCGGGTAATTCCGCGACTGATGCACGAATATCGTGAGTGAACTTGAGAATCTCAGCAACGCCGGGGCGAATCTCATCTGATCGGAGCTGACGGCGAGACAGGGTGGCGAAATCCGGGTTCAACACTGGGTTTTTCTCGTCAGCGGGCGATCGACGAGCTTCTTTGCGAAATTGGCAATAGCGCGTTTTCGCATTGTGGGTTATCCCACTTTTCTCGAAGCACGGATGCGTCGGGACACCGAAATAGGAACAAGTAGTCGGGGCAATCGGCTACGGGACATGCCGGCACCGTGCCGGTTGTGCCGTCATGTATGTTCGCTTCTGTGCGGGGCCGGTATGCTAAAAAAGGCAGCACGTTTGTCTATCCGGGTAATCATTATTGAAAGTGCATCGATGACACGATCGATTAGCATCAATACTCGGACATGCTCTGGCAAATTTTTGTTATTGGGTAAAAAGTAAGTTTAAAATGTGGTCTCAACTATTTTTGATCGGTAGGGAAAAGGTACTATGCAAGAACAACGACTTAATCCCTCAAACTATCGCAATGCTGGCTGATCCAATTTTGCTCTGTTTTTCGTAGTCACCGCCTTAAAGCTTTTTCTTATTGGCGCGCGTCTCTCAGTCTCAGGATATGGGATTTAATTGTGAAACATATCAAAATTCTCATGATGTTAATACATGAAAACGACCAAAAATGATTTAATAAAACTAGAAAAAAGGATCGTTTGACCTCCGGTTAAATTTATGAGAAAGGATTTGAATACCGGAACAAGTGAGTTGGGCTACCTCTTAAAGTTCTTCAGGAAATCTACACTCTAATTGCTAATTAATAAAATACTTGCAGAATCGTTCGAGAACCGCGTGAATCGGGATATCTTCGTGGAAACGCTTGCTCTCGAAATATAAATCAGATTTTAAGAATCACGATATTCTAATAGGATTACGAAAATTATAATGGGATTAACCCTTTCTGGTGTCCGAAATTGAGCAGAACGAGGCTCAAGTTCTTCTAACGCAGGTTTGTAAAAACGAGTCTCGTAGCTCGAGGATTATCGAGTAGCGTTTTATATGTGAAAGACGTGGGCGCGAATTAGCGCGAAGTTAAGCTCCGCCTGAGTAGACAGCGCCCAAAGAGTGTTTACCGTTTTTTTCTATTAACAACGAGAGTCTATAAAGAAGGCTGTGATTGCCGAAAGATATGACAATAGTTTACGATGCAGTATCGCTGAATATTCCCAGATATTCGAAATACAATCGCAATCCGGTGATTTTGTCAATTTTGAAGTCACCAGTGGGGACAACACCCTGTTATGACACTAAATGAGAAATAAAAATATAAGGGCCGGCGCAGTATCGCTTACATTTTTTTTTTTTTTTTCACTAAAAAATTTATTAATTTTATTAATTTTCAGAAAATTGAGGATAGACAATAGCAGAAATGTAGACAGTAGAAATTGAGTCAATGTCAAGGCCTGCTGTGTCTGGGCTGGCTGAAGGGAAAAGACCGTGCGAATCCACGCAGTTCAAAAGCACATGGGTGAGCCTGGGCTATGCTCAGAGGTTTTGCGAGAGCAACGTAGCTGTTGGTGCTGGAAAATGGAAATCGGAGATCCATTAGGACGGGTAAATTGATAAAAATTAAGGTATCGGTACCTCACGCTCCTGACTTATATACTGATCGTCCCACCGTTCTTTATCGCTCGTATTGTTAGTGTTAATGAGTCGTACATTCGTGCAAGGACTTGGACTTTAAGGACTTGGACTATTAAACAATCAATCAATTTAGTAGACGGTGTTATATTCAAGTTGCTTGTCGAAATGATTGGATTAGTCAGCTCCATCACCATTTTTTCTTGCCCCATGTTTATTAAAGACAAAACAAAACAAAACAAATGATACGTTATGCACGAAAAAAAGCATCAGAGGAAACACTCCTCCTTTTTAACTCTAGCGTATAATAACTTCACCGGTAGAATCCACGCGATAAAACGCGATATATAACAGACGATACGATGGAGCGTCCGTACGAGCAACGAGCTGCGTTCCACGAAACCGGAAATGGGAGCTAGTTAAACCGCATATATCTATCCCCCCAGTAATTCAACGGGCAACTATGCGGCGTCGTGAAACGGAGCGTTTTCTGTTATACGTATATTTGGGTACCGCCGGTTCCTTAATTGCTGTTTGCTCGCTAGCTACCACCTAGCCAGTAGGCATGTTAAGTATAGTGCAGACTGCAGAGTCTCCTCCGTAGAACGCGAGGGGAAATAGCGAGCGGAGCTTTGCCGCTGGTGGCTAGTCTCCCGCGGCGAAGTAGATAAATGGAAATGGCCAGGCAGTACGACGACGACGATGAGGAGGAGAACGACAAAGCAAAGCAGGAGAAGCGCCGGTAGCTGGAATCAAAGGGTATACTATCGTACCCCGTGCTCTATAGGTTCCGCGAGCTTGCGAGCACGATGCGGCCCGGACTCTCGGGAAAACTCGAGAACTACGTGAAAAATTATTCATCGACTACGAAGCTCGCTCTCCTCGGCTTGTCTCCCGCTGCTTCACATTTCGTTCTTTTTCATCTCTATTACATCTTCGCTTCCTCGGCTCCTGTGCTCTTCAGTGTCGAATCTACCTTCACTAATGCACAAGTAATATCTGCCGCCACTCAAATTCAACAAGATCCAGGGTATTCCACTCCCTTGCATATTTAAGTGCTCCGAAATGCTATCTATAGCCGTGCAAAGTATATAGATCATTATGGATCGTACTACATTCGCGTAATTAGCAGATGTACTCGTTTTACATCCGCGAATACACAAAGAACCTACACAGTGACGATTGAATAATAATCCGGGTAGAAAAATGTTGGTTTTTTTTTTTTTTTCTTCGATATTTTTCTATCTGTAGGGAAGAAAGTCATGCTCACTTTCGTACCTGAGGAGATGGCAAGAGCGGCGTCATACTCAAGGGGCTCGTATAAAAAGTTATAGGTCCCTGAAGGATTCGTTGCTCCTTCCTTCCGTAGCGCGGGAGCTTTCCTCTTGAAAAATCATGAGTTGTAAAATAGCAAAGCGTTCCGAGGGACCCCATCGGGTGACGTATCTTTTCATAATGCTGATGCTCAGGGTCACGGATCGAAAATATCGAAATTTCGTAAAGTGCCATCTGCCCGAATTTCGACACTGCTCGCGTTGTCGTTAGTCGTATATCCTCGTCGCCGTTTCCTCAAGGCGTGTCGGGGTAAACTATAGGACAGCCGCAGGCGGAAATACACAGTCACTCGTTCCTTAATTACTGTTTGCTGTGTGCAGTCTGCGCACCCGGACTAGCAGCTTTCATACCGAGCTGATGCCGGTTCTGGTACGGCCGTTACCACTTCTACTACGGCGGGACGATACTGCGAGGAAATTTCCACGCTGTACTGAATAAATGGAACGAGGCGACGAGGGTAGTGGAAACTGGAGAGCGTTGAGACCGATCGTCCCGCCACTAAGAGCTCATAGCTCGCTATTTGTATTGTTTCGGAGTACTTGCGCCACTACCTGGCGGGAGCACCCAGCGAAAGAGGTGAAACGGATGACGAAGCATTGCAAGTAAAATTTAAGCACTCCAAATACATGAAACGAAATTAAATACGAGACGGACAAAAAAAAAGAGCGACGAAGAACGACAGTTGTAGAGAAGTGGGAGGTCGTTAATGGGTTTGAAATAGTGACAAAGAGTACATTTAAATATGTGACTTCACACGTCTTCATTTAATTGAAATTCCGAAGAAGACTTTTCGACATTCAATATTCTAATTTGACAGAATGTTAAGATATGGAACGGATGACGAAATTTGTGCAACTAAAAAAACAACTACTCACAAAGCTTTTAATAGATCAAAGTATTTGAAGCACTCAAGCGATCGATGCAACCCTAACTTAGATAAGTGATCGCTGAGCAGCATTGGTTAGTGTCTAGTGTATATTCTTCTTCTTCTTCTTCTTCCAATTTGATCGGACCCTTAGCATCACACTACGAAAAATCTGATCTTGCCACTGGATGAGTACCCTGTCGACCAACGTTTATATAATTGGGCATTCGTCACTAGTCACTGAATGTACAATTTTTTTTTTTTTTGCAACGTAGTCAGCAATCTTATTGATTAACTAACATTTCGGGGCAAAGCCCAAAGAAGACTCAGGAGGGCCTACAGTTTTAGGTGGTTTCCGAACCACCGGAGATCACAGAAAAAAGCACATAAAAAATTCTTTCGATGCCGGTCAGCAGTCGAATCTGATGTAATGCTCATATAAAAACTCAGTGAAAATATAGCCGCCTGTATCGGCCAGATTTTTCGCAGTTGCCCTGTACCTTCGTGCGAATGCAATACAGCAGTGTATTGGAACTTGTAGCTGCAGCCAACACTGGAGTGAGATCTCGAGGAATGAAATGGGAAGTAAAAGGAAGGAGATAACAAAAACCAATAGCCGTACTTACGGAATATCCAATAAAAAAAATACACAACTCAAAGTAAAATACAACGTCAGTTTTAAAAAAGCGAACAAACGACAGTAGATGAAACCAGTAGGAGGTCAGACATGTTTTTGGGATCGTTGCCGCGAGGAAGCTTGAATATGTGACTTCGAAATCCTTAATGGAAATTCAGCAGACGACACTCTCAGCAAAAAATATACAGACTTTTATTTTTTATTTATTTTTTATCCGTTATTGGTAAACGAAGCTTGCTGACGACACGAAATATAATCCCTATTTATGCATACAATCGCTGCGACGTTGGGGCCGACAACAACAAACTGAGTTACCTCCGTAGCCTATGAATATACGTTTTTCATTCGATAAATGAATTTAATTCTCTCGTTTCTGTGTATACACTGAACATTAAACGAGAAATTCGAAGGACAAAGGACGCCTCGTGGAGGCGGAACTTTCTGTTACCGAACCCGCAATCGCATTACCCGGTGCTGCGACGTTGCAAGCCGCGCTTTCGTCCTGTGCTCGTCGGGTACGTACTCTCTCGGCGAACGGGTAGCATCGGGGGTGAACAGGGCGGTGTCCAGATAAGTTGTACCGTAAATAAACGGCGACAGGCCATTATCGGGATCGTGCCGTTCTCTCTCAGGTTTTGTTACGCTTGTCTTTCTCCACGCTTTGCTTTCATGTAAACCCCCCAGGAGGAGATCCCTTCCCAATTCCCCAATCCACCCCTGCCTTCATTTCTACGGCTCTACGATGAAATCCAAGATAGAACGCGTCGAAAACACGACGCTTCTCGCGAAGAGCTTCATCCATAAGTTATAGGGCTTTTCACCTTTCGGCTTCTCCATTAGCAGCTACGTGTATACGTGGACGAATGCGCCCTGGATATCTGGCAGCATCGTTCTGCTCACTGCGCTCCACTATTTCATAGTTCCGAGCTCCAATCTTGCTCGTCTGTTTCCGGACTCCCTCCCCGCCCTTCCACACGACCCTCGTACATACCACCACATGCTAATATCGCCGCCTCCACATACATCTACGGTCACCCGACATATCCGGAATTCCGTACACCCTCCCGCACACCCCTCATCGCATCGCGTTGCCCTATGCGCCCTGTGCGGTGCATTGTACTCCGTACCTTGCTGTGCAGTGCAGCGTTGGCGAATCGAATGACGTTTTCTCCGCACAGGGAAACCGGGTCGCCGTGCAAAGAACCTTGTTCCATTCCTTTGAACGTATTTTCATACTTTTCTTAGAGCCATGTTTTGCTTGATACACATAGTGAAAAGATCGCGTAGACAAAAAACTGCACTGGAATAGTATACACTATATATTAGCCCTTAAAATTGAAATTCCATGAACACATAAAAGGGCCGGGAGTCTTTTCTACTCTGACATGAGCATTGAGTTTACATACAGATTTTGAAAAAAAAAAAAAAAAACTTTGCTTAATGAAATGTGATAAAACTTGAATGAAACATGTTCAGTAATGTGAACACGTGCAATGGCAAAATAATACATTCAGCACCGGTTAATTGACTATCGGATTGGTTCTTACATAGGAAAAAATCATAATTCGGTCAGAGAAAGTCCAGAAAAAATTTCGGTATAATTTGGTAATTATTGTTTTCGATGACAACTGTAAAAGACAAACGTTAATTGCCAATCTTTCAAAAGGAACATAAATTCTGCACGAACACCGCTGTAAATTTTTAAAACCTTCCACCTCAAAAAAGTAGAATCTATAAACTGTCTCAAGGCTAAGTTGTGGTATCCTCATAACCTTGGGATACCACAAGCCTCCGGTAGGTCTGGAGGAACGTACACACGGCGACGTTATATAGTCTATAGTGCACATACCACACAGCGGTATATCAGAAGCTTTTGTAACTAATTAATATGAAATTAATTGCAGAGCTGGAGAAGCGGCCGCAGCCGCAGCTGCCTCGGAGCTCTGAGGAGCTGGAGGATTTGCACAAGCTGCTGCACTTCCCCGAGGAGGTTGCTCTCAGATTGACCGAGTGCGAGTATCAGCTGTTCTACCAGGTTCAACCGTGTGAATACCTCAGACACGTTGCGCAGGATCTGACGCAGGCAGCGTCGCAAAGAGCAGCGGCATCCAGACAACAGCAACAACAGCAACAAACCCCCTCGTCGCCGTCTGCATCGGTTTCGGGTCATCAACGTCAGTGGAGCAGAGGAACCGATACGCTGCCCAGCACAACCAACAGTTCTACACAGACGGAGGAAGAGGCGCTGTGGCTCGGTGGTACGACCTCCGCGTACTCCGTGCAGACCCTCATCAACCGGTTTAATGAGGTACCCACTTTTTCAGCTCCTATTTATACCTCCCGTACTAGCTACCCTTTACTGGTTATCACTAACAGCCACAAGCAAGCAGCGCAGCAGTGGACGTCTCCATACCACATATTCGTGCATAGGTAGCCCCGACGAGCTTGAGACGAAAATCCACCAATGTCTTTCGTCGTCTCCGGGAGAGACGGAAAAGTAGAGAGCTTCGGAGTCTTGGTGGTTGGAACGAGCAAACTTGGAGACTAAAAAAAAAATAGTGGCACGAGAAGGAGGAGGAGGGAAGTAAGGAAGCAGCCACAAGATCCGAGGCGCTTACACACTTTACACACTCGTACTCCCACGTACTTCACCACGTAGGGCCAAGAGTACGAGTAAGAAAAGTTTGCTCCACTCTGGTAGTGTGCGGTTGTTATACCGCAGAAACTACTGTGCTATATACTAGAGCAGAATGTTGAGGGTGGTATGTACCTACGGTGGAGGTTGTGGTGTATGTATGCGTATGCACTACTAACCACACCTGACCTCGAATCTCACACAGAAGGGGGGAACGAGCGCGTCTCGGGACGAGCGTCTTGCAATCTTGCGGTCTTCCGGATCTTGGGGCTATACTCTTACTCTTCTCTGCTATACAATATAGTAGCGGTATACTATACTCATGCCAGAGGCTACCTGGAGACACGGCACACACGACAAGGTTGCGACGCAGCGTCTTTTTCTATATCTATCCATCCTCGTGATCGTCCTCGTATACTCGTTTTTTTTTTTTGTTTCACTCGTTTTCTCTTCATTCCTTCTCTCCGTTTTTTCGTTACCTGTTTTTTTTCTTCTTTTCTTTTTTTTCTGGCAATTTTTCTCGACTACCCTCGCTCGGTCGGCTCTTTCCTTTCGGCCTTCGCGTTCAGGATGAATAAGGGCATCCCACATGGCAGACCATAGACTCGCTCGCAACTGGTGCACACAAACAGCCCCCGGCACGAGCCAACGAAACAAAATATAGTGCGGTAAATGAATTCGGGACTTTAGACGATGGTTGCAGCCTGCTGCTTCCACCACAACCACGGAAAATCCGAGATTTGTGGCTGGCAGGAAGCCCCGCAATGCTTGTCTGGCGGGTACGCGTGGCTGGGGCATCAATGCAGGAAACTTCACGAGAACCATTTGGCCAACTCGTCGAAATGCGATTTCGGAAGCTACTGCGCTCTCAGCTGTCCGAATCACTCACGTGGGCTTGGCGGAACAGTTCTTGGCCCTGCCTCCAGAGAAATATATTTGTTAGCATACTTCCATCACTTGTTACCCAATGTATGTTGCTACAGAGACGCTACGATGTATATGTGTGCTCTGTGCAATTACTTTGAAAGAGATAGTACCATTTCCAAGGCACCAAGATGCCATGGTTCTACCGTCCATGGACCGAGGACGGTAAAAGTTCAAGATTCATGAGGATCGATAAATAAATCGTGTGTTATGCAGATTACTTTGAATCTTTAAGGTTCTTCAGATTCTTGAGACTTCTTAGATCTTAGATCTAGACTTCCCACTTCCTCGAATCGTTTTCCTTGACATTAGATGACTAGGTATTAGAAAGTCACATATAAAACGTTGAAGCAATATTTTTTTATCGTCGGGCAGTAAAAAAAATATAGCACTGCTTGATTGGAAAGCCACACCTTGATATTAAGTAATACATGATCTATCTTACCAACCACTAATTATTGTTTATTTGATTTTTTGCCAAGGTGAGCTCATGGGTAACCCACACGATAACGAGCGGCTCGACCATCGAGGAACGCCAGGCCCTCCTCTCGTGCCTGTTGCGAGTCGCCCAAACCTGCTGGAACACCGGAAACTTTAACTCAGCAATGGAGATCATCGCAGGTCTCAAGTAAGTTATCAGTATCGGGGTAACCTGTAACGTTGGGGGGACGGGGGCAAGGGGAAGGGGGGATTTAAGTTACTACTGTTAAATCCGTCGGGAATGCCAATTTCTGGGGGTATTAGACGTTAGAGGTTGTTACCGGACATCGCCTAATGCGCGTAGGACGAGGCAAAGAAGCTGGAAACGCAAGTTGGATGCGGCTTTACTGGTTACGTGAAACTTCTGGTATTGCTACCAGTACTTCACCCTCCAACGCTTCGTCTCTTTTCCCTTCTATCACTGTATCTATCTCGATTTCTCTCTCTCTCTCTCTCTCTCTCCTCCCTGTCTCTCTTCATCTCTCTTCTCCGGAGCTGGACACAGAATTCGTCTGTTAGGGACCACTGGTGTGCTGCTAACTTTCCTCCGGGTAAACTGGCAAAGTACATACATACATACGTATGTAGAGAAGCACCCGTAGCACATTCTGTGGCAGTAAGAGGCCATAGTACATGGATATACACTGTTGCTGTTGCCGGCGATAGTAACTTGTCGCTCAACCTCGCCACCGGTTGTTTCCAAGTTCCACGAACATAATCGTCTTGCCGGATACTCCAATAGCATTCCGTACGGTATGCCAAAGCTCCATTAGACGATCGATTATTGAGTAGCTCCATGAAAGATCAGCTTAACATATTATACACGTTGTCAAAGGCTCGCCTTGCTCACGGATACCGATCAAGTGGATATAGGAACCGACGTCTATTTTCCCATTGCACAAGGACCTCAAGGCCTTTGTCCTCGCGATGGAATTCCGTCTGTCTTCTGTCGAGCCTGATAATTATTCATGCAGTTATTTCACTCTTTCTCAAATAAATTCTCGCCCATTCGATTCATGCGCCGTATCCCTGAATCCATTTCGATAGTTTCCACATAAATCATTAAACGTAGTCCAAAGAAACCCCCCCCCCCCCCCCCCCCCCATTGAGGCTCCTCTGTATCGCTCAATCATTCCGCAGCTGCTGCGAAGAAAACTCTTTGGCGGCACGACTGTGAACAAAGTGTGGAACGATCGTTAAAGTTATTCGAGTCGAGAGAAAGAGGAAAGATGTGTGCATCGAATAGATAACGCTTGAAAGGAAAGGAAGGGGCAGAGTAGAAGGAGCGAACGAATGGTGCACAGAGACAGGATTAAAGTACCCGCGGATGAGCGAAGAAGAGAGGTGGAAAGGGGATGGTGAACGACGGACCGGGGACCATCCAAGCTCGTAAAAAGTAATTCGATTCCGCGAGCCGCTGGAGAGAGAAGTAAAGGGGTAGTTTTCCGCCGGACTTGGCGGGGGATAAGGTGGCGCGCAGCTGGAAATTGGGATGAACGGGAGAGGCGCAAACTGAAGCACAGTTGGCCTCGGACTCTCGTGGCAATTCCCGCATCTATTTTCATTTCTGCGTCGCAATGTCGCCAAGGATTCGAGCTTTCGTCGGTATAATAAACGAGGTGGTCAATAACCGCGCGTATCTTAACCGGAATTAAATGGAAATTAGCGGTGGGATATCTCTCGTCGGTTTATAACGCGAGCAAATCTCGTGACGACGAGAAGAACGAGGAGTAGTAAGACGGCGTAGAAACGAGAATGAGGTAGTGCATAATCGAATGGCGCACGAAGCTTCACTCTAAGCCACCGGCTCTCATAGAACTTATGCTTCCTGTTACCTCGGGCTCTGTCGGCATTAGAGACACCGATAGTTACATTAACGAGAATCAATTCGGGTGAATTAGCGTGGAACGAGACGTGAAAAGCGCATTAACGTCAATAAAGCTTTTGGCAGAGCTTGTCGGGGATCTTCGGACTAATGCTAATAATAATAATAAAAACGGGTTATTACGATAGCAATCTCTTCCTGCCACTGCCCCGGGCGGTACTCGACTCGCTTACCTGATTATATTACTTTCTTTCACTGGGAGACAACCTTCAACTCATTCAAGAATAATTCCTATCTCTTCTGGGAAACATTCTTCAAAAATTTCACTACGTACAAGTCTAGGTAAAACGCTGAATTAATTCTCAACTCAGGCTATGATAGAAGACCGCGCGCAGCGGAATCTCAGTACTCTTTCGTGTCGTCGTAGCTGCAACAGGATCTCCACGCTATGATATAGGGGAGCCCTGAAGATAACTGACGAGCCACTCGCGAGAAATAGAGCGATTTGACTCTTCTTCTTCTTCTTCCTCGTCTTCTTATTATCAACTTTTCTTACCTTTTTCTTCTTTCTCCTATTCTTCTTCACATTACATCAAGCTATCGCTACGCTTCCGGCATCGGTGAGCACGGAGCCAGGCTTCATAGACGGGCACATCTTTCCAAGGTGCATTATTAAACCGTTGGGATGGCTCTCGTCTGTCTCCCCCGATTACAGCTCAACCACTCGCACGCAGGCCTTCACTGCAGCATCACGAAGCGTCTTCTTCTCACACCAACTCGCAGCTGAAACTGTGAAAGCCTTTGCCTCGCAGATGGCAAACTCTTTCTCGTAGGAGGCCAGACTTCCTGGCGATACTGGCACCGCTAACACTGCAGCTTCTTGGGTATGGCGTCCATTAGCCCCGAGAGCGCAGGTTGACGTTCGTGAACTTTTACGACTTAGCTCAATTTCCGTCCGCTACATTCCGCTACTCCGTGTCGTTTGTCTCAAAAGTCACAACCCTTTTTGTGTCTCACCGACGTTTAGTACCTGGAGGAATGACACCACAATTACGAAAGTGAATGAAGCAGAACGTTCGCAGTGACCCTCGA
This sequence comes from Clistopyga incitator, assembly GCA_947507545.1. NCBI lineage: Eukaryota > Metazoa > Arthropoda > Insecta > Hymenoptera > Ichneumonidae > Clistopyga > Clistopyga incitator. Next base: position 5,949,300 of record OX382175.1, read on the forward strand.
GACGAGTCATGTGTTGCATGGTTATTTTACTGTGATACACCTCGAGACTCTCGGTGAAACGTTTAATCTCTGCGGAAAATTGTGAAATACTTTCAACGCAAAACATGTCCACCGACTGAACTTTACGTTTTACCCGTTTTTTCGTCAGCTAATTATCCTGTGACCGCTTTATTCGATTACTCTGTTATGTCCAGCACGTTAAATGAGATAGAAGATAAAACAACCGACAGTTAAACTCTGTTTATTATCATTTCATCCACTCACGGGAAAATCCAATTATTTCGACCAGGACACAAGATTACCTTATAGTGGATTAAAACGAGTTTCTATTTGACTAATAAAAATGAAACAATTATTCAGCATGGAGATCACAATTGTCAAAGCGTTGGTAGCGACTTTGAGCTTTTTCATTTAAGCTTTTGATTTAAGAAACAATTTGTGACGGTCAAGACTATCGTTTTTCACCACTTCCCCGATGAAAAACTATTAAAAATGTCAGGACAAGGCAAATGTTCTTTACGACCACTGGGACTACTCGTATCCTTGCAAAGTCGACAAATGCTAACGATCCCCCGTCGCGAAGGTATTATAAACCGGGTATAGGTGAGAATCTTTGACGTCTCTGCGTATCGGGGCGCTATAGTCGTGGATAGACAGAATGAAAACTCGCTTCAGAAACACTGAGAGTGAGAAAGCTACGTGGAAAGAGCAGTTTTTACCACTGACTGTAAAAGCTTTCAGAGAAGCCCGTAGTAATAGCGACTAGAAGAGTTTCCTTCTCGCGTATCCACAGGAGCTTTCGCGAAGACTTTATTCCCGTGCAACAATCGGTACGGTACCCTATATATACCGTGTAAAATTTTACGTGCGTCCTCATACTCTCGTTCGATGCCCAAGTACGTTTTAAAAAACACCGTGTCTCTGATGCACTATTGTAGGAAAGTGCATTGCAGAAGTGACCATACAAGGGGAGCTTATTGGATAATACCTATAAAACCAAGGATGATTGATAGCCCGGCAATGATGAGCCCCACGTGCCAATCGCCACTTCAACGTTTTCACTTATATTCAAAGCCTGACCTACAACACGCCACGAGAGAAGCGTTTAATCAATTGAGACCTCATATGTGCTTCAATTTCCCCTTCGGGGGTATTAATTTTCATAATACCCCGGGACTTAAGTGGTTTTCTATGTGACACAACTGAAAAGCTATCGTAAATCATTTTCTGCATGAAATCTTTCGCCTACCGTGATTTTTTGTGCATTTCACTAAATTGAAATTGTGCTGAAAATACATTACAAAGTCATTATACTGTTTGATCGGTATTCCAGATTTTTTTACACAGCAATGCATGAAATTAAAAAGTTTATTTCAGTTGAAGTCTGCATTGTTCATTAGGCAAGGTTGCAAAGCCGGGCATGCGTCATTGCTCCGCCATTTAATATATAATATAATATATAATATAATAATATCGAATGCCTTTCTCCGAACCAAATATGCGAGGAAGTACATTGATTGAATTTCACTTCAACAGAGTACGAAACTTTATGAAAGCTATGAAATAAAATACCAATAGGCAAGATCCAACTATGCAAATCTGATTTGACTTATTGAAAGTTCTATAATATTCAAACCCCTCAATCGCTCTTCACCAAATTTCTCACAAAATATACTTAACCGTTTTTCCGTACGTGTTCAAAGTTTTAATCCGTATTACTGGATGTTTCAGAAACAGAAGAGCTTTAAGCATGAAAAAATTAAATTGCCATAATCCTATAATATCCTATAAAACAGATTATAATCTATAACATTGAAATCCCTTTACCGATCGTCACGAAATTTAATAACTATCGCAGCTGAATATCAACATATCGTCGCAGAAAATTCGAACTGAAGAAATAAGAATAATCGACAACGGCTATTATTCAAAAAAGGAAAAATTCGATCGCTCGTTGGAATTAATTTATTTATAAAGCTCCTGAACTCCAAAAAAGCGGTAAATCGAGCGCCCACAAATTTTCCACAAAAAAATCAATCTTATAAAGGTAGCCTACGTATTTATGTTGTTGCATACATTTTTTTACAACTAAAGAAGTACAATTGCTTTAGCGGCATTCCAAATCCCTACTCGATCGATAAAACGGCTTTTAAAAATGTAGAGATTTAAATTCTGTAAGATTGCCTCACATACATACACAAACACAACTATCCGGACATTTTTACTAAATCACTTTTCTCAATGTGTTACAGCATTTTAAATAGCAACGTAAAATAAATCGAATAAAAAAATAAAAATAAAAAACAACATCCATGAAATTAAGGCTTCTTCTGTGACGAATCAAAATATTGTTTTTTATAATTACGGTAGTGTCACTCGGGATATATCAATGAGATGCTGTACTAACCACTATGAAATATCTATATGTTTCAGGTCAAACAAGTTGAAGCCCTTTTGGCAGAGCGTTAACGAGCCACTTCCGGTATTGGAGTACCTCTCATCGGCGCTACTGTCTTCCAAATATGAGCGGGCACTGGCACGAGCTCTTGCGATGCCGGAGTGTCCGGTGGTGCCCTTCTTCGGAGCTTTCCTGCGGGAGCTGCGAGAGGTCATCGCTTCCGTCGCGAAGGTAAACTCTCAAGACTCGATGAGCTCGACCACTCGTCGCATAGATTGCCACTCTGTCCGAGACGGAAGGTCGATTTTCCGCTAGAGGCGTTCGGCAAAAGCCTGGCAATCGTCATTTGCAATATAGATTATAACGTGCTATTGCATCATTCGTGCCACAGTACATGAAGAGATTGTACAACTGCGGGAGTATCGATTGAAGCCTATTAGCCGAGATAATCGGAAAGTTCAGGAATAAATCTGAGTTCGAAGAAGGGCGACAGCTAAGGACGTAGGACGGAAGGGTTTTACAGGAAAAAAAAAAGAAGAATCGCAAGCTTGTCTCTGTGAAAGCATCGCTCGAGGAGAGTGATACACGCGAAACGATTTGGCAAGTCACCAACGAACTTCTCATCAATAAAATCCGGACTTTTACATTCTCCGAAAGCCCAAAAGCTCTAGACACACGTTAGCCCGAACCTCGAAGGGCTAAATAATTTCGTGATTTCAAACTTGACGTACAGCAAACTATGAACACGATAAAATAGAAAAGCTGCCAGTGGAGAAAATCTGAGGCCGGAGTTGTCATCCGTACTTCTTTTCCGCCGGTTTATGTGCCTTTGATTTGACATCCGTTCGTGCGAACGCTCGCTCCTTTATAGAGTCGTTCAGGTTGCGCCTCTCTCTCTCTCTGTAGAGTCTCGTCGTATACGTATACGGAAAATCGACGAACTTTTCTTAGCAATTGCTTCCATTCTCGCAGACGTCGAAGTATTACGTTTCAGTCAACAAGCCAAGCGAACAGTGCGGAAGCTTTTCGCTACTACGGCTGAAAGGAACAAAAATTTGAAGAGGAAACGAAGCCAAGAGCTGCGACGACGAGGACAGGGGTTTCTATCGGCCTCCAGCAGCACAGACAGTTGTAGGCCGGCGGAAACTACTTGCTCTCGTTGTTCGATCTCAACGGGGACCATCGATATTTGATAGCTCCGATTCAACCGCTTCAAGAATATCACGATTATCATCGAACCTGTACAATAAAAATGTCATTAATCATAATTATCTTTAAGGAATTCGTCCGTTTCTTGTATTACAGTGTTATGGTTATTTTAAAAAATGTATTGCTTCTGTGATTGGTTTGTTTCTATCATATAAACGAGCAAATGGCGATGCATTTTCGTTGCAGCAACCAGGGGAGTTCAGCAAGGAGAGAGATACTTCGCGGACTAACAGTAAAGAGGGTGCGCCCCTCGAAAACGTGCCTTCACCCTCGCATCCAGGTGCGAGGGCCGGTGTCGAGAGTAACGCGGAGGCACCGTCGGGATGGAGTTCCCGATGTGGCTTCTTCGGTATGCCCGAAGGGATCAGCGACACTCGAGCTGTTCTCGACAAGGTCGCTCTCTTCCATCAACATCGTCACGCCCGTGGCCGGGACGCGACGACTGGCTCCCTACATCGTACCTTGAGCGTTCACACGACCGCTCTCGAGCAGACCTACATGGCCGAAGAGTGCGACGAGAACGACTATCACCTCGACCTTGATTCGTACAAGCCGGTTCAACCCCTAGCCGTCGACCACGGAGTTGCCCTATTTCCCGTCGCCGCACCTCACAGTGGAATGGACCTTCACCTTCTTCAGGTATGCCAATCAATAATTCTCATCTCTTCCACTAACTATCATTTTCAGTTGCACTCTTCGGGAAATCTTCGGCCATATGAAAGCCCAGATTAAATTGTGATCGCATGAATTTTATTTAGGAGTTAGAAAAATTTCATTTAGGAGGCTACGAACATTTTTCAACTTGCCGGGTCTCCTGGCTATCACTCTAAAAAATGCAGTGCCAATTATTAATAGGTAAGGTTGATAGAAATATTATAAAAAATACATCACATGGCCAGGAGATTCGGTAACCGAACTTATGAATGAAATACAAAAAAGTTACTGAAGAGGAACCTGATCAGCACCGAAACGTCTAAAAACGGTGAAAATCTTTTTCAATTACTTGGTTACCAATGACCGAATTACCCTTCATCACTTTCTCATCCTTGCGGCCATCATCAACAACAATCTAATGAAAATTGGAAGTTTACATTCTTTTTGAAAAACTGCCTCTCGTTGACCGTAACCATAATTCTGAAGTTCATGAAACTCCTCTCAAAAAACTTTGAAAACCGCCCTGATGTATAGCTTATCCCGGGATTATAATTTTCCCTCCGAGATTGATTTAATGAAGAAACTTTGAAATTGTTTGCGGGTCTGTAATATTGAAAAGTGTAGTTTGAAAACAATCGTGTGCATCTGTCTAAAAGAGTAAGACAAAGTTATGAGTGATTCTAACAGTTTCCGATCACAGCCGTTTGTGGACCGTCAATAATTAATTAACGAGTGAAGCGTGTGACAATTATGATCGGATAAATATGTAAGAAATTTCTCAAACCTTTCGTTAATTTTTATTTAAAATGAAAATTTGATTAAGAATTTTTATCACAACCAAAATGTAAAACAAAAAATAAGCAATAGTAATCATATTAAAATAACGATACTGAAACTAGACGAAGAGACAACTTAACTAATTATTAGCTAATTATTCTGGATCAAATCTACGTTAAATGTCAGTGATATCTTTATTTTTTTTCACGTTGTTACAAAAACGACAATCCATAAACATATCAGTCCAAGAAAAGTTATAGAAGTTATTATCGATCTCAGGTTCTATTTTCTAAATTGGGTAAACGATTGTGAGTCGTTTGTGCTTACGAAAACAACGACTCGTCAATTATTCGTTACTTCTTTCTGAGCCTCGGTGATTTTACGAAGTAGAAACATCTCATATCCGATAAATTACGCCATAAAGTATCGAAAGAGGCCCATAAACAATCTTTAATTATTTATGTAATGTTTCCTTCACATGATATTAACGACGAGGTACAACCCCACGCCGAACGGGGTACAAACTCTGACAATAAATGGCATAATTAGTCATCCGACTAATTTCGTTGTGGAAATCCGTTATATTGTATTTTGTCCAGGGATTATTTCCTCAATCCACATATTCTGTCCGCATACGTAGTGCTGAGTCCTAAATTAATAAAATTATACAGATATATATAATTCACATCCCTGGAATGGATATTTTTTCGGCAGTTTTAACATTTCACTCATTAGCGATTATGTTAATTAGAGGGAAAATTTATTTTTCTGTTATTGAATTAATGATTTGTATATTTATTAGCTATCGAGTTAATATCAATATTATCATAGTAAACAGGCGTCTCGAAGCGAAGCTTTTATTTGTGTGCTCAATATTTATTACTGCATCGGCTATAATTTTGCTCTAGTTGCACCATTTCCTCATTATCATAAAAATCGTTTACCCGGATGAATGAGGCAATGCCTCGGGGGGTTTCGGTCGTAAAACCAAAGTACGTGGCCGTTCGAACATTTGAACGACCACAAACGCGTTTACTGACCGTAGGAACTTGGCAAGGAATAACGAGGGACCCTTTGTCAAGATTCAATTGTTGGACCATCCTGCCACCGACACCCTTGAATACTCGTTCTGTTTTGCTTCCTCGTTCACCACGTCGATAAGTCTCCATCCAACGTGTTGCGTGACAGTCAGTCGTTGACCGCGCTTGTACTCCGCGTTATGTGAATGAGCTTTCGCTTTCTTTTTCTTCTTTCCCGTTTTAGCCGATAGTAAATTTCGCTCAATGTTCATCATTAATTTACACATATTTCCATTAATTAATCAATAACCCAGTAATTCTTTGCTTGCCTCGTACACAGCAATAAACCACAAAGTTTGAGTAAATAAATCATAAATCAGTCAGAATGGGAGTGGGAAATTCATTTTTGTAACACGTCCATGAAAAGCGGTTCTTTTCATGGCAGTTTTGCAGGGCGAATGTGGCAACCCTTTGATAACAGGGTTGAAACGACGGAGTGGCGCAAGCGCCGTTCGCGATTGTTTCACTTTTGCTCCTCGTATTTCACTTTCAACCCTAGGGACGAAAGTTTGTAACCTCGGTCTTGACTGTTCATCCGGTACAAGTACCATTCGAGGTACCACTATTCATACACTCGATGCGAAATAGTACTTCACGATACCGGTGACATAAAACTTTTTCTGACCAGTGTGAGTTTGCAGCACGAGTCGAAGGTGAATCTTGCAATCAGACGAGTTAAGAAAATTTTTATCGCACGCGTATCAAGTGGAATGAAATAAAATGTGCAACACGTGCTGAAAGTAGCATTTCCGCCTCGTGTGATTGCAGCTCTCGTTTCGATGTATTATAATACATGGTCTCCAGTTTTCACGACAACGCAAAATAGTCACGTGACGTCACGACGCCTTCCGCCAATCGCGTGACGTTTGAAACAATGTCGAATTTTCACGATCATAAAATTGAAATTTAAAATTTGACCAGTGTGAGTTTGCAGCACGAGTCGAAGGTGAATCTTGCAATCAGACGAGTTAAGAAAATTTTTATCGCACGCGTATCAAGTGGAATGAAATAAAATGTGCAACACGTGCTGAAAGTGGCATTTCCGCCTCGTGATTGCAGCTCTCGTTGCGCTGTATTATAATACATGATCTCCAGTTTTCACGACAACGCAAAATAGTCACGTGACGTCACGACGCCTTCCGCCAATCGCGTGACGTTTAAAAAAATGTCGAATTTTCACGATCATAAAATTGTTAATAATATTTTATAGGCTTACATAAAGACAAAACATTTCAACACTTTCATGCTTCAGGGTCATTAACGCAAATTAGAACAATGAAATTACACCACTTTTTGTCTTTTGACAAGCTAATTATATTAACAACATCAACGCTCCGTGAAATTAGTGAAATAATTACAATTTTTTTCGTTGATCGTAGATTAGTACTTATTCTTAATTAATTAGGTATATGGAAGAGCTTATCCTTAAGCGCAATGGCTAAGCCTATTATAATAACAGTAATATGCCCCCTACGTATGAACCTTCGTGGTTGAAAGCGATCGAAGCACACTTCCGGGTGTAATTCGAGGAAGCAGGGATTATGCGAACTACTTCCGACCTTCCTTCCTTTCAGCAATAGTAGCCCCGTGCACCTCAAGCATGAATAATAGCTCAGCTACAGCAGTGGGTCGGTAGGCAGCCAACCCGGGGGATTTTCGATAAAAGACAGAATCAAAGAGCCAAAATACATTCGCTTTACGTCAGAGGAGCTTAACACGACACAAAGTTTGTCACTAATATGACACACCTTGAAATCGTATTAACATAGTCACCGAGCTTCACAGTGTTTATCAAACAAGTGCAACTTTGTCACAATCGCTTATCTAGAGTTTCGGCTGATTTTTTTTTTTTTAACTTAATATAGCGTTTATAAAGCGCAGATGCATATACTGTATGTTAATTCTCACATATTGGTATATTAAAATTCATTTACAATGGAGGTATATTAATATGGAGTTCATGCACCTGATAAGTAATCGGATATCGTTTTCTATATTGAATTAACTACTATTTTCAACAGTGTACTGTATCAATGATTTTGTGGGGCCAAATCAAAATCCTATCAGTCAGGAAAATTTTTGCGAATTTACATTATCACTTTGCAAATAGCCTGGTAATATTTGAGAATGGCAAACAGCACCGTTATTCAATTATCAATTAATGGAAAACTTTTGATCTGGTCTTCGTTTGGAAACTGAAGAAATGTCCTTAATTGTCAGTAGCTGAGTACTTTGTCCTTGAGAGGGAAAATTTAAGCTTTTTAAGTGAATACGCCATTAATCGCCACTGGTTTTAATGAGCCACGGCTTATTTTTTTTTTTTTCACAAAGTATGAACGCACGATGGATATTCTTTATAATGATGGCAGTGATTGAAAACCACAACCGTTTGTTCAGTAAGAAATTATTGACTCACTTGACAGATTGTATTTTAAAAAATGACGAGTTCTACTTAAAATATGCGTAGGAAATACAGTGTAAATGTTCAGATACAGACTGTGTCAATATCCATGAAGAATTACGGACAAGTGTTAGAAGAAATAGAAACGAAGGTATACATACATGATGGGAATTTGCATTTATCAGTTAATATTTTCGCCTACTGATACTCGAGATTACCATCTTACAAAACATTGTCAAAATGTAATTCAAATTTGACTGATACGAAGTGCAATAATTCACTCAATCCACCATAAGTGCAACTTTATCTGCAGCTACTTACACAGTCCAGACCGAAACTAGTTGAAATATCATTCGAACGCTCATTTCTATAGAGATCAATAGCGGATATGCTTTATCGATGGATCGTCCGAATATTTTCCGCACTCGGATGAATTTCTTATGCCTCACACGGTAGATAATCAATAAATGAATACAAGCGATGAATTTCTCAAGGGCATAAATAATTGTTCACCTATGATCGATGTACCCCATTGAATTTTCATGAAAATTGTGTGTCAAAGGTGCTTCACCACGGCACGACGTTGGTCCACTGGGACTGCGAAGGGGGAAGTTCGCGAACGGCGTTGGTTTACGCCCGAGTGGATCGTGCATGTGGGACCTTCGTTTGGGAGAAGCCAGCCTGGAGTCCCTTGAAGACAGCGAGCACAAGTTTCGGCATGACCCCGGGCGAATTTTCGCTCACGACGAATCCGGAGGAAAGCGTACCTGCGAGCCTGGTAGCGAGGTACACAGGTCAAATGCTAGATTGTGCCTCGGTGAGCCTCGAGGAGGGCTGTCTCGACCTCAGCTCCGTCAAGGAGGTAACGATCGGATGCTGCGACAGAGACAGAGAGGCGGATCTTCGAGGAATCTGCAAGAGATACGGCCTGCCCGGTTCCGACTCCTGTATCGGCCTGATGTACGGGTCGAATCTATCCGATAATCGGCTCATCTTTCTCCTCGGCCCTCCAGCTCTCAGCAAGTGAGTGCGTCCGTTATATCCTGCACATATAAGCTACGTACCATTATTTACTCCGTGAAATTCTGCCCTCGTGAATGTGTGCCTTGTGTACAGTGCACACACGATACACAGAAGCATGTAATGAAATCGACATGTATTCCGTGAAGTGCTTTGTCCCTTTCCAACTTACGTACAACAGAGTGTTCTATGAAATACCAGCAGCTGATACACTAGAACAAACGATACAATGTTTGGCCCATTCAACAATGGTCAGTCAATACAGATTGGCATCTGCGTACAGTCGAACCTGTTCATAGTGTATTTGATAGTGCAATCACTTGCGGGTGGCTGCCATGCACTCGCTTATCCGATATATCTACTAGCGTACTAACGTAACTTTGCAGTATGTATATACGGAGCATTTCAATTCAATCGATATGCCCGTGACGCTCGACTGTTTAGGTCTGGTATGATAAAAGAATTTTGGAAACCGTGGTTCACAGTAATGGTTAGATTTTTATACTTGGTAAATGAAACCGGAAATCAGGAGAGCTGTTTTTAACTCTCTCTCTCTCTTGGTTTGTGCGCCTGAAGCAATAGATTCTTCCGGTAATTGAGCTCGACGTAAGGGAGAATAATGTCCGTATGTATTATGCCGCATAACGTGGCACGTAGAAATGGCGAGGAACAATTGTGCACCTATATCCATCCAATCAATCCACTCTGTGAGAAATATCTGATCGATAATACGAAGCGCCCCCATGATACCACTTTCACTTAAATCAGAGTGAGCTGACAGCAGACCCTTTACTTTTTGCAAGGAGGCCTATCGTGGGAGAACTGATGGTGGCGGATGAATTTGTCACGTTTCCTCCGAAAGAGATGGACGTTCTTCCGATATAATAGTACAATAGACCTCACCGGTGCGAGAACCCTCGTGCTCTCCATCAATTATTTTCCTTCCTTCACTAGAATCAAGTTGTCATTTCTCCCAGTCGCTCCTGACGTTGAGCTCAATACCCGGTTTTCTATCCCTGGCGTACCAGTAGCTTTTAACTTTTAATCGAATGAAAAGGCAGGTAATGAGTACTCGTCCAACGTTCCGTGTGTCATAACGAATTATGTACCAAGTTTCCGGTGGAAAACTGGATTAAAAAGTTCTACCTCCGCGAGTTCCTCTCGCTCGGGGCAGTTAGCATGTGTAGAGTTCTCAGCGTACGTACTTCGTTCTGCTTTATATCCACCGGCGTGGAGAAACGAATGAGATGAATTTTTTCAGCTTGTTGTTTAATTTTCATGTTGGTTTTCCGGTAGAATATGGTACATGGGTCTGTGCTGGATCCTAAGAGGCCTGAAACGTCAGCAACAGCTCACCGACAGGAGATCGAGGTGGCTCAAGGAAAAATATCTTCAAAATTTCTTCGAAGAGAATTGCCTCGAACCAACGACCGCTGATGCGATCAAAATTTTCGGCGGCCGGGACTGGTCGATGACGGACAGCGTTGGCACCCTTTCGCCCACCAACAGCGGAACCCTACGTCGACGAAATGTCAAGGGAAAGAAGACCAAGTCAATTGGAAACATTCACGCGTTGACCAAGGTCTCTATAGCCAGACAAAAAAATCAGACATTATTCCCCATGGTCAAATCCTGATGCCCCGACAAATTGGATTCGAGGGCTTCATTTTAATGGTTTTAGCCTTTCTATGGTACTGCTATTGACATGAAAAAAGACTTTTGAATGACAGTCATCTCATGATACTCGACAATGATTATTCCCTTGCTTTCGAACCGGAAAACATTATCGAATAAACATATGATTGCACCTAAAAATTAACAAAACTTATATTATGATCACGGAAACTGTTGGTCGTTTGTAGTACAGCGTTTTCTCTAGATTCTTTTGTAATCACTTTTTATATAATAATTCGAACCTTGAATTCGCGATTTCTGTAGTCTTTCTTCGTGTCAATGAGCGAGATGTTAAAAAGAAAATTACCAAAATACGTGACGAACAATATATACAACATAAATTGGGTAAACAGTTGAATCAATGAACCAACTTAAAACTACGTACTTTATTAACAGGAACTCAGTTTCAAGCAATACGACTCATCATCGTCGGACGGCGGCCTCGGGACAGCACCTCTTCGTCACATAACCGGAAGTCGGGAGTCCCTGACGAGGGTGGTACCGGCGTCGCCAAGAGCTACCAGAGAGCGAGTACCACCGCGAAGTCCGCCGGGTTCAGCGGAGAAGATCCTCAGTGCGAATTTGCCTTACTCCAGTTTGCAGAGGTACGAATGTCGCAAATCTCTGTTAATGTAAATCTGTGTTGTCGTAATCCAGGGTGCAGGACTATTTTCTGGGGGTAGTAAAACGCCGGTAGTGGAATATGTCTAGAAGGTATACGAGCAATGTAGCAGCCGGCGCCACGCGGCGTGACATGTTTCATTGCTGAAAACCGTTCATACATTGTACACAGTAATTCACACTGAAAGCATATATACATATACGCATGTGTGTGTGTGTGTGTGTACAAACACGAATCTCGCGAGAGAAAGCTTCTTGTTGCAAAGCACTCTCGTGGTCCACATAGCCGGCAAGATAATTTCCACACTTGGCAATATGTACGTCGGTTGAAACAGAAATAGCAAAGCTCGGAAGCACAGGAGCGTGAGAACTCCTCGGGGAAAGTTTGTTCTCGATTGCGCGCGTCGCGAAACACGTAGCTTATTGCCCGGGAGCTTGCGGCCTCTCGCGATTATCGGTCCGCGAAGTTGCACCGTAAACAGTGGGACAAAGTTTCGTTGCGGTCACTGGCGTGGCGAGAAAGAGAACGAGGAAACACTCGGGTTCTAATGCTTCTCCTCGTCTCTTGTCGTTCCTCTTCTATCTCGAGTTTCGACTCGTTAATGCAAAACCACGAGACGCGCATGAGACGTCGCTACACGACGATGTGCGAGCGAAGGGATTGTCAGACACCTGGAACTTTCGGGTCGAGACAATGCGTTACTTCCAGTACTTGCACGTACAACTGCCTGACACTACGACAATGTTACTTTCCTGTTTCATTTTCTTTTTTTCTGTATAAGCTTTCCTCACACGAAACACAAGACTTTCTCTGTGGAATACATAAAGCATCTCATTTATTACGCAGTCTTCTGTGCGTCGCCAGAGAGAAGGACAGAAACGGATCCGGGTCTTTGGAAGCACCGTGGCAGGTCAAGGCACGAGCAACCTCTATTATGTATGAGACTCAGATGAATTTTGTCGAGTTCGTTGCCCTCTTCCGATCGTTCAGTCTCCGGGCGAGAAAAGACCTTCGGGATCTCTTTGGACAGCTCGCAATCACGTGCCGAAGTCAGAGCGACGGATCACTGAGGGATTTTGGCTTGAGGACCTCGGTGTTACGACAGACGAGTGATGCAACCCCACAACGAATCGGTGGGTTTTCCCTCCGATAATAATCCCTCAATCGGAGGGACCAGAGATGTATTCCCTTCGATCTTCCGCTTTATTCTTCGCTTATGTCCTTTTTCTTATATTTTCATAGGTCTTCTCACGAGGAACAATTCCATCGATTCTCACGAGTACGAAACTAGCGGAAATCTTCACAAGAAGCAAATATTTGACGCTGTTGCCGCTGCGAGCATAGTAAACAATTGCTCTGGCGTCGACACCTCCAAGTCGCAGGTCATAACGCTTGCGACTTTCACCAAGTTTCTTGAGTCCAGACAACAGGAGAAGTTCACGGACGAGCAGATCAAAGCGCTGGTAAAGGTGAGTCGCCAACTTTGGTAAGCTCCGAGGGGTGAATAATGTATCGAGGGAGGAGAGTGAAGGACTCAAAGTGGATGATCCGGTGTTACAGAGGCACGAGCCTGATCCTGCACTTCGGACACAGTGGTGCCTCTCCTTTGAAGGCTTTGCACGATACATGATGGACAAAGACAATTACGCTTTTCCCAACGAATATGCCACTCCATCGGACACGGAAATGCAACAGCCATTGTCGCAATATTATATTGCCAGTTCTCACAATACGTACCTCACCGGCCATCAACTTAAAGGAGAGTCGTCCGTTCAACTATATTCTCAGGTAGGCAAGACATTAGAAGATTAATGAAAGAGGGTTCTCAAGCTATCTGCATAAGCTTGAGACCCAAAAAACATGTCGATTCGTAATATTTATTTTCTGATGGGTGAAGAGGTCACGATGTTACACTTAACACGTAGTCATATCGAATTGAAGTTCTTCTTTATTAACAATTGTTGGTAAACGACGAAATTACCATCATCTGAATAAAGTGTCGCAGTATTATTTGAACAAAGTGACGCTATTTAGTTTATTCGTCATATTCACTTGGAATTCAAACATATTCTATCGTATGACCTGATGGTTTTTTATCTGTTCCTCGATAGCAAAAGTTACAATTGTTTTTTTTTTTTTCATATCGACTATTTGGCTATTTGGCCGCACTTTGTTTGTACACTAACAATTTCACTGTTTATCAATACTTATCAATAAAAAAAAAAGATGGCATGTTCATCTGTTGGAAGTGTGTAAAATCGGAACCTTGTCATGTCTTTAAACTCCACAGAAAAAAACATGTAACGTCCACTCATTGCTCGTGCCGCAAGCTTTTGCAGATCCCTTAAGCCAAAATCATCATCACGGTATCATGATTATATAGATAGATGTGTTTTTTAAACCTATTAGGTCTTGTTGACGGGTTGTCGTTGCGTTGAACTCGACTGTTGGGACGGTGACGATGGTTCTCCATTGATTTACCACGGGCACACATTCACCACGAAAATTCCATTTCGATCGGTGGTGGAAGCTATCGATAGAAGTGCTTTCGTCAGTTCACCTTATCCGGTGATTCTCTCGATCGAGAATCATTGCTCGCAGGCACAACAGGCTCGAATGGCTCAGATATTTCAGGTAAGATAACGAGAATATTTCAGTTGATTTCGGATGTTGAACAGCACACTCAAAGCTCGATCAAATGAAATTGTTCGAATGTTTTTTTCTCAGTCTGTGTTCGGAGAGAAGCTGGTAACTAAGTTCCTCTACGACACGGACTTTGGCGAGGATCCCCAGCTGCCGTCACCCTCCCAGTTGCGTCACAGAATTCTAATAAAAAACAAAAAGCTCGTTGTGGACCCGGCCGGTCCTCTGGTACATCCATCGATAAGCCATCGTGGAAAGATGCTCATGTCCGATCGTGCGTCGTCGATGAAACAAATGAGGACGGATGCGAGTAGCACTTCGGTGGTGGAATACTTCAGCGAAGACGACGACGATGAGGAGGATGACGACGAGGACGATAACGTTGACGGTGAGAGAATGATCCTTGATAAATCTACAAAGCCACAAAAAAAAAACAAGTTTTCAGTGCAATTACCTTTGGTTTTGTATTTCGAAATGATTTAAATTCATAAGCCCATCAATCAAATAATTCAAAGGTCCAATTACGGGAGATGTATAGTAAAGAAGTAAAAGAATATCTAACCGAAGGGAAGAATACAATCCCCGAGTACTCAGATTTCATTAATATGTTAAAATGGGTTTCCTTTGTGAAGCAAAAACCAGGAGATGTTGCGGTCGATATTCCTATAACCGATATCGGAAATCGCTTTGATTTCAGACAATTCGATCTCAAGTTACGAGAGGTATCTCGGAGGTGGCCAGGTGCTCCATCCCCGTCTAAAAACCGATCCAGCAGTCGACGACAAGTCTCAGAAGCAGAGCAGTCAGATAGCCAAGGAACTATCGGATCTCGTGATATATCTCCAGGCGATAAAATTCCGAGGGTTGAATATGACACCGGGTACAGCACCTCCGGTCAAGACGCGCCATCAGAGTCACACGGGAACGGTGCAGAGGCACAGCATCGCGGGAATAGGTACCGGAGGAATCGCGTCATCGACTGGTTCTCCGC
The DNA here is from genome assembly GCA_947507545.1 of Clistopyga incitator. Classification (NCBI taxonomy): domain Eukaryota; kingdom Metazoa; phylum Arthropoda; class Insecta; order Hymenoptera; family Ichneumonidae; genus Clistopyga; species Clistopyga incitator. The sequence goes on from OX382175.1 coordinate 5,964,768, forward strand.
AGTCATTGTCGACATCGGCATCGGTTGCCAGTGGCGGTAGCAATATCGACAATCTCTTCAGAACCACACGCGGAATGCCAGCTTGTTTTCAGTGTTCGTCGTTGAACGAGAGCGCAGCGAAAAAAATTTGTAGGAAGCAACCTCTCGGAGTGTTGGCTCACGCTGAGACACAACTCATCAGAACGTATCCAGCGGGCATGAGAATCGACTCCTCGAACTTCAATCCGGTGATATTTTGGGCATTTGGAATTCAAATGGTGGCGTTGAACTATCAAACGGACGACGCGGCTCTTCATCTCAACGCCGCTATGTACGAGCAGAACGGGCAGTGCGGATACGTGAGAAAACCTTCAGTCATGTGGGACAAGGGACACATGATGTACAGAAGATTCAATCCCTGGGACAAGGAATTCGACGGCCTGCACTCGGTTCATTTGACCCTTTCGGTAGTCTCCGGGCAATACATCTCCCCGACGAATTTGATCACCAGTACGTACGTGGAGATCGAGCTCGTTGGAATTCCAATCGACTGTGCCAAGCACAAGACCAAAGTAGTGCAAAACAACGCGTTGAATCCCATATGGAACGAGAAATTTTGCTTCCAAGTGATGTTCAAAGATCTGGCGTTCCTGAGGTTCGGCATAATCGAGGCGAGCTCCCACCATCTCATAGCTCAGCGTGTACTACCGTTGAAGTGTCTCCGACCGGGTTATCGGCACGTCAGGCTTAGATCCTGTAAAAACAAGCCTCTGGCCCTCTCGACCCTTTTTATCTACTCGCGGATGGAGGAGGAGAGTCTCGATTACAACACCTGTTGCAGGGATCACAAAGAGTCCTCAAAGCGTCCTTCATCGAGCAAAGCACCGGAAAAGTTGAGTAGCGTTGATCCAGGCCTCGGTGGGGTTACGCTTAAGCGCCGGATGTTCTTCCTCATGGTGTACGATGTCATACAAGACGAGCCCTACACCATACTCAAGGTGACGCAGGAGAGCACGACCCAAGAAGTGATGCTGCAGGCTCTCCAGAAAGCCGGCATATCGGCCGAACACGTGGACGAGTATATTCTCGTGGAGGAAGTTTCCCGAGGTTGGGAGAAGAAAGACAGGGAAGAATTACCGACGCAACGTGTACTGGATCCCAACGAGCATCCGCTTCAAGCTCAAGCCCTGTGGAAGGGTCAGGGCAGGTTTTTGCTGAAACGAGTGGGCGATGATCCAAGCAGCAGAGCTTGGTTGGCCTCCATTCGAAGTACAGCCGGTCATTCGAAGCTCAAGAATGAAAATCCCGAGCCCGATCAGTCTATGCACATTTGGGACGAGGCGGACACCTTTCTCGTCTGCATATACAACGTTTCGCCCGAAATTCCTTACGCGATTTTGCGGGTACCTGTTAGCAGTTCGGCTCAGGACGTGCTGGCTCAGGCACTCGTAAAAGCTCGGAGAATGGAGGACCCAATAAAATTCGCTCTCGTGGAGGAACTCGAGTGGGGCGGTGCCGGGGCTGTTGGCAGTGGAAATCGTCAACTTCGCGTTCTGCGGGACGAGGAGAACGTGTACAGTACCCAAGCGTTTTGGAAGACCCTGGGAAGGTTTATACTGAGGGAACGTGAACAGGCGCTTCCGCGTAAGCATTTGCTTCCCGCTACCCTCGATAGACTGAGCAAAGGGTTCTCCGTCGGGCGTTCGGTGTCATTACCGGGCTCGAGCAAGGAGAAGGTCCCGGTAGCCGAGGCTCTCTCCGATCCGACCTCCAGAGGACTGCGCCACCGGCTACTCATGCCGGGACGCAGACGGGAGGTACATTCGGACGGTGAAGAGTCCCGGGAATCGGACATCCTCAACGCAGCCCTGCACCTCAAGAAGGTGTCGTTGAGGAAGCTCAGGGTTTGGAAGTCATAGTGGCAGTCGAGGGCGACGTCGCTCTCCTCGTTATTCGCCACTCGGAGGAACAATTGGTGAGGTGTTTATTGTACTATATATGAGTGTACATGCACACACACACACATTTATACGATATATACCATGATATGTATATATAAACGTGCGTTCATTTAACGACGACACACCTCCCAACGATTTTTGCACGACCTCCCAGTGGCGATGGCGCGTGACGTCGCTCTCCTAATCGACAAAGAGAGCGCTTCTAGAGCGCTCAGGCTACAATATTAGCTCTCTACCATTATTGTACGATCAACCGAATGTGAAAGGATCCGCCGAATGCAGTTTTCTGTCGTGTATGTACATAGAATCAGTACATAGTACGGATATATTACTATAGACAGTATCTGCGTTCAGCGAACCGTTTCTCATCACTTTATCTTTCTCTTTGGTATCGAGGCGAGATAAAAAAGGAAAATAAAAATAAATATAAAGATTGGATGAACGCGCGGCAGGGGTGCGCGGTGATAACGTTCAAAGTCGAGGTTCTTCCGCGGCAGTGAGTTTTTTCGTTTTTCTTTTTTTTTTTTTTCTTTTCAAATAGGGATTACGTATTATCTATTACAAACGGGAATACCCACAGGTACACAGGTGAACGGACAAAAGGGATGAACCGAACTAGAACAATAACTATAGAATCTATCTTGCCGAAGAAATTTTAACGTTCTACGGCCACGGCATGCATCCATGTGGACCGCTCGATAGAACGATCGTCTCTATCGTCGCTCCACGTTATACGTACACAAATGCAACAAACACACTGTGAACAAAATGAGTAACACAAAACAAGTACGCTCTACACTATGATTATACAATACATCGAGACACACGTGACGAAGCTTAGCGCGCCCGACAAAGCTGGCCAAGGTACAAAAGAAATATAATAAAATATGCGCATACATTAACCAGAATATACGATGATAAACATAATATTTCTCAGTGTTCAGAAACGAATCGCGTAAACGCACGCACTAAACGCCTAAATACTACACTAAACTGCTCGTGTATAGGGAATCGAGAGAACAAGAGAAATAACTACCAACAAAATAATAATGATTTAAAAAACAAACAGAAAATCGTGTGTGCCTGAAAGCCAATAGAACACTGTAACTCGTACTTGATTATTTTTCTTACGCTTTAGATTATGAGGCCACTTAAGCTGTATACACGTTATCATTATTACTGTCATTATTGTTTAACAATGTCGTTCACGATGAACTCTAACGTCGCAAGATTTAGTTTTATGGAAAAGTAATGTAGCCTTTGTCGCTGAGGCATCATCCAATCACACGACACAGATGACAAACTATGTCAACATTTTTGATGACGATATGAGGGAGTCACGGCAACTCATTATTGTACGATTTTTAGCTGTAATATTAATGAAATAGACTTACTTAGCGCAATTCAACTTACAGAGGTATTCAATTCTACAGAGAGATTTTTCAAAAATCCGAGAAAGAGAGAGAAAAAGACGAGGCGCGTTTAAGAAATCGCATTCGCTAAGGTCCATCTGAAGTTCGGTGCATCCCTCGAGCGTTCTTCGGCTACGCCGTAAAACATACGATGATATTACTGTATTCTACAATCTCGAAACTCTTCAAACACGCGCACGTTTGCTATTCACTCGACTTAAATTCTCGTACACAGTCATGAAAAAAAAAAAAAAATTAAAATAAAAAAAACCCCTTATCACGCTTTGATATGCTTCTACCCTTTGCCGCGCCGATATGGACGAATTCTCACGAGATTCGTCGATCAATAACCCGGAATTAATATCATCGTGTCACACGCGCATCGGGTTTTGTTATTTTTGTACAACGAATAGAAGAGCGAGCAGGATTTCGATTATTATAATAGTATAGAAACACTATCGTGTCAGTAGTGAAATGAAAGTTGTTTTTTTAATCATCTCATGCGAGATTAAATTATATTAGTTATAGTGAATAATTTTAAAAAAAGGTTAAAGAAAAATTACGCTTTCTCGTGTATCAGGGCACGTGTATGATTCTGTCACGATCAAAGGTGCCCCTCTAACCAAACCCATAATAAACGCCGCCGAAAACATTCGAGCTTGACGTTAATTCACATGGGCGCATTCAATAATCGCTTATGCAGGCATAATCGTTATTCGTAATCGCCGTGATCGCGATAAATACTTCTTCCATACACAGATACACGGAAACGAGAATGGAAATACACTCGGTGATAACTATTTATTCAAGCGATAAGATGAAAATGAAAAAAAAAAAACAAAAAAAAACCTATATCTCTTCGAATTAGGATATAATAGCTCGATAAATCTCAACCCTTTTCTTCTCTCGACTCCTCATCGTCCTCATAGTTTCCGTAGAACGCATATTTCAATAAACGAATACACGAAATTTGTAAAAAAAAAAAAAATTGAGACGATTCTTGAGATTCACCGAATCTCTCGTTACTCGAAACTCGAAGGATATAATGCGAAAATCGCCAAAACGAATTTTTGTCGATTATGGTCACTCTAGTCAATAGAATTTCGTTATATTTCGTAGTATAAAAGAGATTAAGAAGAAGAAACAGAAGAAAGAAAGAATGAAGGCAAATGTTGAGAAGAAAATCTATAGGAGATCGTCGGTAGAAAAAAAAAAAAAAAAGCTTGATGATAACTAAACGCTGCCCCATTCCCCCCCACCTGACCCGCAAAGCCCCTACCGCGTTATTATAATTACGAAAAGGAAACTTGAAAAAGAGAAAAAAAATAAATAAAAAATAAAAATGAAAAATAATATTCGTGTGAAACTCAGGCACGACTACTTTTTAACATTTGGGACCATTCTCATGAGATTAACCGACTTCTTGAGGAACCACGAGCAGTATTAAGTTTTTATTCGACGTGCCGGAAGCGGAATAGAGATCGCGGTCACCAAACGCGACACAATTTTACCATTAAAGACGTGCGATACACATGCCGCGAGATGCATTAGAAGCCGCGTGGGCGCGCATATATCAATACAATATTAAACTATTATACTACGATATATACATATGTCCCTCGTGTAAATATCCGGAGGATCTCGTTGCGTTTATAGTATGTATACTGTAATTCTAATAAAACAAAAAACAACACACAAACAAAATAATGCATCTCACGTGTGCGCTACTGAATCGCGTATATACTTTTTTACACGACAACAAACAGAAACAACAAAAATACACGAAAACAACACGCAAACGCGCTCTCGCTCTTTCTCTCTCACTCTCACATTCGCATGCAAACACGGAGCGATACGCGGTTGTGTGAAGCACCAAAAACGTTACTTTTATCCCCCGCTAGCCAGGCTGGCCAGGCAGCGCTCATATTTTCCGCGTTTTTCATTATTCTTTATTGAAAAAATTATCCTTACTTCGAAAAACCCGAGGCCCTCTAACAACGGGATTAGGGGTGGGGGGATTTTAGTCGCGAATAACAATTTGAAAAAGGGGGGGGGAGGGAAAAAAAAGGGAGAATCGATCTCGCGGACGTTCGAACGATTATCGTACTCGTGATTGGTACTTCGGAAATCTGGGTCAACGAGTTCAGAGGAGAGTTGCTGGCAGCTGGCGGTCGCACGTTGCCCATTGGTTCATGGATAAATCAGCGAGTGAGGGATGCACCCCGGTGTTCGACGATCCGTAAATGGGAGAGATGAGAGAAACATCCTATGATAAAAGCGCTGCAGAGATGTCGGTGTGCATCTCCGACTCGTTGGTAACAGAGATGAGGGGTTTTAAATCGATCCTTTGCTCCTTATTACGAAGTTGGAGTTGCGGAGACTGCTCGTTGTATTTCAAGCAAACTTTTCATTCCGTTCGGCACTCGTTCAATATGCATTCTGCTGAGAGTTTCCGTTCTTTGGGAAAGAAAAAAAAAAAAAAAAAACGAAACTGCGTGCACAATGGACGAGCGAGAGTAGATACAAAATTGCAAGCTCCGGTTGTGAACACTGCATAACCGAGTGGAGTGAACTCCAAGGCTATTTCCAATGTTCGGAAAAATAAATTATTTACGTTAAATAACTATCTTCAATTGCTCCGGGAAATGGGGTGGGGGAGTTGATTATTTCCACGGACTTGTAGTCTAAATATCCGGGATTCTGAACAATGTGTGTTACAAATAAAAAAATCACGCATAAGTACGAGGTTTAAAGTCCTTTTGTTTAATTTTTCTATTAGACAACCGCTTGAATTCGATTAAACTGATACGCTCGCGTGACGCTCGTAATCGCCCTCTCATATGTAAATAAATGATATCGCAATTATCATTTTCCGAAAACTTTCAACCCCCGGGATTTGATCTGTCGCGAGACCATGCAGAGGAACTCGAAGGTATTCTGCAACAGAAACCGAAGGATTGCACATTTTTCAATCGTGTGCTGATAGAGTTTTGTCTCTCCTCCTCCCACGAAACCCACAAAAGCCCACGGTCCTCATTTCCCCTGAAATCGACGGTTCTTCGCGTCTAATCAGTAAGTCGAAGTATTGATAATAAGAAGAAGAAAAAAAACACACACACACACAAATAATACTAAGAAGAAATAATCGCCAAGAGTAATGAAGAATTAAAGAGTATAAAAGCGCGGCGGACTGTACGCGGTGCGCTTTACATAGGCACACACGTTTTATCGTACAATTAGCGAAGAAAGGTAAATAAATTAAAAGTGAAACGTTATAAATTTTAAAAAATTAAACAAAAAAAACACACGGCAAACCGACGGTCATACGTAACTCAATGTCTCGTAGACACGTGACTACGTTTTCAAAGATGATCGATATAAATAAATATAAAAAAGGTAAAAAATAAAACGGAGTATCGAGTAGCAACAGGCCCGATTTTAAGGCATTATAAACGAGTATAAGATTATAAAACTTTTTGGCGTAATTATTTATTACGTAGTATCCGTTCGTTTCGAGGAACACGTGACCCACAGCATGCGGCCATTTAGACTACATATATTATAATATATTAAATTATTATTATTATGATATATTATTAATATTACAATAATATTAATATTGACATTGTTGAAGGATCTACATGTAAATAAACATAAAGAGCATTTTTATAGATAACGCGCAACACTCAATTTTACCCTGACCCTCAAATATCCCCTCTTCACTTCTTTCTCGTCGCTCTCAATTCAACGAATACACGCTGCTTTCGATAAATATCCGCAAAGCAGTGGAGAAGCCTCTTATCGCCACTTGTGAACGCCCGGAATATTCCGACCGCTCGACAACATCGCACAGTCAACAGCTGACGATCAAGGAATAAACAAGTGTCACAAGATTTTCGCGAGAGAAAAAAAATATCAGAGATGCCGGTAATTACATAATTTTTAATGACATCAAATTCAGCAATGCAAAAAAGAATAAATTGAGAATAAATATTCACCAACTAAATATTGAAATAATATTTCTCACACTGCATTTCTGGTTATTATTCGTTATCTCGTTAACTGATTTCGAATCACGCCATTCATTTTTACAGCGTTTAACATATGCCTTCCGCGGATTTGTCATCCCCGTATTGACTCCATTTCATGAGAAGTGAGTAAAACTGTAGAAAAATACACAATTGAATTTGTTTACTAATTTTTAAATATCACGAATTCCATTTGTGGTTATTTCTGTTGAATTTTTTTTTTAATGTTCAAAAATGTCGAATTCATATTTATTAAATTTGTTAGCCCAGTTTTCTTTTTGCAATAACAAAAAATTTGTCAAATATATTCGTACAAAAAAAATTCTTTAAAAAATGAAATGTTTTTTCGAATTATTAAATGTGTATTTAATAATTGATTAGATTGAACCTATTTTGTTAGAAGAACTAAATAATTCTCTGAGTAATCTATAAAAAAAGAAAATTCCAGGACCTTGAAATTAGACTTATCTGTGATACCAGCGTACGCGAAGTTTCTCGCCGACAATGGGATAAAAGGCGTTTTGGGTAAGACATATTTACAACGCAATATTGACTTGCTCTGTACACGATAAGCAAAATAAAATTAACGCATTTCTAAACACGATGAACCCGCCACAAATGTCATACGATTAGAATTTTAATAATTTGCGATAAGGGAAAATGTGCAACAAATCAATATCATTAATTGATAAAAATCATTGATCTTGTATAATTCGGTAAAATCTGATTTTCCCAAATGCATATGATTTTTTTAGTTATTTCTAAAAATGTTAATATTTCTAAATTAAAGGCTGTTTTATGAAACAGTGTCACTGATTCTGCAACTTCCTACATGTATCACCGAACCTCTTCGCGAAATATATCCGAAACTTGGAATTTTTCAACCTTAAACCAAATAAAAAATATCCTTTTTTTTAATTACAAGAAAACCCTTTTTAAAAAACATATGTACTCCAAAAAAGCAGAGATTTTATTCCATATTTTTCAAAGATAAATTTTGCTACCCCATCTGTTACAATATTTCATGATTATTTTATAATAACTCGTTCGCATATTATTATTATTATTATTCCATTTCCATTATCAAAATCAATAATCTTGGCATTTGCGATACAATACATCTTCTCTAAATCGTCTACTGCCGCACAATTCCTAATCATAACCCAGTATTTTTACGCATTAATAAGCTAATGCACAATTTTTTTGCTATCGTACCTATTCTTTTGTATTTTATAATGTATTTCTTGATAATACCTAGACCGAGATAACACCTTATCAACACCTAAGCAAATAAATAAATAAATAATTAATTGTGCTTGACATATGCGTGCAAAATATCGTTAAATTAATAAGGGAATGATAAAAACGATGTTAAAAGTTAATGGAACGAGCGGCGAGGGTATGTCGATGTCAGTCGAAGAACGGAAGTCGGTCGCGGAGGCGTGGGCTAAAGCAGTAATACCGACAAAGCTACACTTGATGGTTCAAGTCGGTGGCGCTCCTCTTCCCGACGTTCTGGAGCTCGTACGTAAGATTTATTGCCGCGACTGATTAATGTAACTCCGCAATTGTGTTGGCTCGGCAAATAGCGCACGTTTGACGAGGGTAATTCGCGAGTGGAAATTCCATCACCTTTTACATCCCATGTACCCATTTACAGGCCCGTCACGCGGAGAAAATAAAAGTGGACTCTTTGCTCTGCTTGCCCGAATTGTATTTCAAACCAACGGAAAACCAACAACTCGTGAATTATTTAAAACACGTTGGCCAAGTGGCGCCGAACACGCCCCTTCTTTATTATCATATACCGAAGTTTACAAATGTCAATCGTAAGTAGGGCCGAAATGAAAAGTGTCCACCAAAAGTAATTTACAATTGACAATTAACGTTATCATTAAACAAGTTCACATGGGACGCTTTTTGGAAAATATCGGAGACCAAGTACCGTCGTTCGTTGGGATTAAGTTTACGAGCAATGATCTCGAGGAAGGATCTCAAGCCCTACGCGCGGACTCCGGCCGATGGGCAATTTTCCTTGGAAGCGATCAGGTACACGCCGAAACAATAGTCAATAAATTGCAGACCATAAAAAACCTGCGGTTAAATTTCATTGACGACATCGTTTTATTGCACAGATTATATCGGCCGGCTGTGCAGTCGGTATGAACTCATTCATTCCAACGAGCATAAATATGTTTCCGAAGCTGGGTCTCCAAATTCTCGAGGCTAGTAACAAAGGAGACGGTCTCAAAGCCCGAGAGCTGCAGGAAAAATTATCGAGGGCTGTCGTCGCTATCTCCAAATATGGTTATTATTTTTTTTTTTTTTTCATATGCATTTCATCGTTGATTTTATATGTAATGTTTTCACTTGAGTTTTGGATGAATCTATAGGCAATTGGGTGGAGACAATGAAACCAGCAATGTCTATTCTAACACCCATACAAGTTGGACCACCGCGTATGCCTCTCACAAAGTTGCCGGCGGATAAACTCGAAAGCATGAAGAAGGACCTGAGCGCTTTGAACATCAACTGACCGCGTCCTGTAATTCACCAGCTGTGAATAAAAAATTATTAATAAATGGACGTGTAATTACGACGGTATTTACACATTTTATATAAACAGTTTGGGAATGAAGAATTTCACTTACCGCCGCAAATTTATTGATTACTATAAAATGCTTCACTTTTGTACTTAATGTGATACTTGCTATGATGGCATTAGGTTTTTCTGCAAGATGGATAGACGTTGGGCACACTCATGGTTACAATCAACTAATTCACATTGGTGATTAGAGAATGCTAATTGATATCACAAAAATTTGGTATGACACTGAAATGACAATCCTTTGAGAAAAGATTCTTATTTGCTTTTAAATATTTTCTAATGTTGTGTTGTTCAGATTCTCGCACCGGATGCGATTCATTCTGCAATAACGTGAAATTCCTCACAAAGGAATTTGTACAAAGCAGAAAAATAGAAAGTGCATATATGAATGAAACGAAATCTGCGCTTCATGTTCTCTCTGTAATGATATTGTAGATTTTCCACATACACTGGGCTATGGACTCAGTAGATATGAAGGGCTACAGGCGTTTCATAAAAAGGAGCGTCGTCCAGTATGCGAAAAATAAATTATATGAAGTTTTTGGGTTGCCTAATTGAAATTCTGATCCCTGAAAAAAACAGGTAAAAATTTTACAGGTAAAAAAATTGAGACAAGTATATTTACATGGCATTCTATATAACCCAAAAAACAGTGTATCAAAAAATTGAAATAAATGGTATACTATGTATTTTGTACCAAAAGTTTGTGAAATAACCAGAAAACATCGACAGCATATATTGTCAAGTACATTTCGTCATAATTTACATATACAGATATATAACTTGTATAAGTGTTATTAAAAATGTAGGAAATCACATTTGATAAGGAGAATAATAATATTCATATGAATAACTATGAAATTAAAACTAAAATATAATTTACATATACATGGACACGATATATATTTGTTGTAAAAGAAAAAAACTTGTGTTTGACGATAAAAAAATTGAATTTCTATTAGAAGTAAAAGTACCGACAACTCAACATCAAAATATAAAATCAATTAATGAATTTTTCAAGGAAACATCTTATGGCTGCGATTGTCAATAGATATATGAATCTATACTGCGCTGACATTTGTATCAAGTTTTCAAAAATGTCAGTAGGTTCTATACTGCGCTCACATTTATATCAAGTTTTAAAACATGTCAGTATGTCGGCTTTAATATTTTCTCTAATAACTTTGTTTTTGAAATCGATAGAGGATTTCAGCGAAAGAAAAAAACGCGAATTTGAATAAAAAATATTTATTAAATGAAAACACAGTGATCCACGAATGTGAATTTTTTTTATTTATTAAAAGAAAAACACAGAGATTATGTACATATTATTATTCCTTCTAGATTCACTTATAATGACACATGTATAGGTTATAAAATGGAGACAATTTTTATACATTTCGCGAACGGGAAATTAAATTTAATAGAGCGAAATAGACACGAAACACTGATCACAGAGGCAAAAAAATATTATGTTCACAAAATATCACGAATTAATTATATTTAACTTTCACTGCCTCACTGTTCATTGCTGTCACCCTGGAGACTACAGTACAGGAGGCCGAATGGGCATAGGAAAATGAGCGAATTCGTAGTCGACGAAAGCTGCGAAAGGAAGAACTTCTCAGATCTGCCACAAGTGTCGCGTCGACAGCGGAGAACCACGGTGAAGTCAGGGTTCGGTCCATGGAGGCTATGGTTCGGTCGACAAAGTTCTCACCGGTCGGTATATACAATCTTAATAATACTAAAAATATTGTAACACGTTTTTCATTGAATTGTGTTGATTAACCTTTTTTTGTTGATGTATTCTTGTCAAGGGACCGACGCTCCCACGACGTACAATTTCGAATAGATCAATCGATAAATTTCATATGAATTTGTCTAAATCGTCGATATGCATTTACATGGTAAAAATAATTTCAAGAATTAAATCATGGAGATTAAGAATAAAATCTTTTGCGCTTCCTTCTTGCGATCAATGATTTCGACACTTCGAAACAACATTTCGCACTCTAATTAAAATTTAAAAAAAGGTACGTGCATAAGGGTTTATTTATGAGCGCTCGATTTTATGCCCGCGAAACCAAAGCCTAATTCAAATTTCGTTAATTCGAATCTTTTGGAAACATTGACTGTGGCTGCTGAATAAATTAAGTTAATTAATCAAGCAACCACAACCGACGAATTTTTATTAATAACGCTCAGAATTCTAGCCTGGGGCGTTACCAATCACCAATTTTCACACAATTGATTTCTTGTCATAACTGCTAACGGCCCCAATCGATGCGACCAAGTTCATTAATCATCAACATCGGTGTATAACCACAGATTAATGAGCGCCTTAAGTTATTCCTGTCAATTATTAAAGTTCAGGACGCTTGAGGAAGTCATGTATTTTTTGGACAAACAAGTTCGTCATTTGTTGGCGTGACGTTCTGCAATAGCCTGAGGAAGTCATCAAGTGAGCAGAGTACGTCGCAGCCCGGAATTGCCAGTTCCTTGATAGTCGAAGGAATTCCAAGATAGTAAAGTACCTGCGTAATTTTAAAGATTTTATAAATGATAAATAATATTTTATAAATGGTTTTCAATTGCAATTTCTGCTTCGCCGCCGAAAAACGAACGCATATAAATCATTTTCTCGAATATGGTGGTTTGATAACAATTTAAATCAATTAAACCAATATCGATTTTTCATGAATTACTCAAAATATGTCTCTAAAAAGCCAGAAAAAGATTTAGTTCACTAGATCGGATTCTTGGGAAATAAATGTTCCTATTTCAGTGTCGATCTAATTGGACGCTATTAATTTGAAGTGAATTATAGTAATTGGACAATACCCTGGTTCTACAGAACGCATCTCTACACGGACCCATCTATCCATGAGCATGTGTGCACACGAACTCGATAAAGTGAAATTAAAAACAGTTCACATCGCCACGACGAGCGTTTGCGAGAATTTGATTCGACACGGGCAAATTTGTCATGGCATTAATTGTTACGATGCAACTTTGAACAGCATAATTTCAACACTACAAATCTTGCTCGCAACACTAATCCGAAACAAAAACTTCCTTCGCGGCACTTGATCGAAATGGGTAATCTCGACGCAGTGTAAAGAATTGCTGTGGACAACTTTTGTCGTGTAGTACCTACGGCGTGAAGAAATCAGCGTGTCGTACTCGTGCTATAGAAAAATTTGTCGTCGGAAACTGGTACTGCGTCGAGATTAACCGCTTCGATCAAGTGCCGCGAAGAAAGTTGTTGTTTTGATTTAGTGTTGTGAACAGATTTGTAGCGTTCAAATTACGCTGTACAAAGTTGCATCGTAACAATTAATGCCATGAAAAATTCGTCTGTGTCGAATTTAATTCTCGCAAGCGTTCGTCGTGGGATCGTTAACCGTTTTCAATTTCGCTTTATCGAGTTCGTGTTGCGTACATCTTCGACGTGCGCAATTTAACGCGTGTAAAAGAAAATGGTGCACACATGATCGTGGACAGATGAGTCTGTGTAGAGGTGGGTTTGAAAATTTGAACAGACAAGTTTCCATGCATACCTTGACGTAATAATCACCGCCGATTTCGAGGAGTTCGACAATAACAGCACTGGAGTACTCAGGAACGTGGGGTTCCCAAACCCCGAGGGTTTTTAAGAGAGCAGCAACGTTTGTCTCATGACCACTAAACAAATTCATTTTGCGAGCTTCCTTCGCTGTTCCTTTGACCGTGGCCACCATATCTTCGGAGAATCGCTTCAGAAGTGCCCCTTAAATATTAGAAGTAGAAAGTGATCATAAGGAAAATCTAAAAAAAATTTCTTTTAAGGTAGTTCGACTATGACCAGCTTTTGCAAGAAGTGTTTTATTTTATTGTTTGTGTCGATTTAATTGATATAATTCATATAGGATAATTAAAGAACCGTCTTCACTGCGTTGATTGATACTCGAAAAAATTAGTTCCATCGACCCGTTCTCGAAATATTAATTATTGAAGTTCACTGTTTTAACATGACTGTATCGAAAAAGAGTTTCTATTTTGTGAATAACCCGTGTTTGCAAAGAATCATCTCGAATAACGTACACATCACCGCATCTGTCTCACTTCTATCTTCATCATCGAACTACCTTAAGTGAGGTTTCTGCTTTGTTGGCGCAAAGTAGCTACAGATTTTATTATACAAAAAAGTTCTAAACCCAAAATTCTCGAAAATATTATACTCATTGTAGTCTTTATTGTAAACGAGAAAGCCATTTTTTACATTAAAACAAAAATACTCCGCCGAAGAGGGAGTTGCAGTATTCTGAAAATCGGGTTTTTCATATTCCCGGGAATGCTCCGAAATGCTCCCAATGGGCGATGTTCATGAAATTTGACAAAAATATGCATAAAGAAATGTCTCCCATCGGTTAAAGAAAAATAAAGCAACAATTGTTTTATCAAACGTAAGGCACGATTTGATTACACAATTTTTTGCCACTGTCAGTTTAATAGGAAAGAAGTTGTGAATATTTTATAATAATTCTAGTTCATTCGATAAAGACGTTTTTCGTTCACAGTATAGACTAAAATCAATATACAAGATTCCAACATTCTGTGTTTAATGTTTTTGCATAAGCAAATTTACCAAAAACGAAGATTTTCCAATCAAAAGTAGCAGAAATTCCCCACGACTAAACAAAAATACATTATAGAATTTCATAGTAGCAGTGAAACGGAAATTGGCGTACCTCCATTTAGTCTTTTAAGCAAGTCATTATAACTGACGATGTCGTACTCGAGAATAGTACCATTGTAAAGTCCACCGTAAGGAAAAACGTTATAGGCCCAATCAGGTAATTTAAGGTTCATAGAGTACTCGGCCATAAGGCTGTGGTACAGATAATACATGTGGTTGGTATTGTTGATAAGCTTGCCAGTATAAATCGTCAGATTATCCATCAGTGGACGAAATTTTTCAACTTTGTCTACGACTTGCGGCAGTGATAAAACCCGATTGAGCTCCTCCAGATACCTGAAATAATCAGAGTAATAAGTAATCGCGAAGTTGATTCATTAGTCGCCTATCACTGTTCTGGCTTATCGCGCGATGATTCTAATACCACAAAGACGTCTTCAATCGTTTGCATGATATCAGAATTCTGCAAGCAAGACTAAAGATTTTAATACTTTGGATCAATAGATCAAGATAAATAAACATCAAAATGCTTGGTAACTGAATGCAAGAATAATATTAATTAACATATAACGTTAGAGATTAGGGGTTGAGGATTTAGCGAATAGAAAAAATTCAGATATTTCAATTTTAGCAATTCAAGATAGAAAGTATATTAAAATTCAATAACCGTCATAGTTAAAAATAAAATGTTTAAAATTGAAAAAAATTGTGAAAATCAGGTTCATTGATTTAAAAAAATTGAAATTGAGTCCAACTATTAAAATCACCAGGTTTCTAGATTTTTTGAGAAATTTTTCCATTTGGGTTGTAGGGTTAATATGGAATACCTAAGTAAAATCCTACATATACAACGTCCTGCATAAAAACTATCCTACACTAAATTAATTTTTTCTTAATGAGCAAATTGTAAAATCTTAATCGGGTAATCTTATACATTAGTAAAATCCTACAGCCGACGAATTTAATTTCGAAGCATAATTCAACACGCGTGATATTCTACACGAGACCTACGCACAACGAATTTGCCTTTGATGTGAAATTCTACACATCGCATATTATCCGGATGTCCGTCTTCACTTATGCGTACAATCTTGCACATGTAGGATTCTATATCAAAGTTCAATTCGTTTGTCATAGGTGTAGAATATTGCGTGTGTAGGATACCTCAATTTTGAAAAAAAGCTTAAACCTTCTTATAGCTATTGGAGTAATTAGAGCATTTAACACTTATAATTTTATAGATATGTTTAAACAAAAATAACTAACCGCGGGCATTCTTCAGGGATCAGTAGAACGTCAAGTGCATCGGGCAAATAAGTAGTCGGTATTGGCTGCCAATTGAGATTGAAATTCCACCTTTGTGGTGGCGATGGTGGAAAGAGACTAGCTAGTACCAAAGACAATGACATCTTCGTTCTTCTGTAGTCCGTGCTACGCGCCACGATATCATCAGGCGTGTAGATTTTCCCAAGGAAATTTTGGTATTTAACTCGAAGAGCATTCCCCAAAGCGTACTCCCTCCGTTTACCGACCTAAAAAATCCAAATTAATTGCCACCAGAAAGAATTCTAAAAATAATAATAAAATAGTTAAACTATTCCTCTGTAAAAAACCAAAATACTTTTAAACAAAGGTCATGGATTAAATAATGGTTCGCGTGCAAAGAAAAACATATCTTTTGATTTTAACTCTGTTTTTAATATCCGCAATTTCATAACAGTTCTCAATAATAACATAGAATCAAAAGTAAAAAAGTATAGTGCTTTTATTCTCAGCGTCGACGATACCGCAATGGATACTTACATTCGTGAGACCTCCAAGACCCATAGGATAGAATTCATCGTTTAGGTATGGATCGTTGGGATACAATTCCTTGCCATTGTCATCAGGAGCCCTATCTCCATGACGAAAGACCTAAAAACAAGTACAACTTCTAATCAAAATCATGAAACAACGACACTGTAAAAAAATTTGTTTAAAAATTAAGGTACCCGTACCGGAAGTTTTTATTCAGAAACCGTCTCTTTAATTTCAAGCACAAATATGTTAAAAATTCTAAATCAGTGCATATGAAAATAATGTTTATGTTATTGGAATAGCGGTAGCTCTGTACTTAGAATGTAATATAGTTACATCAAATATTTCTAATCAGTGTACATAAAATTAATAATGTCCATTATAGGTATTCTATTGCGAAAAGGTATTTTTAAATTCAAAGTTATTTTTGTGGGAAATATAAAATGGGCTTAAAAACAATTTAAAGAATATATGTATATAAAACTCGGACTCTATATTTTCAGACATATTATGTCATCAGAAATTGTTGATTTTTGCCGAAGAAATTTTTTCGTCTACACCGAGATTTAAAGAATAGTGCAACTATTATTCTCTCAGGCATACATACATCATTGCCATACCAAAATATCCAATTGATTCAAAATTTTTCATTTCTTTAAATCGAAATTCAGGAAAACGGCACTAAATGTCACACTTCGCAATTTTCAAAAAGCTTGTATGCTCGTCGTCAAACCGCATGTTGTGGTCATTGTTCAGGAATTTTAAGTTTTTGTGAACCTCCAAGACGATGCGATATTTCTTTTGTACCGTATCATCGAAATGAATTTATTGCAAATTTGATCCTGAAAATTAAGTCTCTACCATAATCCTATAATTTTGGTTTAAGTGAGAATAAATTGTGTTACGCGAAAGATGACCTTTGTTCGGCAACATTTAGTACCGGATCTTTGCATGATTAAAAAAAATTCATATCCAGATCAGTTAAAAAAGGACGATATTTTCAAGCTAGGTTGCTCATCAAGAAGGCCTTCAATTGGAAAAGAGAAGATGGATAATAATATCGAGTGAGATGAAAATAATAATCATTTACATTCTGTGGAACTTGGAAATCTTTGATTTTCATCTTCTGTAATTCTTAAATCTGATCAATTGAAAATTGCGATTTGTAGTATTTTTTGGTTTCTTCAAATTTTAAGCATCAAGTGTCAGTACTAAATATCGTTTTTGGTGGAATCTTTTTATAACCGAAATAACCGAATGCTTTTTAAAATGCCTTTTTTGAACAGGTCTATACTACACAGTACGCCTGACGTCTACAAATACATCGACTCACCACATTAACGAACCGTAATTCCGCTGTTTTAGACTCAACTATTGTGAAGACCGTAAAGAGGAGGATCGCGAACGCACCGAAATGTTGGGCCATTGTCAACTCGCTTGTAATAATCCTATTAAACAAACGTTCCACAATGTTTCAAACGGCGTAACAACAGTATAGATTTCGTCAGCTTGAGAAGACAAAAATTTGTGATTTAAAAAATTTGTGAATCCAACTGCGTGTACTCAAGAAATCAAATCATCATTCATCAAATATCTTTAGCAGTTCACTATTGCGATTTCATGTTTCTAATATTCCGTATCGCTTTTTGAGGATATTTTAGACGAATTCATTTTTTTTTCCTCGAATGGCAGCAGCGCATTCATGATGGAATTTTTCCGGAAGACACTCTAAAGATATTTTGATAAAATAAATAATTATTTATCATCCTTCAGTCGAATTGCTCAAAACACGTCAAATTTACGAATACTCCAGTTAGTCATTCTTACGTTATAAAAAACCGTCAAGATTCTATATTTGTGTCATTAATTAATTGATGAGAAAATAATTATCGTGACCGAGAAGATGACACAACGCGGCGCGACTCTAAGTGACACGAGCTTGACACGTGCTTTCTTCGCTTTATGCTCTAGTAATGCTCATTCATTGCTAGGTGACGCTTAAAAATCCAGAAGATTATAAGCTTGTCTTGGAAAGTCCACCTGCGCGCACTTGAAACTCCAACAGACTATTTTCTATATTGGATGGTAGCTGGTATTTAAAAGCATCTCCTCCCCACAAGCGTAGCATGATCGTCACCGTCGTCGTCGTCGACGTTTCATACATACTAGTTGTACATTAATATACCTATATACGGATAACGATATACAGGCATCAGTCGATTAGGTATTTGACTGCGATATAAACGCCTCCAACGCTCATTATTTCGTAGATTCTTCGCGGCAACTCTACCAGCCCAAATCTCCGTCTCATTTTGACATTGCGCAATCCTCTACCCGCGTCAGTAATATCGAGTCAGTTGAGGAAATTGCCAATCGGTACTGCCAATCTAATCTCAAGTTATTTACATTTTCGAGTTCTATCTAATTTACGCAAATAATCATTACCGATGCTTCTACTATTTCGAAGAAGTTAGGTGCTTCTATTATTTCGAAGAAGTTAGGTGCTCCATTGGTTCATCGAAATGTACACGTGTGAAGTATTACGCAGAAAAAATGCTTGCTTATATTTGCGCCAGCCGATTAGTCGGTTAAACCAACTGAGTTATGGCGTAACCAAGCTCATCGTAATACAACAACTTGGCATAACGAACCAGGATAAACAAACGAACTGTTTTTGTACTGCCACACCGTGCCGACATAATCGTGCGGCACGACCCAGGTGGAAAAATGCCGTCGTAACGGTGGCACGGTGACTGCTCGAACGGCACGACGTATTGGCTAAGCTGCAGTATACGCGGCATTATTGGGCAGTGTTGTGGCGGCACGACGTGCTAAATCCAGCACTGTGCCCACACGGTGCCAGCACTTCTGGAAGCTCTACAGCGTGCCGGGATCCCGCGGGCACAATGTAGGATGGCAGTTCGCCGTGCCGTCACAATTGTGCCCAGCGACGTCGCACGTTCCTCACTTTGCCGACACGCCGGGCGGCACGTTATTCTATCTGGGCACACTGGCACATGCAGGCACAGTGTCGTCACGGTGACGGCACAACATGCCGGTGCTGTGCCATCCGAATCGCACGTACATGACGGCGCGCTAACGACACGACGTAGACGACATTGTGTCTAGCAGAGAGCAACTTGATTGGTCTAACCAATTAATCGGCTGGCGCATATTTAACCAAGTGCACGTTCCTCACTTTGCCGACACGCCGGGCGGCACGTTATTCTATCTGGGCACACTGGCACATGCAGGCGCGGTAACGGCATGCTATGCAGGCACAGTGCCGTCACGGTGACGGCACAACTTGCCGGTGCTGTGCCATCCGAATCGCGCGTACATGACGGCGCGCTAACGACACGACGTAGACGACATTGTGTCTAGCAGAGAGCAACTTGATTGGTCTAACCAATTAATTGGCTGGCGCATATTTAACCAAGTGCACGTTCCTCACTTTGCCGACACGCCGGGCGGCACGTTATTCTATCTGGGCACACTGGCACATGCAGGCGCGGTAACGGCATGCTATGCAGGCACAGTGCCGTCACGGTGACGGCACAACATGCCGGTGCTGTGCCATTCGAATCGCGCGTACATGACGGCGCGCTAACAACACGACGCCGGCATTGTGTCTAGCAGAGAGCAACTTGATTGGTCTAACCAATTAATCGGCTGGCGCATATTTAACCAAGTGCTTGATTGTTCTGCCCAATTTTTTCTCACGTATTAATCTCCAAATTGTATATTCACGTGAGATATTTTCGTATATACTCGTGTGGCATGTTTAGACGATAACAGTTGTGCCAATTTTACTGCGTTGTGTGTTTATATGTAATGCAAATTATATACTATTAAGCGGAGGGGGCGAGATCCGTAAATACGATTATATTCATTACGAATATCTCAGTTGTTTATACGCTGACGTCATTGATGAAAATGTGACCTATGCCCCCAATTATTGACAAGCGTTGATACCTCACCTCGCCGATTTTTCTGCAACTTTGCGAATGTTGAAGATACCGTAAAAGTTGGTTCCTTGAATTTTCAACGATTTTTTTGGGGTACCTTCATACCATGTATATTGAGTTCAAAAAAATGAACGTTTACAAGTTTAAAAAAAGTTTTCTTTAGCCACCATTTAACTCACTCCACTCGTGCAGAAATCGACCGAGGTGAACATCCCTTTCTCTCAAATAAACCCTTACGTTTTTCCCAAGATCGCTAAAAAGTAACTACATTCCATATTTGCAACAAGGACTCAAAAATTTGTCATTTTTCATTAATAACAAGTACTCATGTGCCGTTTTGATTACATACCCCAGGCAGAAATTAACCATTTTTCTCCCACCGAACAAAATAAACCGTTTTCTGCTACGACCACGAAATGAAATTACTTTTGCACATGTATGCATTTTTTAGAGATAATTCTCTTGTAAAACATTAAAATTCCAATCCACTAAAACTTCCGGGTTGAAATGTATCGGTATATATCCGTAATCGAAACAAGTGTTTGTAGTTAGGAGTAATGGCTGTATTAATGTAGCTTCACGAATTGCAGAAAAAAACAGCGATAACATTATAATAAAACGAGCATGTTCGCGATTTATCTCGTATTTAGTAGTCCTCGTTCGTATCATTTACCGTACGTCCGATATGTCATTGTTTCGTGGATAAACTGCTGTTACCATTCTCGAGCAGCGTGAGTCCACTGATAAGAGGAAAAGATCGTATTGTTTTTTTTTTTTTTTTCTAATCTGAGGAAAGCCTAGTGAACGACAAGAGGAAAAGTAGCAAGAGCCGCTTTTTTAGCGAACATATCAAAATTGTAGATAAAAAATATGAATCTTAATAATTTTTCATGTGCTTAACCCTTAAAATATATTTAATTCGAATGTTTTACAATAACTTAACAAATTGTGGTCTTTTAGTACGAATGTATGGCACATTAATGTAAAACACATTTGCTCCCCGGTGAGAGGGGAGCAAAGTACGAAGTAGTACAAAGTAACTGCAAGATTTCGGTTTTTTAGCGAACATATCAAAATTATAGATAAAAAATATGAATCTTAAAAATTTTCCATGTTCTTAACCCTTAAAATATATTTAATCCGAATGTTTTACAAAAACTTAACAAATTGTGTAACTTTTAGTACGAATGTATGGCACATTAATGTAAAACACATTTGCTCCCCGGTGAGAGGGGAGCAAAGTACGAAGTAGTACAAAGTAACTGCAAGATTCCGGTTACATTTAAGTCAGTTTGCTTCATTCTGTACCGTGAACGATCGAAATTTTTATTGTTGTAAACTAAGTATTCGGATGTTCGAGCTCTAAATCAAATCGACTAAAGCTAGAAATGAAATATTTTTGGATATGCATAGAAAATCGACATAAAGAATCAATACGAACGATTTATTAAATGAACTTGAATCAGTTTTTTTGCACAAGAAAATTAATTTTATCTTAAGCTGTGGAGAAATAAATCGAGATCAATTTTCAGCGTTGTCCTTACACTTAACCGAGACGAATTACATTAAGTTGCAGTAAAGCAAAGTGGAACAGCTCGTATAGGGGAATATTACATTGAGATCAAATAGCAGCTTCTGTGATGGGGTTTCTGTGTCATGGATATGCTGCACTATTTAGATGACCCTATTTAGCCACCCTGAGTCTCATGTAAGTTAAGATATATACTTACGGGGCGCTCATCCCATGTACACCATACATATAAAAGAATCATATATACAACAAAAAATACATATATAAAAGTGCCCCATATACATCAACGCATGCCATATTCACATTTTTTACGCGTATCTCACCAACTCTATTGCAATTAAATTATAAAGCTAAGTTAATTAAAACGTGAATCAGTGCTCGCTAAATAGACTCTATAATTGGTTCAATTATGCCATCACACCTCAGCGCATTCCGCTCGTAGGATTTAATTACAGGTTTATTGCACAAAACTGGAAATAATTATTAAATCGTTTTACGCTATATTTAGAATCCTTGATCATTAGTTTTCCAATGCGCAACAATATTTTTATTCATATTATATTCCTTATACATTGATTTGCTTCAAGACATTGTTTCTAACTGACCATATAGCTTAATTATAGAATTAAGAATAGTCTCCGGAATTTGCATCTTGTCGATCGCCTCGGTCGCTGTTATCTATAGTGGCTAGGGTTAAGAGGAATACCTTTATGTGAGCTTTGACACTTGACATAAATAAAAAATGTCAATGCATGAACTTGCTCACAGTGTATCAGACAACATCGCCAACTAATCACAACACGAATAAAACGATGACAATAACTGCGCGATTTTCGAGATATCTTGACCCACCAACTTTTTAGAAGAGGATATAAACAGCAATTTATTGTGTTATCAGATTTTTTTTATCACATGGCTTATTTATGGGGTAAACAGACATAGAAACCTCACAAAACATGCTTTCAAAAATGAATTTATTGGCATTACTGTATATATAAGCTAACTGTATATATACCAATCACTCAGCACGATGCTATAGCTACGGCCTTACAAAGTCGTTGCCTAACAGTACTTTTTTGGTCTAACTGACGTAAAATCATTGCAAAATGAATTTATTGGCATTACTGTATATATAAGCTAGCTGTATATATACCAATCACTCAACACTGATGCCAGCTGCGGCCTTACAGAGTCGTTGCCTATTAGTACTTTTTTAGTCTAACTGACGTAAAATCCTTGCAAAATGAATTTATTGGCATTACTGTATATATAAGCTAGCTGTATATATACCAATCACTCACCACGATGCTATAGCTACGGCGTTACAGAGTCGTTGCCTAACAGTACTTTTTTAGTCTAACTGACGTAAAATCCTTTCAAAAATGAATTTATTGGCATTACTGTATATATAAGCTAACTGTATATATACCAATCACTCAGCACGATGCTATAGCTACGGCCTTACAATGTCGTTGCCTAACAGTACTTTTTTGGTCTAACTGACGTAAAATCCTTGCAATATGAATTTATTGGCATTACTGTATATATAAGCTAGCTGTATATATACCAATCACTCAACACTGATGCTAGCTGCGGCCTTACAGAGTCGTTGCCTAACAGTACTTTTTTAGTCTAACTGACGTAAAATCCTTGCACATCAAAACTATTGTTTTGGCGTCCACCCGACAATGCGTTGAATGGCTAGCGGCATGAGTCCTCAGCCTCTTCAAGAGACTCCATTAAACACTAATCATTGATAAGAGCAATCGCACTCGATCATTTTCACAAAACGTGCGTCTCGTTATCATCATTATTATTGTGTCTGAACGGTATATCACACAGACACAACAATCACGTTGATAATAAAATTTACGATCTGAGTAGCTCATTGAGATTATACACATGCGCGTGCTTCTCCGAATTTAGTACGTAATGAACCATAAATCATATCATGCATATACTTCATAAAAAACCGCACAATTTTTTTCCCTCCATTTTATCGATTTAATACTTTTAGTATGGATGGTTTGTCGTCAGCGTCTGCACCTGTTAATGAAATGAAGATAAAGTTATAAATGAATTTTTGTTGAAGCTGCTCCAATACACCACGATAAAAGACTGCAAATTTTATGTACTTACGAATATGAAATTTACAAACTTTGAATACTTGAAACTGTCATTTAAGTACCGGGTATTGTACATTTCCAATTCTCAAGCAAAATTAAGGTACCTGACTAGATTTAATAAATAATTGTTGTGTATCTACAAAACTTGTCGAGTGATTGTTCAAATAAATGGCAACTTTATGTAAAATAATAAAAAATATTCGACGTACGTACATTTAAATTTCGAGTATAGAGCAACCACTATGCGAATAACATTTAAATTATTTTCGTGATTATTGCCTTAACCAAGCTGTACCGTATCAGCGTTCGCCCTAATCAAAATCATTGCCGTAACAATATTGGGTTCACACGGGTCTTTGCATCAATATTGGCCCAATATTGAACCATACACCTATATGCCATATTTCGGCAAATAATTCGGACTTGGTCTGGTAAGCAGTGTTGGGTCTGATTGCTAAAAATGTGTTGGGTCAAATGACATTGTTTACCGATTATCAAGAGTTGCGGCAATACTGTATGTGCACTGGGGAGACGGATCACAAATTATTGGATATCTACGTTGACTCAAGCCCCGAGAACTCATCGGATCCATCTTCGTATTTCGTACTGGCAGCAAAGTACTTTCGATGTGCGGCTGAAAAACTTCTCCATACAGAACATGAGCTGGGGTAACACTTGTACCATCGTTGGTGTTCAAACTCTTTGTATTGGGAACATACTGGGTTAATTGTGGCTTGTTACCACCAATAGAACATTGGCAATGTATCGCCGAATGTCGTGATGGTACCGAATGTGTACTGGGGTGACTTACCTTCTGTGTTTTCGTCGGCATATTCGATTCACAATTTTTTATTTCAAACTTCTAAGTTGACATTTGTAACCAAAGACCTGAAAAGGCTCCCAGTTTCAAATTTCATTAAATTTACATAACTTTTTGTAATCAGAGGTCGTGAAAATTTCCGTTTACCAAATCTTATCTAAATCCATCTGATATCTCTGGGACTGTTGTTCGAGATTCAACTATTATCGACTCAAAGTATGAGATATTAACGTAGCGGGTTTAGTCTAATGGTCATCGCACACGTTACGTAGTTAGGTATACTTAGATAGGTCGTATAGGTTGAAATTCTAGCAACATCACTTTGCCGATTAATTTATAAACTCATTTCATTATCTATATTGATCAAACGAAAATCAATCATTTTTCCGTCAAGGTTTTTTAAATATAATTTTGGATTTAGTTATCCAAGTGTAAATCTCATAAGATGTTAAGAGTTTTCTTACACTTGAAATAGACTATAAAGATACATATACTCGAAACTACGAATAGCCTGGCGGATAAATAATGTACAGTTTTTTTTCGTGATCGAATAAGTACCAAAATGCCGAATGAAGTCAGCCTGTTTAATTAAACAATAATTAGTAAAAACAATTATTTTTTTTTATTGTACTTGTATGGTGCCTATGGCGGTGGAAATCACCATGGAAATCACCAAACCGATGGTGGGCAGTTTCTCACTAGTTGGAAATCTGTGGGGTCATAGTGGTTCGGCAATGGTTTCTTGGTGTGTACAATCCATGGGGGCTGCACTGCATTCGCCACTGGCTCGGAGCATTTTTCATTTTCCATAAATGCTTTGAATCGATCGCAACCTTAAAAATGCGAGGGGGTCTAGCGATTAGAGGCTCACAAGCAGATTCGAGAAATCGGTAATAAATTTTATATCGTCTAAAAAATCGATTTTCCTCAATATGATTTGTTTAATTGTTTTATATTTTGTACAAACTGCATTTCCGGACATTTCTAATGTATTGAGTTTTTTAAATCGAGTAATTAGTGTTTTTATACACGCACGGGTTTTTATGGCGTATATTTTATAATCGCTGATAAAAATGAAATGTGCATCGTATATGTACCCGAAACATATGTTGACTCTCCATATCTCCAATCGAGCCTAATTATCGCTTCGTTTTAGCATCCACCTTTGCAGCGCTTTGTCTTCGTGTCACCTCACAAAAATTAATTAACAGAAGTCACGCAATTTCGTAGCGATATTATATTACGTGCTAAATGATCGGAAAACGCAAATTTATGATAATATGGACTAGAATTTGATTGAATGCTCCGTTATCTTGATATACAGTTCATTAGAGCTTCAGCCATTCGCTTAGGCATATAAAACAATATCGTCGCGAAAAAATATATAAAATCGTCGTCGAAAATTCAACTGCCAACGATCGACGAAAACCACAGTACCATAGAGACATCATAAACATTTAGTCATTATCAACCGTGTGCTTAGTCTGTAGCTCGATAAGAAAGACATGACAATCTAAGGCACTTGAGGAACGTTTCGCTGCGGTGTTGGCCTCGTGTTGAATATTCGTCTCTCCGCATACCGCCAGCGTATTGCTTAAAGAGCTCGTGAGTTTTTGTCTGCCAGTTATTATGTGTCAGGAAAATATTACCTGGAAGATACACGAAAAAAATACATCAGGTGAGTGAAATACATGTTCGGAAGCACAATTAAAATTGCAACTACACAATTCTATGTCGTTTAAAGTAATTCCCTAATTTTATCAAGAATAGACGTGCTCCAGACGGCAGGGGATATCTGATTGGCATTTTGGACTGATAAGCGAGGCAGAAGATTTGAAAAAAAAAAAAAAATGAACCATCTCTATCGCAATTATATCAAGAGTGCTATAATATTAATTTTCACGTTATCGTTATTGCCATTGATCGGATCTATGCCCAATGTTATCAACCAGCTGTCTAACTCCAACAATACGAGTCAACTGAAACTGGTGCACGTTGTGAGTATTTCCGGGGCCATTCAGAATGAGAATTTAAAGTGAATCAGCTCATTTTGAGATTGTTTGACCGGTGTTTGGTACAGTGTAAAATATTGTTGCATGATTTTTTAGCTCTCTCCGATAACAGCGATTTTCAATGAAGCATACATTATTATACGATGTCTTGATTAAAACAACATTCTGATTATGAAATCATAGAGACTGTTAGAGATCTTGATACGAATACTCGTACGATAGTAATTCGAACTCCAACGATAGGAATCAATAATCTAATAAATATAGATATTCAATAGATAGTGAGAAGGATCTGATAAGCGAGGCAGAAGATTTAAAAAAAAAAAAATGAACCGTCTCTATCGCAATTATATCAATAGTGCTAAAATATTAATTTTCACGTTATCGTGTAATTTAACACCCAACATTCCAATTGGGCTCATTTAAATCGATTCCTTTCATCGACAATATTTAATAAAAAAACGTTTTTGCCTAGAATAAGTTTAACTAATTTTTACGTGGGATTTTTCGTAGGATGAAAAATTAGTTCCGAAAATATGGAACTTATAATTATGATATGAGTGTTACAGGTGTTCGCTCACAAGTTGTACGCTCCTCTGGAGACTGGAAATAAATATGGGTTTCCTCAGAAGCTGGACTTCGGATATTTTCTCGATAATACTTCGGATATGACAAATGTGGGTTATCGAAAATTAAGCGTAATTAATCGAGATGCAGTTGTATAGAAACTTACTGTTAAAGGAATCGAAAATGGAAATGTTCAATCTTGGAGTATTTCTTCGTCAACGGTATGACGAATTTCTGGGGCGCATTTATTATCCGGAAGTGATGGTCATGCGCACGAGCGAGTACTTCTTATCCATGATTTCCGGTCTCCTGGTAAACGCTGGGCTCTGGCCGCCCGTCGAGTCACAAAAGTGGAGAGAAGACTTGGATTGGCAGCCGATTCCAACCGGTCAGCGATTCAAGCTCAAACTAAAATAGCGCAAATCAATATGCAAGAATTAATATCATATTTATATCATATAAGCTCAAACTAAAATAGCACAAATCAATATGCAAGAATCAATATTATATTTACATTGTTGTATCATTTTCCATATTTTATTTCATCACTGTATTACAGAGTATGAACAACTGGAAACAGACTCACTCTTTCTTGGAACACTCTGTCCGCATTTTCTTGACGAAGAAAAGTTCATGCTGCAGGATGAATCTATCAAAGACGAAATCGCGATACACGAACCCTTTTTCACTTATGTTACGAACAACTACGGAAAAAAAATCGAACATCCTTCGCAGATTGCGATGCTCTACTCATGCTTCGAGACCATTGCTGTAGGTTTAATTTTTTTCATATATTTAATTCCGACAATATCCAAACTGTCTCAATTCATGCACATTAATTCATAACGAATGGATTTTTATAATGGCAAATTTGTGACATGTTAATAGGTGAAAGGCATTTGATAATTCTGCAAACAAGTATTCAACTATTTCTTGAAGAAAAATATTCAGAACTAAGTTATATTCATTGTCAAAGTTACATTTTCGTTATTCAACCTATTTTATCAGTAACAATGAAAGCGAAATAAAGTATATGCCAGGTGATTTTCTATTGCAGACTCAGGCAAACGCAACTTTACCCGCATGGGCTGAAGGCATATTTCCCGATGGCGAAATGCGAAACGTGAGTTTGCTAGCGTACGATCTACTCTCAAGAAGCACTACCCAGAAGCAGCTGAACGGTGGAGGTTTCCTTAAAAAGATAATCGATGATTCGAAAAAAATCGCAGCCGAGAATAACACGCTTCCGGCTAAAAATAACAGTCGCGATTTCAAGCTTTCGATGTACAGCGGTGAGGAAAGAAACGTCGTCGGTGTTTTGCAGGCCTTAAATTTATGGTCGCCCCATATAGTGGAGAACGGAGCTTCGATTATCCTGGAATTGCGATACGACAGAATCGAGGACCTTTATGGATTTGAGGTACACCAGATTTATCGTAATATTAATATTACTAACTACTCGAAATGTTGAAATAGCACTCGAACCATGTCAACATGTGGAGCTAAGCTACCGCACTATATGGCCTTACCTTGTACGAGTAAAAAATGTTATGTGGAACACGCTTAAGATAGGCCCGGTAAAAAAGTTTGATAGAAAATAATAGCCGATAAAGGATTTAACAACCAAAGTCACGAGACATATCGTTACTTTGGTACTGAAATCATTGGTCTTCTAGTATATTCCATCAAACTTTTTTTTCCAGGGAGTTGGAATGCCTAACACTAATTACATCTGCGGAATATCAGTGTGTCATCAATTTTGATTGATTTTACAGAGTTTTCATTTTGGAGCGCAGAGATTTAAACGTCGTTTATAAATACACGAAATACTTATTCTTTGATTCTAATTAAAAGTCTTTTTCAGAATCCATAAATACTAGCACAGGACACACATTGTTCAGGATTTCTAAAGAAACAGAACAAAAAAAGTTGAACATTTTTTGTCTAATGTAGCAAAAACAAAAATATTTCACAGGCCGCATGGACTTTGACAGGGCGACTTTGACGTCATACGTTTCAACCAATATTCACGCTTCTCATAATTTAGCGATCGATCTATTACCCCTTTCCGGTACTTATGTATGAAACACGAATACTGTTATAGGTATTTTACTACACGGGCATCGCGGATAACGAAACGATAGCGTTGAATCTGCCGGGTTGCCAGGCATTCTGTCCGCTGGATGATTTCGTCCGGATTCTTAACGATGTTCTCCCTGCTGATGAAAATCTTTTGTGTCAATCGGTACCATCGCCAGTCGGAGTAATCACCACCGGGTCGAGTGCCAACAGTCGTCATCACCAGCCACTGTACTTGAGCCACTTCTTTGTACCCTTCATCGCGTTATTCATAAGCAAATTTTAATGATGCTGATTCATTGTACAGCATAGTGAAAACTACAGGTTCAAAGTTCTCCATGGTCTGTATTATTACTATATACTTGCTCGGACTCAATATTAATAACTCGCAATTATTCATAGAAAATTATTTATAATAAATACATGTAAATACATGGGTCTATATAAAATTAAAATGTTGGTAAGCTGAAGCTTGCGAAAACTGCAGTTCCTCGACATTATAGTCGAGAGAACATTTTAATTTTCTCTCTAGTGTTGAAATTTATTATTGCGCGTTAAGATTCCGAAATAAGTTCTACTTTTCAAGAACATAACATTTCGCATTGTCATGTAATTTAAGTGAAAAAAATTATCCGATATTTTTGCCGAATATTCGTTAAATTCTCTTAACAATTCAATGTCGAGTTTATTCCTCTTCGATTCGATGCGTCTCCGAATATCTAAAAAGTTCTTTTGAGAACTTCCGCTACAAATGCTCGATTGGCTGTCACACTCCTCGACGAACTTTGAATACTTCCTTAAAGCGTTATGCAATTGAAGCAAACCGAAACGCGCTGTTTCGTACTCGGCCAAACCTTCGATTATCTCTTCTGGATCGTCGAGATTTGTCGTAGTTTTCGGTGTTATCATATGACACGCAAAGAATTTGATAAATTCTTCGCAAATATTTGTCGAGTCGCAGAGCGTCTGAAGAATCGAAAAGGCTTCGCTCCATTCAGTGTCCTGTAATTTTTTAATTCTCGTTAATTATTCATGTACAATATACTTATCATGTGCTACTCATTTTGACAAGAAATCTTCGCGATAGAATTTACCACATAATGGATTTAGTTTCGAATGTTACGAAGCTTTCAATTTACCACTGTATCGATTTTTTTGTTTTGTAGTTTGGAAACAGAATAGTGGTAATTTTGTGAAGTTTTCGGCGAAATCAAAATGAGCGATTGCAACGAAAAAAATATTCCTAACTTTTGTTCGTCCGAAAATACATGAAAATTATTACGCAAGGTTACGAAGAATTTGGGCTGGAAAATGAATTTAAAAAACAAATGTTAAAAAAAATTAATAGAATGACCCGGATGTATATGCAAAATATTTTTTTAAGTGGCTACAACGATTGACAAATTAATTAAGAAGGAATAGCCTAAGACTTCGACAAAGGTTCGAACTACGACCGAATCACGGTGAAAATCACGTGTGAGCTTAAGCCCCGAAAATAACGGTCGAATAACGGCGGAAATCACGGAACCATACGGCTTAAGCTTATGAGCTTGCGCATTATAATTTAACAATGAATAACGGTAAAAATTACGGCTCGAAGGAGCTTTTAATGCCGTCGTAATTTGAATAATCGTAACTTAAATCACGGCAGATATCACGTCGATGCCAGTTGTGTGCTGTTACCGTCGATATTTAATTTTTAGTTTTACAAAATGTGTGACATTTGAAACTCTGAAGAGAAAACGGCACTTTCTTTTCTCGTTCCTCACTTCCAAACGGTTGGAAGATCTATAAATCATTCATTC
The DNA here is from genome assembly GCA_947507545.1 of Clistopyga incitator. Taxonomy (NCBI): domain Eukaryota; kingdom Metazoa; phylum Arthropoda; class Insecta; order Hymenoptera; family Ichneumonidae; genus Clistopyga; species Clistopyga incitator. The sequence goes on from OX382175.1 coordinate 5,996,142, forward strand.
TAGCATCCCCTTAAAGATTTACTCTACCATCCCCTTAAGAGGCAGTGATACTTCCCCCACCACTTTCAACAATTTTGAAACCTATTTTCTCGTAAAATACTCGGCAGAAATAGCTCAAATTTTTATAAAATGTGTGGAAATATTGCAGAATTGAGCTGAGCTTCGGGCTTTTCAATATTCAAAGCCGTTTGTTTAGGAGAATCGATAAACCAAAAAGTGGGCTGAGCTACGAGAGAAGGACAGCCCTACAAGTGTTTAACATTGGGCGAAGAAATTTTCGCCGGTGTATCACTGAGCGTTAAGCGGTATGAGAGGGTTCGTCATTTCCGCCGTGATTTTCGGCGTCAAAACTCCAGCGTGACTTTCGGCATGACGAACAATGTGAATTCCGGTCGTCGTTAATTCTGCCGGGGTTTTCAGCATTTAAGATACAAATCGAAAGCATACAAGACTTAATAAGTCCGACCATTGCAAATTGTATCGAGATGATGTGTTAAACTGATCAAGCCTCCATAAGTGCGGGTGAGATAGCTGAATCTGATGATGTGTTACTGTTCGGTTGGTAACAAAAACCGTAAAGCGTTGTTTTGGCCACAATTGACATCCCGGAGAAACGATGAGAAGTACTGAATACGTATTAGCACTCTGCAGTCAGTAAATTTCGTCTTTGCTTTAAAAAATTAACCATGGCAAAGAATAACAGTTCGGGAACATGCAGCTATGTCACTCGCAATTATGACGATCGAAGAGAGACAGGCCTTGTGTAACACGTCACCATAATGAATAAAAATGGCATGTAATGAAAATTATACATGAACGCATCGTTCAGAGTAAAGCGTTCTCGGGCTTATCTATGAGAGAGAATAGATGAAAAAGGTGTTTCTAGACGCAGCGGTGAATTGAAACGAGCGAGCTCTAAAAGTAAGCAAGCAAAAGTAGTTACAACAATGGCACCTTGAACCGCGCGAACGTTTTCGAAGATTTGAGAAATCGTTCGTAAACTCTCTGCAGACTCTCGACAGCTTCCGTTTTGCATTGTTGCACGGCCTCCTCGCTATCGGATTCCGCAAGTTGCACGAAGACGTCGACAACTTCCTTTATTTTTGATGCCCTCCATAGCAATGTAATCATGGGATCCAAAGACTGAGACTTGTCTTCCAGAGCGTCGAGAAACAACCGGATGAAATAATGGGTACTACTCTTGCGAGTAGAGGAATTTATAGGCGTGCCTTCACCCAGCGATCGACGATAACCCTTCTCCTGTGTCGGCGCATTTTCAACGTGTACTTCAAACGAAGTATCGTGACCATCCTCTTCAAAGGGACTAAAGTACGTTGAACTGTCGCTGTCGGTGGGTTCTGTTGCACCATCATACGATTCACTATTTTCTTGCTGCGCATTATTGTCCTCTGAGTTCTTCGAAGAAGCCAACTTCATATTCTTCGTAGTTACTTCGACTGGCTTCGGAACCGTGCAGCTCTCTGCAAAACCGCTGTCTACGACGTTCGAAGCGGTGCTCGCGCACGTTTCCAGTTGGCCATTGTCAGAGGACGGAGGAAATACCACCACCAATTCCTCGCCAATTTTGTTGGGTTTTGTTATTTGTTCCGAATGCGTTACACTATCGGATTGTTTGTGTTTACTCGTCAGATTCTCCGAATTTATCGAATCGTCCAATCTCGGTCTTTTCATCATTGTTCCTTTCACCTCAGTCTCTTTACGAGGAAAACAATTGTCGACGTGTTTATCCGCATTCGTTATTGTGCCCCCGCAAGATTTATCGAAATCGTAACGCACGGACACTACGAGACTATCGTCATCTTCGGGACCTCCACCGACACTAATGATCGGCGATTCGCTATCGTAAACATTATCGAAACTCATTGTTGAGCTGTTTATTCGCTGAACTGCTAATCCCAACCCTACGCGCGCTTTCTCCCAGTTTAAATCCATTTTATTCTGCTACGAGTGATTAATAATACGTACAATTGGTATTATCGGTTTTTCGCCCGACGTACTGGTCAGTGCTATGGAAATATACAGTAAAACTGCATCTGTAGTTTGACAAGAATGGAGATAAACCTAATACAGCTTCTTGTGATTGGATAAGCAACGCGGTTGTTGCAGCACTGCACTTTTTGTTCGCCGCTGTTCACGGAGGCGCGAGATGTCGCATCAGTGCGCATTTTTTGCTGTTGTAAAAGCTGGTAAAAGCCTTTTTACAAGTTCTACACGTTTCCAGTCGTGTGATGTGTTACACTGACCGAGTTGCCACAAGTTCGAGTGAGATAGCTGAATAACACCTTCCCGAGGTGTTATTCTTCGCTGCAGTTGACTGTCAAAACAAAAGGCAAGAATTACGGGCTGCAAAGTGCTAAGCGAAACATCAATTGTGACCACGAACAGCACTTTACAGTATTTGTTACCGACCGAGCAGTAACACACCATCTTAAATATAATGAGGTCTGTCGACGTCCATTTCAACTTAGAAATGATATTTACGTATGAAGACTAAATGCTTGGGCATTCTAGTAGACACATTTATCCTGGGATCGTATTTTATTAGCCGCAGTTATTTTTGCAGATAGTCGAATGAACTGCAGTATTCCGAAACTCAATTAACTGTTTTATTTTATCCAAAAAATCAATCACTGCCGAGAGAGGCGCTTTACAGATTTCGTTACCGACCGAGCAGTAGCACAGTCTAAGGTGACGTGCTCTACGTTTTTGTCGTTGTCTCTCGCTCCACTGCGACTGGTAATGGAGCTTTCTCACTCGCTCTCACGGCGACTCGGTCGGTACAACACGTGGCGAGAAATAACGACACAAAAACGTGTAACACATCGCGTTAAGAAGCTACTCGGTCGGTAACAAAAACACTAATCTAAATGTACTCCAACCGCGGTTGGAAAAAGTGCATTCGTTTCAATCTCGTCTAATTACTTTGCTGTGGAATCGAATTTGATTTTTCTCAAACATGAATTGTTGTTGCACAAATTGTATCATCGTTGCCAATTGCAGTTGTTAAGATGGGTCAAATCACTTTTAATAGACTTGTAGATTGGGCAGTTGCAATAAGTTCTTATAAATATCAAAATTGAATAAAAGAATAGTACAGAATATACTATTTTCCACCATATCTGCAGCGGAAAGTTCGAATTACGTAAAGCCTTTAGGGCTGCAAGTCGAGCTTTCCGCGCAGATATGTTGAAAAATGCGTAGCTCGAAATACAAAACTAATTTGACTAAAAAAAAGCTAACAAACCTCCCGTACATTACAAATTTATTATCAACTGCCATAGTACATTAATACATTTGTACATTATCGCCTGTTGTTTATAGATCCCTCGTATTACATCCTTAGTAATAACAGTAAGTAATTGTAATTATTATGCATATCACCGCAATTATAACGTTAATACACGGTTAATTCGCGTATGTTTTCGCATGCTGGGCAGGATTTTGCTGATAAAATGACGTACATATCTAAGAATTGCATTATATTTGTAAACACTAGATACCGACGTCAGATCGCGTATAAACGACATCTTAAACTTTTATATTTCTGGCACCGTATATATTTTCGTCCGCTCAACGACACTTATTATTATTAATAGGTATTCATATTTAGATATATATATATATATTTCTTTATACGGAATCGATCATACAATTGTCGCTTTCGACGTACAAAATTAACTACAATACGGTAGAAAAGAAAAAATATATTTGAACGTGCGACAAAACAATAATATATAAGGCCACATTCTCTCCGGACTTTCCGTATGCTATGGACGCAAACCCGCTTCGTATTCATATCACTCGATGGCCCGATCTATTTTACGTATCGTGAATTAGAGCGCTGCAGAATGTCTGCGGTATCGCCGTTGAAATAATTCGCAAAGTCGCCGGAACAAGCACTGATGACGGTGGGATTGATGGCGGAATACTCGTCGAAAAACGACAGTCCTGTGTCCTTGTTTGTCGGTACGAGTTGAATATCGGCTTTCTCATCGACGATCATCGGTGACCACCTCTCTGCAGCGCGCTGAGGTATCTTCAGCCCTGCAGCTTTCTATATAACAAAAAAATAAACGTTTTATTTACACGTATCGTATTCAGGATTAATGACGATCCCAAATAAGTATTACTAGACTAAAATTTGGTTTCGAAATACTTTTTAACTTTAATATAACTGAATAATTCTTAACAAGGGCCCATAATAAGCATTTGGACAGCTAATTATCTCCGAAGTCTTTTTTTCCTTGGAGGGACCATATATTTTACCACCCTTATAGTTTTTCGTTTATTATAGTTATCAAAAGTATTTCGAACATTTATCGTAGAATATTGCAGATCTCAGATAGCGGCTGATTACTTTCGGGAAACGGAGACCAAATTTATGCGGAACATTTTAGTAAGCGAGTGTTAATGAATTATTCTAAGGAATTTTCATAAGCGAATTATCAGAGGGAAATTTCTTCTTCGCTCGTCTGATCGAGTATGCGAAACGTAGAAATTTTCGTGCTGCTGCGTTTCAATTTAAAACGAATGGATAGTGCGGGACGTCTACGAGATCAATGCGGCGAACGACCCTGAACAGATTCCACTTGTTGCGCTAAAAGCTCCCAGCTGTCTGCTACTAGACAGGCGCGCCACACCTTCTCGATTATCTCAACGCTTCTGCGTCTCTGAACGAAAAGTCTGCTATATATATGACTATTCGGATCTTTGGGAAAGCTTTTTCGTGTCTTGGCGGATGTTAAGTTTAAAGAAAATTAGCGGAAAGAGCGTAGCAGAGGATAACAAAAAAGAAAAACGATTTTTTTGCGAGCATTTCGTCGTAGAGTTTCAATTGAACTAAGCTACGGACTTCGAAGTCTGATTTGAGGTGATAATAATGTCAAATGTCCCAGGAAAAAATCAGCGACATTCGAGGACGAAGACGACGATGACGATGATTGATGACGATGGATATTCTCTGTAGAGTGATAACTATACTAGAGGGAATATTGAAACGCAGCAAACCAGTCATCCCGGTTATCAGATCGCACATATATTTCAATAATATTCAGTCAACAATTTGATATACTTTTTAATTATATACACAACATGACTTTAGAGAGCAAATAATTGCTGCTAAATTCGGATGCGAATCAACGCACTCCCGCGATGCACATCGCTGCATCGCGACGTTCTATCCTTCCCCTCTCGTTTTCTGTCCGTACCGCGAGCATAAAACGCACGAAGAGCGATACATGTCCTGCGGCACGTACTCCACGCGTCTCGCTGATTTTCTCGCAGCACGCGAGGCCACAGGCTTCCCATCCCTACTCTCTACGACTACGAGATTTAATCGGTATATGATTGACGTATCCGAACGCCCAACCGACGCGGTTTAACGAAAGAAAAATGATACAAATAAAAAATGAAGAAAGAAAAAAAAAGAAGTTTGAGGATACGCAAGAAAATAAAGAAAATACGCGTTACGTGTGAAAATACAACGACAATGGAAAAATATTCGCGTGGCGCCTACGATTTCCCATCGCATAACTATACGCCCGGTTGTATAATTGGACATTGGATACCGGCCCTTAGCGCGCGTTGGAAAGTCATTGTTTTACTCGATAGGCGATTGAGCGTCGCGTCCCATTGAGACGACAGCGCAAACTCGGTTCCGCCATCGCGATTACGAATCTCGTGCTCAAAAACCTTATCAGGGGCACGCGATAGTGAGATCCGCGAGGACCCAGTGACGTTCGTTCATTTGGTCGTGATTGCGCTTTTCGAAAGTGATTTCGGCTTAGCAAGGCAAACGTAACCCGCACTCACGTCGCAGCCGGAAACGAGGAGATTCATGAGAACGCTGTTCGACTGTCGTTGGCCTCTCGGTGTTGCTGGATCGGTGGTAGGTTCCATTCTCCCTCCGTCCCCGGAAGAACATGATTTTTTCTTTAGTTCGACCGCCGCTGGTGCTGAAATCGCGACATCGGCATCGACTATCGTTAGAAGACCCGCACAGTCGTTTTTGGCTGTTCTCGAAGACGTCGCCTCACGCAATTTCGTCATCCCCGTTGATTGCACGTGATCTCTGCTCATCAACTGCTGTAGCAACAATTGACTGCCACCCCGTTCAACTTGAATCATCGGCGTCGCCTCGAGCTTCTCCTCAGCCCCGAGAACGCTGCATAGATCAACGCTTTGCTCTTCGTAGTTACTCGAATTCAAGTTTTTCGCAGCCGATTGCGGTGCACTCGGCAAACCCGGTGAAAGACCACCCGGCAGTACCGTTATCGGCGATTTACTGTCGTGGAATCGGCTGCGTTTACTGTCATTCGGGGCACTAGAAGAGATTGCTGCGTGAACTCGCTTCGATGGCCTCTCGAGCCTGCTGCTGATGTTTCCTGAATTTGAGAATTCAACATCACGATTTTGACACCGGTCGGGGACTTTCTTCCTGAACTTTGTCTTCATAGATAAACGTCCCAATGGCCAAACAATGTTTGAATATCCATAAAATCGAGTTACCAACTATTTATGGTTTTTTAACTAATTTTTCAAGATTTTAAAAGATTCAACAATAATCAATCGAAAGGTCGAAATCTTAAATCAAATTTGACAGCTGTCAACAGTGGAATGTTATATATCTTTGTCATAATGATCGGACACTGGAACTTTTATCAAACATTTTTTTGTTTCATGTTTACTCAAGAAATTTCATGTACTACTCACCTTTGTTGACCTGCCCGAAAATTTCGGCTGGATCGACGAGACCTCCCCCGTGATCGTTGTATTTTGTCGGAGCTGCGTCGGTCTTGAGTAAACGAGCGAGACTCGAATTGTCGTAACGCTTGGAGATAGGTTTCTCTTCCTCTTCGTGGTACCTGTAAAATTCAGCAGGTGAATTAACTTCCTCTGTTGCAACGGTAGCAGCATTTTTAACACAACTTGGAATAAGTCGTTGTGAATCTGAAGAAATAAAGATAACGAAGAGAATATCATGCATGGAGAGTGTAATACGCGCGTACCACTTGGGTTTTTTGTCTGGCGGTTGCGTAGGTCCCCACATAACAGTTTCGTCGCTAATGAGCAACTGTAGTGCCTCGTCCTGATCAGACATAGGTATGTAAGGGGCTCGTAGAGCGAGTTCATCGTCCGCAATAACATCGTTGATGCTCAGCATCAGCATATCGTCCTCGGTTATGGGGTTACCGACGCTCGAGCTATTTCCAATGGTCATCATGCCGTCGACAATGTCACTGTGCTTCGGGGTCTGTAGCGTGTCGATGCTGCTTTGCTCCGGGCTCTGAACAGGTGCAAAACTTAAGGTAACCTTACGCACTGACTGAGTCAGGAAATTACAGTCCCCCTTTTTGCGCAGAAACGTTTGATATACCGAAAAAAATCAAGCTTGTTCTAGAAAGCGTCTACTTATCCTGCGCGAGAAACGAATTCATTTTTTTACAGAAATATTATGACATTTCGTTGAGATAATGTAGCAAATTATGCTATTTAGTAGCAAACACTGAAATCTAATGGCCTCAGGGATAATTTCTGTTTGAAAAAGAAGTGAATTCAATTTTACTGGAGAGGACAGTAAAATTGGATTCGTACGTTTGTCAAACAATCGTATACGCGTAGAAAAGATTGTAATTTTTTCATTTTTGATGATTACAGATTTTGTAGCTGTCCCACATGGCCTTCGGGTGGTTTGCTATAGCTTGATTAGTATCCGAAATTACAATGTGTACAATTCCATGTAAATCTCAGGAAAAAGCAAAGCTCTTTTGGTGAAGATGTAATCACAAAAGTGCAGCTATCTCTCTCAAATTCATAAAACTGCAACATCATTTACCATTCTACCTTAAGGACTAAGCTTGACGCCAAAGATACTGAATGAAAGAAAATTTTACCTTTCCAAGAGAAACTGTAGTAACGGGACTAGCATCGGCAGGCGACAAGAGGTCCGGGCTGAGACTACAGGGACTGGGAATGTCCCGGTAGATGAACGGATCTCCGTCACCCAGAGAAGACTCCAATGAACTCCCGATGTCGTTATTTTCCTTGGAAAGTGGATCACTCAGGTCGGAATTCGGTAATTCAGAAGGTAAGCCTCCAGGGCTCAAGAGTGGACAGTAATTTTCGTTTCCCAAGATGAACTCGTCGAGCATATCATCCGAGAGGAAGGGTGTGTCTTCCAGGGGTACGCAAACGTCGCCAGGTGTTGGTGCCAAATGCGTGAGATCCTCGGGCTCGTCCTTGAGCACTATGTGGAGACAAGGATGTAAATATTGCATTAAACGCATAAAGCCCAGCTGGGCAAATAATCAGAGCTATTGGATACTCACTCGTGAGACCAGCTTGATCCTCGCTGTAAATCAAGAAGCCTGTGTTCATGTCCTCGGTACGAGGTGCAAATATACTCGCTGTTGCTGTCTGCGGTGTCGACCTGTTCGCCGCAGTTTGCTCGTACTGGAGCTGCTGATTATCTGGATCTTGTATCGTAGCGAGCGGTACAAAGAGATTTCTCGTGACCGCCTGAGGTCGCGAATTGCGCGACGGGTCGTAGTTCAATATCGGCTTATCCTAAGAATTAATTAAGAAATCAGATATTACAGCTATTGTATGGAAATTACTTTGTGGAATGGGTGTACGAGGGATGCACGAGAGAATTTTGTGTACCTGGAAGACCCAGGTGGAACGATCTCTGCGAATCTCCGGATTCTTTGCAACTTTCGGAGCCACCAATTGTTCCTTTCGTGAATCCTGGGCCGGCGGAGCAAGCTGCGATTTGAATATCGTGGCAGTGACTGCCTGCGGTCTAGCACGTTCAATTTTGTAGCTCGGCGAATCCAAGATAGTAACGTCGTTGACGTATTTCGTCGGGCTTGCAGTTCTTTTGCCTTCTTGTTTGATAATGGCTCGTTTTGCGGATTGTGCCGCCTCGCCAAGCTCGTCCTCGGCGTCGAGAGAATTGTCGGTGTTGGTCGCGCTCGGTGTCTCGAGAATCAATGGCGGCAGTGACTGCAGATTCAGCGAGTCTTCCGCATCGAAATCTTCGGCAGCGGAGACAACGGTGTGTTCATTCACGCTGGCAGCCTTGCGAGCCTTGAGCTGACGCTCGCTGTAAACCTCATCTTCGCACTCAATACCACTGTAATAAGAGGAAAACAAAAAGAAATTGTTAGAACATTGTGTTAGCTAAATTAGCGAGTAACCACAAAGCGTCAAGGTCCATGTACTGTTGAAACGAATGACAAGTAGTAGTAATGCAAATACCACGATGACCGAGTGTCTAAGGTCTAGGTTTCCTCTCACCCCGCGTCGCAATTTCTCTGACCCGCCGCCAGTTCCACACGTTTACGCACCGATGTAACATACGATTTCGCGTCGATTACAAACGCGCGAGAATAACTCGTTCGTGTTTTCGACTGTGCCGCGGTTTTTGCACCATGGATCTCCAACTCCCAGACGGAGGTATAATCTTATCTGCAGCGACAGCTAGTTGTTGCGTGGCTTGAGGAAAAGCTAAATAAACCATAGTGAGAATAAATACGTCAACGTGCGCTCCGTTTGCTGATCCGCCAATAGCGAGTGTATATAGATTGCAATGAGGTCATAAATCAGCAGGAATTTCGCTCGCGGAAGATTACGCGCGGGCTATCGCAAAGCGTCGAAGGGCACGCATACGCTATAATAGTAAAAACAACAGCTTATTCGGCTTCCTTCTCCGGAGTTTACAAGTTTCTTTTCATATCGACAGGAGGTACGACATTTCTGGTCTTTCAAGTACTCGCTAAGTTTGCAGTTACTTAGATAGTGAATTGATGAACTTTTTTAGCCGATAACTCGGTGGGAAATGTTTTGATCGTCGGCTGATCGCGATTGTTCGACTGATAGCGAATAGGAGCCGGATCGTCCGATCGATCTCGTGGCTCGTGCGTGTTTTTTGCATGGCACTTGCGGTGGTGGAGTTTCTATGCTTGTTACACTATTGGCTACGAGTTGTTTGTGACAGCTGGTGGTGGCGGAGAGCTCGGTGGCTAAAGGTTAGGGCAGGTTAAATATGTAGCGGGTGTCGCTAAAAATAGTGTGACGGCCAAGCGTCGTCAGATTCCTTGCGCAATCGAGCACGTGCTGCGCCAGCGACAGGGATTGTGATGCGCTCCGAACGATGAGCTTACCGAGCTTTGACGAGCTGCTTCCTCCCGGCTGACAGAACGCAGCATCTAACACCCTGTTACCTATCAGCAAGGCAAACTATTATAACCACCTATCCTCGACTATTGCCTATTAGTACATAGTAAGCTCCCCCTCCCCCTCGCCCCCCTTGTGGTGGAAAGCAGAGCGCAGATAGCCGCTGACGAGATTGGTCAAGGGAGTAGGCCGATCTCGACATCCGAGGCCTCGCTCAAACTAGCAACTCATGCACTCTGTACAGCAAGAGCTAACAAAAATGATTACGGAAACATAGAGTGCTAATTAATAAAGTCGGAGTAGAAAACAAAAAAAAATTATGTGCCTCAAAGCTCGATACGTAATACGTTTGCGAACGAATAATTGAAGAAAAATAAATAAAAGGGTTAACATTCAGAGCCAGTTTATCGATGTTTCGATAGATTCGTTCACGGATTGTTCATTGATTTTTTTGTATCAAGTGATTTATGATTATTGTTAAAGTACACAAATGCAATTAAATATTGCTTTGTCGGTATCGTTTCGTAAATCTGCAAACAAACTAATTACACAATGTTCTTTGGGTTTGACATTTGGAATATTCGAAAAGCCTGAGCTCCATTTGAATAGCGGGCAATACACTTTTTAAAAAACCATCAATGAAAATAGTGCACAAAAATTTCACGATTTTGCGTTCATCATAAGCGCGCACAACTGTTTTAAATACGTTTTTTTAATCCAAACAGTGCATATTGTCAGCTTCAAGACAAATTGACCACTTCATCAAAACCATTTTCAAAAAGTCTATGATCTTATACATACATATTATTATTAATTTTATCACTGCAGAACTGCAGAAGTTATTTCGTTACAAACGTCTCTTCTGTTTTAATTATTACTCAGATATTATTCGCTCACTGTGCCATTAAAAAATGACGAATTGTCCTTAACGCGAGCTACGAAGTCTGTCTTCCCTCGGTTTTCCTGGTTCCCCGACACACCCTGCTCCGGTTTTATCACGTGTCTACGTTGCGACGCATCGGAGTCCGCGAATCATTTGTCGATTGCCCACCCGGTATACCGAATGCTAATGAATGAGGTAATGAGAAAACAGAATAAACGCGGTAGGCGTAGTCGCGTATTACTATAGGGGATGCGAGAGTGGAAGTAGTAGGGCACAAGTAGATATAGCGACGAGTGGTTGTGAGGATAGTGGGGATGCAGTTACACGCGGCAAGCACGACTCTGACGGCAGTAGAGAGGCGATGTGGTTGCATTGCGACGACTTGCGAACCCGATCTGCGTTCTTCTTCCCCGTGTGCCCCTCTTCGTGTACTCCGCTTTCAATAAATACAACACATACTCCGAAGTACCACGAGTAGAACATCACCGGACAATAACCGAGATTAATCAACTATTCCTAGGGCTTAGAAGCGTCGATCGTTTGTGTACCTATTCCGAGTGCGAAGCCTTTCGTTATAATCGAATGAAAACAGTAAGTCGAGTGTCCAAGTAAACGGCGAGCGACGGACGACCGCGTCGTGAAGCGACGAGAGCTTATAGCTCGCGCGCACGTTCTTCGCACGAGTTGCACAATTTATTTTCCGCGCTATGCAAGCACCGCGCGCCCGCGTCTCCAACGACGAGAGGAACGCGCGAGAGTGCGTACACTTTATAGCGAATAAGTGACGAGTGAACACCCCGGGAGCGATGTATTCGCGATCTAACCGATCCAGAAGGGCCTTCGTTATCGAGTCGTCGACTTCCAAAGCTCCACTAATTTTCCGAGCGCTAGTGCCACTGTTATATATCGTTCGGACCCGCTTTGTTTTTTTCGACTTTTTTCTCAGCGTGTAAGAGAGAAAGAGAGAGAGAGAGAGAGTGAGTGAGTGAGGAGCGCGGGTGGGACAATTACCGAACCAACACGCGGATGCTGGACATATTTATGATGACAAACGTCCGACGATTTGTTCGACACCATAGACCCCGTTTTCGCTATGTCCTTCCAAGTCTATAGAGCCAAGTGTCTTTCCTACGATTTTACTGACTTGTCGTTTGTATTGTCTCACACTAGACACAGAGAGACTATTAAACGATGGTAGCGAGTAGGCGTCGAGGCGCACTATACCACCACACGGAATGTTTTCGACCACACGGAATAACTTGCCTCCGGAGTTTAAAAATATAAACTCTACAACGGGTGGTCACGCGCTCTTTCCGACAAATCGCGACTCTCTCTCTCTCTCTCTCTGCTGGTGTTTTTCACCGTGGAAACTGCCACTCGTTTTCACGTACCGCGAGCCTCTTCCTCTTGCGCACGAGGACCGAATTCGACTCGAGCGTGCGACACAATCAACCCCCCGAGCCACGACGAATCACTAGCACCACCACCGTTCATCGACTCTGATCGACGCGAACCCTCTGTTGACGAAAATGGTCTCTAGCGTCTTTTTCACTATTACGTAATTCCCTTTGGGCTTGGATACTGCAGAAGTTGTCGTTGGTATTTAGGGGAGAAGTCGCGACTGTCACCGATAAACACGCGAATTACAATGATTGAGATATTATTAAAATAAATTAGTGCCCGGTGATATCTATCAGCGGATTAAACGGAACACATTGCGTCGTACGTTTGCCATTTTCGAAGAGCCGCCTCTCTCTCTCTCTCTCTCGGATTCGGCGCTGGGATCGGCTGCAGCGATACGCGTATTCAAATCCGAGTGTACATCTTGTTGTATAGGATTACGGCATCACCGACATAACTCAGTTGTCGAGAGAGACAAGAGACATAGAGGAGAGAAGAGAATGAGGCAGACAGACAGAGAGAGAAAGAGAGAGAAAGATGAAAGAATACCGAGGCTCGTGATACTACGTTCGAAGTAGGTTACGAGCTGTAGCGTATGCGCGTACGCACTGTCGAATTCTCCTTTGCTCTCTCGGTTTAGTGCCGCTGGTGCAGCTTGATTTGTCGCTCGGCCGGTCAGTCCATAGAATGGTAGCGCGAATCGGATCGCAGAGACGGAGTATCGTGACGGCCTCCGCCCGAACGGCCACCACGCTGTGGTATCCTCTTCTTGTAATCCCCACTATCGTTAGAATTACATTATGACTATTATTCTCGAAAGGCCCCCTCGCACCGCGCTCTCCTCTTCACGTCCTCTTTGCGACTAGTTAGCATAGCTCCGTCCGACGTTTCGCATTTAGTCGATTGCCACTTGTAAGCTCGAACGCTTCGACCCACGTGAATGCAACTGTTGCAATAATGTGACACACGATCGCCTCACAAACTCACCCGGCCCATCGGTAACCGCGAATTTAGCTTTGCTTTAGCTTTGCGATTTAGCAATGTGCCCGCGTGTTTTTCAACAGAGTTTACGCTGGCGTTAACATCATCGCGAAAATCGTCTCGTGCGGTCGACGCCACTGGCGTCCGGCTATTTCGGGATTCGAAACTGCAACGACTTTTCGCAGTGAACCCCGCGTGCTTCCGAATGAGAGAAACACGTGTTCTCGACGTATTTACCGCTCGGGGCAACGGCGATGTCGTCGACACTGGTTTCCCTCAAAGCCGCTCGGCTACGAGGGACGAAAAACTTGAGCGTCGCGGAGGAAGCGGGAAAGACGAGACTTTTAGACGCTTCTCGTATATCGGCTCGTATGTTCTTTAGCTACTGCACTGCGTGAACGCGTACACGAAGAAAAAGCGCACCATATTCACAATAGCTTTAGCAGCTCGGCTCTATCGCGGTTGCGAAATCTCTAGAGCGGAACTCCTGGTGGTGAAGCTGAAGAGCTGAAACATAATGTTTCTTTGATTGTTAAACTTGCGTTGGTAAAGTGCCGAAAAACAACTTGTTTTGGACTAATTGCAATCCCCCTGCTTCCTCATAGAGGAAATTTTCTTTTTGTTGAAACTTTTTTTTTCCTCGCAGTTACATGTCGATATCCTCTAAAACTTTGTGGGAAGTGGTGTAGAAAAAGTGACTGTTTGCCCAAAAGTTCAGAGCACCACCATTCACGAACTACTCGATTAAGTCGGCTCTAATTTTGAAAACTATATATCTAAAGTTTGTTCGGTATACTTTTAATAAAAATCGGTTCAAACATTTTGGTCTTGTAGGAATTTTGCAATTTCAAAAAAACGTCGGTTAACACTCTCGCTTGAAGAAATATTGCGCTATTGAGTTGAAACTTAGCACGAAACTTAAACAAATTGATGAGAGCGTTGGAATCGAATTTGAGCGAAATCGATAATTCGGTTAAGTTTTTTATAAAATATTTCGTACCTTGGAAAAATTGGCATTATGACATTTACTTTTGTAGAATTTAATCCGTACAGCGATGCTAGAATATAGGGAAGATCGGCCGAAGGGTTTGGGTTTTGCAAAAATATAAATTGTTCTTTGTTATTTCGTAACGATTCGAATTTCGTTTAATTTCGTTTTCGTCAATTTACTTTAAACAAGAAAGCAAAGTAGAACCTTGTACGTTCCTTATTTATCGTTTACGGTGTTTCGCAAAGCTTCCTATATGCGAAAACTACAATCGATTAACATACTTCCTCATAGGTAGCTTTACAGAAAGCGAAAAATAATGAGGAAGCAATATACAAGGTTCTACTTTGCATTCTCGTTTACTTTATTATTATTGTGTTTTTCTTGTTATTCTACTCGGCGCGTTTTACCACACCCTTAATTTCTCATGCCATCGTTTATCGACGATTTTTACTGCATTAATGTATGTAATTTATCGTATTGACTGGGAATGCCGATGGGGAAGAGTTTTTCGCTTTCGCTCTCGATTTCTGCGTCGGAATTTACTCTCGCTTTCACTCTCGCTTTCAGGGGTCGGTTCGGGGGGGTATCGACCCACTGGGGTCGTCACAGCACGTGCTACCGAGGGGGCGGTGGTCCTCCCGCGCCGCGTAATAGCGAGTGCGCCTTCCGTCTCCTACAATACTCCGCGAGATGCGGAGCCACACTCACTTTTAGCCGAACAAATAAAACAGATACTGTATCTAATTTATTTGGAAGCTTAACAGCCCATTCCACTTTGAAACACGCTTTCGAGGGCAGAATAATAATTCGCTTAAATCAATCTTGTAGAAATTGCGAAGAAAGTTACATCCGATTGCGCAGCTGACGAAACGCACGGTTTTATTGTCAACCGAAAGCTCTTTATCATAATTTACGTAAAATTGTATCAACCATCACAAGCACTATCTCACGAACAATCGAACGAAAAATATCCATCGCGTGTGCGATAAGGATCAGGAAGAATCGTTGATCGGAAAGGTGAAAAAAAAAAAAAAAAAATTGGCAAAGCGTGGCAATATATGGTAAATAAATAGTAAAATCCACAGTATAGAAAACCAATCAGTAAAATTCATTGACCGCGCGTTTCGACGAATTTCGTCATCGAGTCACAGTGTTTTGAAATGTTTACACAAGGCAACTAAAAATCCGTTTGGCAATATATTAAAAACGAACGGAAATTGAGTGGAGGTTTGGCGTATATTCGATGTTGACACCTACGGATCGAAGACTTTGAGCTTTCTGTCACGAATTTTCGGGATGTAAGCGAAAAACGTTATGTTGACGCAAGAGCAAACGAACTCCCACTGGCTGTCCTTCGACTGGTGGAAATTCGCCGATTCTCGAAGCGTATAACATAACTCCCTTCCAACAGGACTTCCCTCTCCTTCCCCTTTTACACCCTACTCATAGCCCATGGGGATGTTGAGGAAGGCCCTCCGCTACCCTCGCCCTGTTCATCGGCGAGATACGTCGTACGACGGCGCGTAAACGCGAGCCCGCACTTCTACACGCTACCACTACCAGCATCGGCAGCAGCGCGTGTGACGCAACCATCGAAATCTTCGTGGCGTATTGCGTGGATCGTTTTCCCCGCCCTTAAAGCCTACGGCGAAGGTTTTACGTCCTCTCTCCACGAGCCTCCGGGGCTCCTCGTATCATCTACGCGTTTCCTCCTATTCCACGAAACCCAAAGGCAATTGTTCTACCAATGATTCCGCTCTCCCTCGAGACTAGAGACAATAACTTTGCTGGGATAAGATTCGGAAGGTTCTTGACGCTGGATTACCGCAGCACTTTTACGGGAAACCCTAGTGAGGATTTCGATTAAAGATATTCTTCGCTTACCTCAGTATGTGGTTAACGCAGACCACCGACAGGGGCTTGTGCTGCTTCGAGCAATGGATGAGAGTTGCTTGTGTTACGACCCAAGCGTATCCTCCCTTTTTCCCCAGGAAGCGATACGCAGTTGTCTCGCACTGTCCTTTGCTGAATACTGGAGTTCCGCGACATATTTGGAAAGAAAGAAAAAAATCGTATGTCAAATTCTGCTCGTGTGATCGTTGGACAAACAAACGGAGCAGCCTCGTTAATATCTACGTGAGAGTTTGAACCTCGTGCGACCGAAAGCGAGGTCTATGAACTCGTAAAAAAAAAAAAGACGGGACACTCCGAAACTCCGCGAAGCAAACAATCCGATTGAGATCGCAGCGATAAAAATAAATCTGGAGTCGCGAAAGTCCGCAGGCGAGACTGCCGCGTTCCACTCGAATGCTTAACTGCGGCGAACACGGGAGGATACTCACGCGACTTGAAGGATTTGTCGAGCGCTGCGTTGTCGAGAGCGTGATGAAATTCAAAGACCGATTTTCCAAGCAACTCGCTGCTTGACCAACCGAGATACTCCGCCAATCTGCAAAATATTTCAAAAATTTCGTGATTTTTAGATTGCACTGTGATGAATCGTTGAAAATGAAGTTTAAGATTTTTTTTTAATGCAACAAACAATGAAGGTAACCGTCGCGACTTGATAAAATGAAGATCCCAGCTTTACTTTAGATAGCAAAAAAAAAAGATAACACTAAATTGTTTATCAAGATTGACATAAGATTTTACTTTTATTTATTCTGTCCATTCGGCGCGGAGAAACCGGCTATAAGGAATTATTGACTTGGCAAATTTCATAATTAAAGCAGCTATAACATTGCATCACGGTAAAAGTTGTAAACTCCCAAAAGATAAATTCAATGAAAGCAACCAATCGATAAAACAACACTTTTAAACAAAATATTGCTGCGGAATCGGCTTTAAAACACAAAGTAATGAATAACGCCAAACAAATGTTGTATACAGTCATATGTGACTGCAAATTTTTTAAATTTTATAGAGACCCTCCCGCCCATTATTTTTGATTTCCTAAAAATTTTACGTTGCATAAAAAAATAAAATAAATAGCGAAGGGATAGATCAGTGAAACGAATTTTAAAAGTAAGTTGTACATTTTAACTGTCTTAATGACAATGGTTTTCATACTTCCGTAGAAAAGTCTAAAAACGCCATTGACGTATCTATACACCTGTATTAAACAGGCAGATAAGCAGTTATGTGCTGCGATTTTAACCATTTATAAATTATAAAGGCTATTGCCTGAGGAAATTGGATTTTGATCGGTAAGAAATGCAAGAATGACCTTAAAAAATGGGCAAAGCCCTCACCTGTCGTCGGTGTAAGTAAACTTCATATTGAGGCTGTGCTTCGAGAGAAAAGTTTGGCGGCCGAGGGGCACTTCGATGTTACTGGGATGTGGGATAGGACATCCCACGATGACGAGGGAAGCACCGCTGTAACCAAAGCCGGAACCACAGCCGCTGTCGCTGTCCCTGTCGTCGCTTGACTGCGAATCGCTGGAGTCTCCATCGCGACGATTCGCACCTTCGATATTTTGCTGTTGTTGCTCTGTGTTCGTCTCGATTGATCCCATCGCACGTCCAGTGCAGTGAATTACCTAATTGCAAATACGTCCGACTACTGTATCGTACCATCGAGAGTAAAAGTGCCTCTTCAGCAAGCATGGTTGCGTTTTTTATTCGTTAATTACGCCGATGTTTTCTAATATTCGTACCTTGTAAGAGGCGCTCTTCAAATTAACTTTCCGTCCCTTATTCGTGAGCGTACATTTCAGTCGCAAAAAGAAATTGCATGGGCGTTTTTCGTTCACATCGCTGGGCTTCATCGAGAGACACTCTCGGAGCTCGTCGTGGTCGCAGGGATGGCTGTATTCGTAGACGCTCTGTCCCATCATGTCCATCTGTTGTATTTCGATGGCATATTTTAGTATTTATCAAATATTTTGCGTCTAGGCGCATTTTTCTTTGAAAATGCAAGGTTTAAAATTATGTGCTATACAGAAGTATACGTGGGTGTGAGTCAAAAGCGCCAGTGGCAGTCGCAGTGGTGTGAGTGAGGACGACAACGATGCGTAACACATTACTTTGAGAATAACCGACATTCGAATTATTTATACAGTTATTTGCCATAATCACCAATAGCTTTCTAATTTTTTGGCGGCCTAGAAAACAGGTGTGAGCAATTTCCCTGTACAAATGTGTTTAAAGTATTGTTCGTTCTGCATTACTTTGCGTAATTGATTCTAAACGATAGAACCATCGATATTGTCTTAATTGAATTGAAAAATCTATTTGGGATAAATAACTTTGGAAAAATTATTTACATTTATTTGATATGAAAAGTGTTTTGGATAAATTTTCATTGAAACATTGTCAATTCCGAACAATTAATTAATACGAATGCTTGAAAATCTAATCTAACTTTACAGAAGGCATTTATGGATAAGGTTGAAACGCGAATAAAAATTTTTGTTACTTGAGGGCTTAACAAAAATTACTTCTGTGATACTTCTGGTATACCCTTCATTAACTTGGCTACTAGAATTCGCATATCAGATACTACGTTAGCGCTTCCTTTACGAAAAATGACGAAATGCTACTGGAATTTTGTAAAAAAATTTGCGTATACGTGACTGTCCCATTATATCTATACCTTTCTCTCTAGAGGCGATGCCTCGCGACTTTGCAAATTAGAGATTTTTACGAACCTGTGAAACCCCAAGGTAATCGCTGACATTCTCGGAAAGATAAACCATGTCGCCGTTGTTTGAGAGAACGAGCATAAATCCATCGAGTGCTTTTGGTAAAAATGCATCCATTTCCGCCAAAGTTTCGGTCTTCGTCAATGGCTCCTCAACTAGCATTCGATTGGATTAAGATTCAGAATTATTTTACTCCTCGTTAATTATTATTTATGGCTACTAGGAAAGGAGGATGTTTATCAAGATTTGCGCATAACTCACGAGAGTCGATAACACTGCGGACTTTGAGGTAAGCGATCGCCAGTCTCATGACACTGGCCTTGTCGAGGTGAGCGGCCTGATCCGGTTCTAGCGGTAGTGCTCCAGCCAGTTCTGTAAAGATGTCGGTCTCCCTGCTACGCCGGCACCTTGCTGCATCTCGAGACTTTTCTTTCCGCTTCTCATTGCTCCTGCGGATATATAAAACGATAAATTTCATTAATTAAAAACTGCGCTACGTTGTTCTTATACAATAATTTCAGTATTTCTATCGCAAATTATTATAACCAACGATTTTCTTAATATAAATTATTGTCTTTATAGTTTTAAAGCTTAGGCACATTTATCATTGTCTTTAGTTACTTTGTCTTTGTCTTTGTCATTGTCTTTAGTAAAGAAGAACCACCTTAAAGGGACCACGTAAAATTAAGCTCCACGATGCAAATAGATTTTCAATTTTTTTTTTGTCAGGGTATTCGGCCCACGATATTGGGATTTAACACCATACATTCATAGTCTTGCAGAGCATAGGTTTTTTTTTTTTTTTTTTCAAATGAATAATATCGATAAACACGAAGTTTGATTAACTGACCCCTTAGTATACAGTTTATTACGGGTTTTCTAAGCAACAATTCTTTTCTTATCAAACGAAACATAAGGAAGTCACCCTATGGTTGCCTTATGACATGATAAGTGTTTTGTAAAGAAATGGCGACTTTTTTCGAAATAAAATTATAGTTAAATTGATATATCACCTGGAATGTGAATCTTTCTAGGTAAGCAACGACTGTATCCGCCCATAAATATGTATCATGGACATTAAAAATACATTAACGGTATATTTAATTCGTTTTCCAATATATAACTGAGTGGACCATTTGTATACCATTAGTTAACGAATGAGATTATAAATAGCATATGAAAGGTATATGAAATTCCTGAGTATATTAATCTCCAAATTATCAGTCGCCATTAACGAGCTCCTTTTTATCGTCTCAATTCCAATCCCTACGTTCAAGTACAAGGCTTAACAAAACAGATCGAAAGCTTCTAAATCGCTTTTAAATTAGCGGCATGAATGCACAAGCCAATCAATCACTCATTCATCCAACCAATTCCCAATCTGCAGTACATATACGTTTAATCAGTATCATCGGCTCATGAAACAAAACAATAAAATTGAAATCTACGGATAACGCCAGGCCATAGACGTTCGCGATCTGATCAACGACAAAATCACACATGTCCACATACGAAGCCAAAGCATCATCACCGATTTATTATGATTTATCTCGTGTATATCGCGTGTATAAATTTAATGCTATCAACGCGATCGGCAAAGATTACCTGTAACCAGTAAGGTGGACTTACAGGTAATCTTCGAAAAATTGCTGTTCCTCCTCCCACTGAGGATAACAGCCGAGATAGACGTTATTCCGTGCATGGATATCGAAAGAAGTTTCGTTGAGCATGCACGGTGGCAGGGGGGGTTCAAAGTTCACGCCGTTCTCGTAGAGGTTCCAGTGGTTTTGGCCGGTAGAATTGTTCCAAGTGGTGGGAGAGCCAGAGGCGCCGACATTATCGTATACCGGACAATTAGTAGCCGGACAAGCGAGCCACTGGTCTTCGGTGCACGGCACGCCAATACCGAGTGGCAACTCGTGGTCAACCCGAGCCTCGAACCTCCCGATTCTCTTGTTCTCCGTGGCGTATCGCCACACATAGTTTTGCTGTTGATGCTGAGCCGGATACGCGTTTTGCACGCACTCCTGATAGCACCGGCCCTCGAATCCACACCCATAATAGCCTCCCTCGCTGGACACGGAATCGTGATACTGGTGCACGTAAGATTCCGTAGTCCGAAGGCTCGCCGGTGGGGGCGCTTCGGTCACGGGGCCGCTGCGATTTCGGAATACACGATGGTTCGGATTTGCGGAAGATTTCGAGACAAAGGGCTCGTTGTTTTCACGATTGTCGCAGAAGAGGAGAGCCAAGTCCTCGACATCGACGGACCCCATACCGGCCCAACACTTATTCGCAGGCGGTGGGTTTGCCCCGTGGTTACCAACGTTTCCGCGAACGTTCGTATTGTCGGCGCAACCACCGCTTAAGCCATTATTGAACGGGCGATGCCCGTGTTGTTGATGATTTTGGTGCTGTTGCTGCTGCTCCATGACGAAGGAGCAACAACCGAAGCGTCAACGTCACGATTTTATTGATTTCCGCATCCGCACTGAACCCGTGTAATACCGATCACCAATCGTGAGGCTATTATCGACGGGTTTGGGCAATAAGCACCTGCACCACTCGACACTGTTTTCTCGTTTGAGACGGCGGCCGCTCTCGCAGCAGCGTCCTATGTCCGACCTCACGCATTCGATTCTTATCCGCTACATCGTCGCACATATCGATAACGAGTTGGCTGCCTGTTCTTCCGCGAGTGTCCCCCTCGTTCCGCTCGTCGCATCGTCTTTATTCGACTACGTATATGCGTACACACACACACATATATATATATATATGTTTATGTGTAATCAAGCAACTCTCAGTCGATCACTCGTTACTCTATAATTCCGCAGCTATCTTGGATGGGTCCATTGCAGTTATGCAGGCGATAAACCAGATATGGTCGGTACATCGTCGATTGGTATTATTGCAATGTTTAAAAATTTTAATCGTAGTGCGATTGTAGAAACGAATGTACAGTCTCAACACGTATTGGCTTATCGCTTGAGCCTTTCATTACGTAACGTACAATGTTGAGAGAATAAAGTGGGCGCGCATGTGAGGTGAAGACACGTGCGTTTCCTACAATTTCCGCGAGTCAGCGAGTGCGGCACTTGCACCGAGCCATCATCGAGGCCAGTGACTCGACATACCCGATCATCGATTAAAATCGATACATTAGGCATTCGGTAAACAACTTCCGTGTAAAAGCGACGGATGAGAGTCTTCTTTTATTTTTGCGCTGTAAGTTTCATTGGGTTTTTTTTTTTTGGCCGGTCAATTTTACCGCGCGAACTCAGGTTCGATAATGGGACATTAGTATTTATTTATGTATATTTATGGTGGAGCTTTGAATGTGGTTTCGGAACCGGACGAATTGACAACCACCCAATTTGTTTATTTCGGAATGTATGCCCACGCTCTCTTAATTTATGGTCATTAGGTTGGGATTAACTGGTATACCACGACCTCAATTTCCGGAACCTCAATATTTGGAATAGTTTCCACTGTATGGCACTTATCGACTGATCTCGCAAATAGTAAGGTAAGCCTTTCCACGTGGAAATGTTCACGTATACTCGAAAGTATTTCTTAGGCGGACGTAGAATTTATGCCGCTAAATATGTTTAATATGTATGTGTTTTAGAACATTTATGCGTAAACCTTACACACACCGATTAAACGTACTACCCGAAGAGCTGCTTGCACTACATGCTGTTTTTCATACGGGTTTTCTTGCTCTATCAATAAAGTGTATTCGATTTTTTTAATTTTATCGTAAAAATGAGGATTTTACTAAAATGTATGGGTAAATATATAATTTTTAAAAGCAAACACGGAAAAAAATTTGTATCCGCTATATGAAATTACTTTTTTTTTTGGATCGACATTATGATTAATTAAGATAACAATCAAAATTCCTATATTTGTCATCACCGAAGAATTTCAATCGTAAACAGCATAAATGATCAAACAGTGAAAATAAAATAAAATTTTGTATTGCGCGGCTCGCAGCAAACTCTGTACAAATGTTTGATTGAATAATAGTGAAATGATCACTCGGGTTGGAACTTGGATTACTTGGTGATATCAAATTTGGAAACACCAGATACAGGCGTTCAAATGTCAAAAGAAGATTTATTTTTTCTCCGAATTCCTTCTGATTAGGCTCACTCTACACGTGTTGAAAATTAGTTGAAATTTGGTACACATGTGAAGCAGTATAAATATGTAGTCACTTGGTATTTTAGTAAATTATCTTCGGAACCGAAAATTCATCTACTACATGAAATGTATAAACAAGACTATTCATCAAAGACAAATCGTCTTTTCATTATTTTACCATATTTACGAAACGTCCTCTATGCGAAGACAAAAACCGATCAACATATCGGCAATATTTCCTGTTACGGACGTGCTTTGTGAACGTCGTAGAAAATGAAAGAAGCAAAGCCTTCTTGCTAATAAATGCTGTGATATCAACTTTCTTTTACGTTTTTTGAGATAAAATGCGATTAATTAATTCAATTTATTAGGCAGCCACAGCCGATATTTGTAAACGTACTAACCAACTTCTTTAGCTCAACACTCTTAGGCGCTTTAATTTCCCTTATCATCTGCTTTTTTTCTTTGGATCGCCTCATTTAGATTAAGACCTTTTACTGTACTTACTTTCTTTCCCTGCTTCTTGTTAACCTATTCTACGTTGTTTTTTTTTTGTACTGCTCAGGTCCTTAGGGGATTTTAATCCCGGGACCCAATAAAAAATCTATAAGCTATAAAAATTCCGATTAGTGAGTTTTGAATCAAGCTTCGGTTTCGCGCGCTTTGAATCTAGCAATAACTTGTCTCAGACCCGAGATGTGCTTCGCAAAAATACTATCATTTGAAAAATTGACCCCACCAATAATCGATACAAATTATTATTAGCAATATTCACTTTCTATACCACACTATGGTTATTGCATTAACGTTTGCGTAGAAAATCTACTAACAGACTCAAATTTCATACGTAAACCGAATAATTCAATGGTGGTATATTCATAATTGCGTGAAAATTGATAGAAAGGTTCGGATCATTTAAAAATCTCAATTTTTCGATATTATTTCGTGATGGCCGAAGCTTCGATAGAATTTGCTTTTCGAAATTTATTTAAACCAAAGATTAAAAGTAGATCTTTACATATTTCTTCTACATTATTTTCAACTTTTAACATAGTTTCCCCGATAAGCCAAAATTAATGATGATACTTCTTCATAGACGTACATTAGTAAAAAAGTTGACGACAATAATGAGGAAGCAATGGACTAGGTTACATATTTATTACTTTCCAGGGAATTAGTCGACAACCAATCTTCAAACTTTGTACTTACAATGTAACAAGAATGTAAATTTCGAAATTCAAAAATTCATTTATGTTTCGAGCGGATAAGACTTGCTGTTACTTCGCAAAATATTTATAAAGCACGAAAGGGAATTAGTCGACAACCAATCTTCAAACTTTGTACTTATAATGTAACAAGAATGTAAATTTCGAAATTCAAGAATTCATTTATGTTTCGAGCGGATAAGACTTGCTGTTACCTCGCAAAATATTTATAAAGCACGAATGTTTAGAACATTTTATTTTAGCATAGAATTTACATGAATACAAGTATATGCGACCTTAATTTTCGCAATAGCGATGCGGAGCCGGTATCGCTGCTTCTCCGAAATTAAGGTTGTAGTGTATTGGGGCCTATTGCCAATTGGGCTCAATCACAGTCAGATCGGCTGTCCCGAGATATCAGTAGACAAAGGGAACTCTAATTGCACACTGACATCAGTGTTTGCTTGACTAACAAAGGTATCAAAGAACCACGCTGGATCTCCTAAACGATACACAAGTATAAATCACGCTGTGCTGTGTCCACAAGGTAAAAGTTACCAATGCTCAAACCCTTAACGTTTACGTCCCAATCATCGGACATGCCCGGAAAATGATATTCCTTTCTCTCTTGCTCACACGGTGCATGTGGCCAATGGGACATGTTCGACCATTGCCACGTCTACCTCGGCCCATAAATACGATGAATCTGTCCACGAATGACTAATCAGGCGCTGAACCCAATGAATAAGAAGCTTTCCTTAGACCACCTCTAAAAACTCGATATGACAAATGCTTATCGAAGTTATCGACACATTGAAGTGACCAGCATGACGTAATTGGCTAATTTTCTTCCGCTGGGTTTGATGTACAGAAAAGGCGTTGTAATAATTGTTCATTCTTGTGTGAACTTTTAATTCTGTTAATGAGTTCAAAAAGTGAGTATATATAGAAGACAAAATTCTTGTGTTGAAAAAAGTAGCTCTGTAGTCGGCTACCGCATGTATAGACTGTAGAAGTAATTCCGCAAGTACTGCTCTTTTAGTCGCCGGTAAAAAATGTTATAGATATTTTCTGTCCAGTATTTTGTGGAGAGGGATAGGTTTCGAAATTTCGAGGAAAGTGATGACGAAAGTACCACCGACGGTTAACCGTATTCCTGCCATAGCTATTCGTAAAGTTGACGATCGAGAAAAATAGATAAATAGGTAGATGATTTATTGCACAAGAGAGAACGACACAAATGAATAGCGCACCGTCTTAAGGCTTTCCGTCCACAGTATCTAGTCGAATGACTGCCCATAGTAAAATAATCGAAAATAAGATATTGCAGCATACGAATAATATAGAAAAAGATTAAGTGTCGTTGCATCACGTCGGTCACGCAATCTCTTTCTTTCGTTATTGCGAAATTTTCACACAGGGCAGTAAGCCATAGGCCATGATATTCATACTCATTTCATTATATCAAAGTGAAATACTAAAAAAAAAAACACTTAATTTCAATGGCGGGGTCAATGGAATCCAGAGGTGTCAGCGAATATTTTGTATATTGATTATCGGTCCATCTAATCGTTAAGTACATATGAGTCAAACCAGTTGCTTCGTAACCGATTGACCTCACCACGGTTTATTTTCTTTTATACTTTGCAAGTATATCTGCGAGGATCCAGCATAGAAAATAAAAATTTTCAGATTTTTAAAAACACTATTAACGAAAATATCAATCATCGGATTTTTGTGATTTTTCAAATCAATTTTTTTTATGATAAACGATACGCGTCGGCACTGCGTGGTCGTAAAGAATGTAAGATAGCATCTGTTTTTCGTTTTTCATTCACCGATTTGAAAAACACAAAAAAAGCGAAGAAAAATTGCTACTGACGTATTCGGAAAACGCGACTTTCTCATGGCATTTGTGACCAACTACGCGATTACGACTCTGAGAATTTCGTTGATTACTTGTAATTAGCATTTCTCGCTATAATCTCCCGAGTAGCCATTTTTGTGTTATCATGGAAAAGTAATCCGAATGGGTTACATATGTCCGCCAGAATGTTATCTTAAAAGATATCCCACATCCGAAAGTTAATTTTGGGACACAGGACAACTTGCAGATAACATTTTGGTGGACATATGTATCACATTTGGATAACTTTTCCGTAACAACACAAAAATTACTACTTTGGTTATTAAATTACAGTTATTCCTATAGAAAATGTTTTGAATCTTATGGTATATATGAGGTCTCCGCAGTATTTGAAATTCAAAAAAAATTCTATGCGAGTACTTATGATACGGTGCGAGCAGAAGTGTTTATAGCTTAACATCATTAGTGTTAATAACCTTAAATCTGTATTGTCTATCCTTTTTTTAATATAACATTCGATGTCAATAATTATAACATATTTATATATCAGATCATCGATAGTAGTGTCTTTTTTAGTAAACCTATTACACAATAAAATTTTCCATACCGTAATTCCATTTTCTCATGCACTGAATCACTTGTTGTTCACTACTCATATGCTGATAATAGTATTTGCATGTATTAGATCGAATCATATTATTATTTTTATATTTCAGATAAGGTGGATCAGGAGTGGAGATCTTGGATTGGTTTTGGATACCAAAACAAAATATTAAATGTAGGAGGCACACCCCAAGTAGCACTAAGTTGTCCGAAACGCATCGATACGATGACTGCGTTGAAAGTTTCCTTTTATGAAAAAATAAAAACTATTGATTCATGTCTGTCTATCTATCTATCTGTTTTTCTGCTTTACTTGGGACATCACCTCAAGTACGTCGAATTCTCGTCAACCACAATGCCAAAGGATACGTAGGCAATAAAAAACAGACGTCCATACACATTTGATAGCTTCATTAGTTGCACGGCAGTCCCTTATTACCAAGTATCTCAAGGCAACCGGAAAATACAAACGAAAATTTAATTGTCGGAAATAAAAAGCGATTTATATACGTAGAGCATTAACGCTATTCATTCCGTTTAGTAAACGCTTCTTTCCGTTTAGTAAATTGCTTCTAAGCGCACCACGGAGTCCCCAGATTATTAAGAAACGTGTATGTTCAACACATTTGTTGCATAGAGATTATCGTGACTGTTCAACAACTCAATGAGAAGATCAATGAAATGCAAATGAAAGAAAATGAACCTTAATGACTTATTTTTTGAATTTCCCTTATTCTACAACCAAAACTTCAAACTTTTGCCGTCTACGATAAAATCGTCAAGCAATCAGATATAATTGCTTGTAAACGCTTCTTTTCGTTTAGTAAATTGCTTCTAAACGCACCACGGAGTCCCCAGATTATTAAGAAACGTGTATGTTCAACACATTTGTTGCATAGAGATTATCGTGACTGTTCAACAACTCAATGAGAAGATCAATGAAATGCAAATGAAAGAAAATGAACCTTAATGACTTATTTTTTGAATTTCCCTTATTCTACAACCAAAACTTCAAACTTTTGCCGTCTACGATAAAATCGTCAAGCAATCAGATAATTGCTCCGCATTCATGGACATAATCTCTTACGCAATTCGTCCACTGCTCGTAAAAACATTATGCAACACTTTCTTTGCATTCTCTTAAAATATATTTCAAGGGTGGAATTTGAAAAATGGCCTGCTTTCTTATTTACCAACTCACATTTCTCCGACTTTTTTTCACTTACTTACGCAGTTAAGTTTTACAATGTGAGTTTGGCGATGTGCCTCACATTCAAATACTATAATCGTTAATACAAACTCTAATTCAATTTCCTCAAGGCCGGTGTGTATTATTGAAAGGAAGGCAAACTCGTTTTGAACAAGGGAGAGATCAGATTACGGATTTTGGTACCGATTACGGTCTATGAAGGTGTGTGACGTCACCACGATGAAATTTGTATCAAAACTAGATTTGATTTTATTGCGTGCAAATTTATACGCAAAATATGTTAAAATTTTGACACTTTGCCAATCGTTATTATTAATGTACGTAAAAATTTTATTCAGATGATATAAAAATTGCGCAAATCAGCACAAATAAACGACAAGTATTTTCTCCTTGCAGTTATTGTTTGATTGGAACTGAAAATTGACGTGTTGAAAGAAATATTTTGAGACAGCTAATATCGAATTTAGCGGACGCTTGACGAGTCAGCTTTCGAAATTCGTCGAACCAACGAAAGCCGTTCTATCTCTTTCATGTTTAATCACACTAACGAGCTTGACGCACCTTTCCAGTTCCCTTCTCCCGTCTTTTCAACCAATATCCCTAATGACAAGAAATACAATCAAAATGCCAGCTAACTACTATTTCGGATAGCTAAGAGCCATCAAGCGCACGTGACCAACTACTTTGTTCACAGTACTAAAATATAGCGGATACCATATCAAAGTGTTGTGTGCAGAATATGCCCCAACTAATCATTCGAATCTTGTGAAACTTTTTTTATAAATGCCGAGATGCGGTGCTCAACTAAAATATTTGGTGCACGGTGCGTGTGAGGCGTAAAATAAAATAAATTATATTATCACAAATTATCTGTTATTGCACTTTCAATAATTATTTCCAGCAAAAACACCAAGTTGACCGGAGTGCAGAATTAATCAAGGAATTCATTTCTGATATTTACTCACACGATTTTTTATTTATTTACCCGTACTTTGTACACAAATATTTTGTGGTTCCTTTTTTCGCCACGGCGCTGCATATGCATGCGCTTAATGGCTCTTAAGGAGTCTTTCTAATGTGACGGCCCGAGAAATAGCCGGTTTTCTCGATTTTTTTTCTTCACACTAGAAAAACCCCTTAAGTGGGTTGAAGCGCTTCACACTGATCAAATCAGTGCGCCATTTTTTAAAGAGCACTTATACAATTTCTGGTAGTTCAATCAACAGTTTCGAGGTGCTATTCATGTAACAGCATTACTTCTTAACATACAAATATATTCACGATTATCGGACGAAAAGTACATTCATACAAAATGCAAAATGGCGATTCATATCTGCAAATGTCGGAAGTCACACTTTTTCATCAACTTTACCCACTGGTCGCCTAAGTTTATTATAGTATTGATAGTTTAGAGAATAAAACCACTAAACTATCCTAATCCCACATCAGGTATACAGATGGTTGTAATATTTCTACATCTGATGCAACAATGAAAATAAAAATCTTTTCAAAAACTGCGCAAAAAAATAAATCAAATATCTACGGATAATAACAATCGGTTACATATTCGCATCACGGTTGCAAAATGTTAATGTAAATGGCTTCTGACATAGTCCGTTTGTATGTACCTATTCGCCCTTCTTATAATAACCAAGGTTTAATTATTTTTATCGCAAAATGTATAAGTAAATCGTATTCAGAGAAAAAGACGAAAAGGCAGATTATATTTTTTAAATCGTATCGGCATTTTTATCACTGTGTTTAATCTTTTAAATTAAATCATTCCCCTGGCACGTTCCTTTCACATATTCGTCTATTCGACAAGCTTATAAATATACTTATGATTCTTGTATTTTTTAAATCATACATATTTCCTAAAACTATTTAGTATTTAAAGTGTTTCTCTGAAATTTAAAAAAAATGTTGCACAGATTTGTCATAATATAACATAAAACTTTGTACGCGGTTTGTTCCGTCATTCCCCCGGTTCTATGGAAATCAGTTAATATTTATGGCAATAGACACCGTTAGCGGACCTTGAAGATCAGGCCAGTGTCGTCTCGATTTCTTTCATCGATCGGATCAATCGTTCAGACGCCGGCTTTAGTCGTTTTTTCGTCGAGGTAAGGTGCAAAACGCCGATGTAACAAGCTGCTAGCATATCATTCCCCTGATACATGCTAAGTATACATTTTCAATTAAAATGAATCTCAGTATTTTATAAAAAAATAAACTTTCAGGAAGCAAGTAATCAGTACATTGTGAGATTTTAATGACGTTGTATATCCCGTTTCATAATTAAAATCATAAAAATCGGCATTCGCCTGGGCATTGACATCGAAAGAAATAACGAATTCTCAAGACCATCTAAATTAAATATTAAGCATGCGTAGACATAAAAATGCTTTCTGAGGCTTAAAGTTTTATTTCTTGAATTATTTTCATTTAATACTTATCATTTTAGGTCATTCAGATGCGACTCAATATTCTGCAAGCAATTGTTATTCGTATATTTTCATATCATTTTAAGTAATGATATTTATAATACTCAAATAAAATGATCACGTGCTAGCAAAGATTTGCTTCGTTCATCTTTCCTCGTGTCGTACTTCTGG
Source organism: Clistopyga incitator (assembly GCA_947507545.1). Taxonomy (NCBI): domain Eukaryota; kingdom Metazoa; phylum Arthropoda; class Insecta; order Hymenoptera; family Ichneumonidae; genus Clistopyga; species Clistopyga incitator. The sequence continues at coordinate 6,026,889 of OX382175.1, forward strand.
CAATACTATTTCTCAAAAATGCAAAAATTTCATAAAAATGGGATAAACAAGTTGTCTGTGAAATGATTACATACAAGCAACTGTATGTAATCACAAATATCCTGATTTGTTGGGCAGGCCCAAATTCTGTTCCGTGAGTAACCCCGAGGAACTTTGAATTAACCCACCGGGATGTGTAAAAAGATTTCCAAAAATGTAACATTGATTTTACTGGCGTAAAGAACTCCGTGAAGGGTATAGAAATAATTGCAGCACCCTTTTTTTTTCTTATAATCTCTGTTCATTACTTCTTAATATAAAACTGTGCTAAAAAGTCCAACTTTATCTTGTGGCCTCCTCAGATAAACCCCTTTTTTCCCTCTCTATCTATGATGTTTGTTTGTATTTTTATCCGTGTGACGAGCCACTGTTCGGCGTGCGTTTACGCTAAGGGAGCAACGGTCAGACAGGCAATGAGTAATTTGAGCTTCGCAATTTCCAATCGGCATTGTGTCAACGGGGTTATTCCGAATAGTCCACAATACAAAAAAGGTATTGTATTGTAGACAATTAACTCGATAAGATACCAAATAAGCTTGTTTTTTGTGAAAGGGGTTGTATGACCGAATGTTTTTGCTACTATTGGGCACGCATATATATATACGTAAGTAAATATATAAACTTAACGTAAATGTATAAGCGAGCCCGTATCTTTCAAACAAATATTTCTATAACGAAATGTAGTACCACCAAAATTGCAGTAAACTTTCCAGTACTCGAAGGGTATACAAGTAATTGCAATTCCATTGTTCCAGTACGGTATTTGTTTTCATTATTTCGTATTACAAAACTGTCCAAAAAATATCATCTTTATCGCATGATTTCTGCAAATATATCGCGTTTTTTTTACTCACTATCTATGATTTCTGTTTGATTTTTTTATTCCCATAAGAAGCCACTGTTCAGCGTGCGTTCGCATTCAGAAAGCAACGCTCAGACAGGCAATAAGTAACAATTCCAGCTGCTTTGAGCCTCAGTATGCAATCGCCGTTAAGGTAACTATTACCCTTTACGATTTAGCACATTAGTGCTAATTTTTTTTAAACATTTTAACATTATGGAAATTTAATCAAACGTCAAATAATCGCGTAGCAGAGTTCTTTATATACGAATAAATTCAGAGCCGCGGTTCGATTAGAAAATCAAGTGATATATATGCAAATCTCGAATGTCATGTGTTTTCGTGCTGTTTTTCTAAAGAATACTTAATGCACAGTAATAATAATCCAGGTGTAACGAATTAGATTTGAGTTTGATCATTAAAAGATTATTAACCGATCTCGACTGTCTAGATTGTTGATAGTATGCGTAGTTAAAAAGCTACAACCGTTTGATTATCCTATGCTAACTTAACATCAGACACACACTGAGAGAAAATTATGATATTAGTAACTATAAACTGACAACTATTCATTTTTAGTTGATACGACCAATTTTATAATAGTTGCCACAATTGTCACATAGTCACCATAACTATTGTCATAGTTACCGGTATTAAGAATATAGTTTCATGAACTAAAATTGAATAGTTGTCACTTTATAGTTGATCGTACTGTTATGAGTTCTCTGTGTGCAAGTGATTGTAACTTTTGAACAACTAGTAGTATTTTGTATGTGGACGGTCATCTGCTTGAGGATCTTTTAGTAATCAACATAAGCTCGTCATAATTCGAGTATTACACGAAGAAAACTGGTTAGTTGAGAACACCAACTTTTAAATGCTTGGAGCGTTAGATGTAGTTTGGTTGGCATTACCAATCAGTTGGTAGACTTTACCAATCAGTTGGTTGGCATTACCAATTGGTTGGTTTGACACACAATAGCTCGCTAATGTCATATTCTACCATGCCTGGAATGTACTTCCATATTAATAAACAATTCTGCTACCTGTGAAACTAATAATTAAGTCGCCAGGATTTGTAAAAGCGTTTTCAAGAATTTAGCATTGATTTGACTAACGCGAAGCGCAGTATAGTTACCGTAACTCAACACGCAGCTCTAACCGCTCCGACACAATTATCCTATTAAAAAATTAATTCCGCAATAAGGTATTTGCATCGCACAGGCGCAAATGCCAGTTTGATACGTATATCTATACGTAAGAACGTACATAAATACGTACTCACTTATGCTACGCAAAAGCGTATAGCAAACATCTCTAATAAAAAAAAATACACTCAAAGTTTCAAGCGTTTGATAAACTAAACTTTTTGGAAATTTTCAAATACTTAAAGTGTGTAAAAACTAATTGCAACTCCATTGTTATTCCACAAAATCATCGTTCCTTACTCTGTAATATAATACTGTGCTCAAAAGATCAACTTTATCTCGGTGCAGATATACCTTGCATTTTCCCTCTCTATCTATGATTCCTGTTTGTCTTTTTATCCGCATGACGAGCCACCGTTCAGTCAGGCAATAAGTGACAATACCAGCTGATTCGAGTCTCGCCGTTAATTCAACTGGGGCAGCCCCGAACGCTCCGAAAAAAACGATTCTGTTGAAAAATTCATTCCGCAAAGAGGGAATTATAACGCACGGGCTTCTTCTTCGGTGGTGAAGTTGGGTGGCCGAATGTTTTTACGACGTAGCCGGCGAGCATACGTGTAGCAAGGTATATGAGCGATCGCCGTGATGCTGCCGGTATAGCTCGAGGCGGAGAGAGCTGCGCGACGTCTGCGCTCTCGTGTGTCCCTCCTTCGAGCACCGAAATAACGGTATCTTTGTACGTTACTAAGCTCGCGTATGTTTCACTTTACGCATACCCGTCGATTTCGTACATACACGCAGAGCATCGCAAGTAGTGTACACTTAACTATATCGACGCTTATTAGTACTGTGGAATATATACGAGCTTGGTAACAGACAGGGACACCGTCACACGTACAAAGACTACGTCATACAGACAGAAAATAGTTTTCTATGTATATATGTTTGTTTGTTTTTTTTGGTCGAGCCCTTTCTTACTGATAAGAGCGTTGAAATGATTGGACGTCACGACTTCGATCGCCAACACCCCTCATTATCATTTATCGCGAAAGACTTCCGAACGTTGCGTCAATTAGCATCACCGGCACTTTTAAAAAACATTAGCCTCCGTACGAGCTCTCGCAAAGGACAAATCCAAAGTATGCACGGTCGATAAAAAAGGGTCATCCGCGCACGTTCGTTAGCGCGTTCTTTAATTGCACGCCAGTTCCTTATTACAAATTATTTCGAACGAAGATTAAATCGCTGCACGTGAAAAGCGATTTTCATACACAGAGCTTCGCGATTGGACGATACTCATACCGTTTTATTGCCTCTGAGCGTACCACAGCGCCCTCAGATCATGATTAAAAAACATGTGTCTTTAACGTAATTGCCGCATAGTCAGAGAAGATCGACAGAATGCAAATAAAAAAAGTCGAACCTTGAAATGACTTATTTTCCGTATTCTCCTTTTTTTCTACACCCGGAACTTCACACTTTTGTCTTGTACGATAAAAATGGTAAGCCTGTACACGTTTCATTGCTTCGCACTCGCGGTTAAAATTAATTGCGCAATTAGTTGCACCAATCGTGCAAACACTATGCAACACTTTCGTTACCCTTTGTTCTTTCATATAACCCATGGCTCTCTTCTTTTATTTTTCTTCAAGAAGTAGTGATACTTTCGGCAGAAATAGCTCAAATTTTGATATAATGTCCGGAAGTATTGCAGAATTGGACTAAGCTGTGGGCTTTTTGATATGCAAAGCCATTGGCTTAGGAGAATTGATAAACCAAAAAGTGGAGTGAGGTACGAGAGAGACAACCCTATAGGCGTTTAACATTGGGCGACGAAAATTTTCAACAGTGTATCACTGAGCGTTAACCTCTTAAGATACTTCCCCCATCACTTGCAAAAATTTTGGAACCTGTTTTCTCGCAAAATATTCGGCAGAAATGGCTCAAATGTTGATATAGTGTGCGGAAGTATTGCAGAATTGGGCTAAACTTCGGGTTTCTTAATACTGAAAGCCTTTCGCTTAGGAGAATTGATAGACCAAAAAGTGGGGTGAGGTGCAAGAGAAACAGCCGTACAGGCATTTAACATTGGACGAAGAAAATTTTCAACACTGTGTTACTGAGCGTTAACCTCTTAAGAGGCAGTGATACTTCCCCCATCACTTGCGAAAATTTTGGAACCTATTTTCTCGCAAAATACTCGGCAGAAATAACTCAAATGTTGATATAGCGTGCGGAAGTATTGCAGAATTGGGCTAAGCTTCGGGTTTTTTGATACTCAAAGCCATTCGCTTAAGAGAATTGATAAACCAAAAAGTAGAGTGAGGTGCGAGAGAGAGACAGCCCTATAGGCGTTTAACATTGGACGAAATAATGTTCACCGGTGTGAATATCACTGAGCCTTAAGAGCATGTAGCGTATGTAAAACAATTGCATTGAAACTCTCGTGAGTGGTCACAAGAGTTGCAGTGTGAGGGTCAATCGAATGCATGTAAAAAAGCCAACCTCAATGACTTATTTTCAACGCCCAAAGCATCACACGATTGCCTTGTACGATAAAAACAACCTATATTCAGGCCATAATAATCTCTCTGATCCACACTCGTGATCATTCGCGCAATAATTCGACCAATCATATAAACACCATGCAACACCCCGTAAGCGTACCGTCGTTTTTCCCTCTCCCTCCGCACATTTCTAATCCATAGCTTTCTCATTTTTTCACTCCTCTAAGCGCACTTTGCGCGCTTAGATCGCTTATTACTCTACGCTCGTGGTAACAATAATTTACGCGACTAGTTTACCAATAAAATATAAACACCGTGCAACACCCCATAAACCTACCGACGTTTCTCTCTACTCTTCGCTCTTTTAGAATCAGAATCACAGCTTTCTCGTTCTATTCCCTGTAACCGCGCGTAGCGCCCTCAGATCGTGAGAAAAAAAAGGAAAACACGTGACCATAAAAAACAATGACTCCATAGAATCTCTATAGAATGTAACTGCACACTAAAGCGACAATAACATTAACGAAATGCAAATAACAAAGAAACAAACATCGACGACTTATTTTTTCGTGTATTCCCTTTTTTTCACGCCTAAAGCTTTCTAATTTTGCCTTGTACGATAATAAAAACGTCCCGCCTGTAGCGATATGCTCGTTTGACTTTGACGTTGAAAAAAATCTTTTTTTTTTCGCATTTACTTCTCCGAGCACATAAGCACCATGCAACATCCCGTGAACGTACCGTCGTTTCTCCTTTCCCTTCGTTCTTTTGGAATCCATAGCTTTCACGTTGTCGCGTCGCCTCCCGTAATGTTTGTTGCCGAGAGAGTGTGATGTCGCCACCGAGTCGAAAAACACTTGTATATTGCTTCACACACCCCGAGATATTGTGGCTGTGTCTAAGGGGGTCAAAACAAAGAGACGTGAAAAACTCACGTGAAGAGAGAAAAACGTGTATAGAAAAGAGGAAAATTCGGATTGGTGGGGCGAGGAAGGTGGAGGGGGGGAGGGGGAAGTGGTCGCTGACGCACTGTCCCACGCACGCAACCGAGCCACGCTCTCTTCACTAAAATTCAGGCTGTATAAATTCACTTCACCAAAGCACCGAGATCACAAAAATCTGCGCGTGTGTGTGTGTGTGTATGTGTGTGTGATTTTCCTCTCTTATTATTTTTTTTTTCTTTCTATTCGTCGAACTGCGTGTGAATCGCTCAATGTCTCAAACATTCACTCCCGACAAGTCCGACACTTTTCTCGCGTAATAGTGAAAATTCTAGGCAGTCGCTCGTGAATTGTTTAGCAGCGGCGTAAAATCGTGGTAAGCTCGAACAGCGATGATACCGATAGCCAGCGGCAGTGGCGTTACCGTTCATGGTGGCACGATTCGTATTGTACTGTCGAAGAGCGCGTAGTTGCCTTTGAGTTGTAGTCCCGGCAGAGCCGTCGGCGTCCTCCAATCATTCGCGGCTTGTCCGCTTCACCGAACCTCGGCGGCTCGAAGCATTTGTGGATTGTGGGCAATGCGGGAGTTGAGGGGATGTCGGGGGGGTCGACGACGACGACGACGGCGACTCCGATGGAGAAGCAGCCACCGCAGCTACCGTTCCCTTCCCTCTCTCAAATCGCACCGAACCATCGATGTACACAACCAACAGTCGGGCTACGATTCCCTGCTGCTCCGATCGTGAGCGAGAGCGAGAACATAACTCACGCGCACTTTGCTCGAAAGAGACGAACGTGCCGAGAACCATGAGAAACTTCCTGAAATGACGTCAATAAAAAATGTCCCCTCCGCTCGTCTCGCGAGCGAAAATCAAAACTTCTATTCAGGCGAATTAGCATTTATGTTTAATAACATTATTTCACTGACTGTCGAGATGTGGCAAAATGTTTCTTGGTTTGTGTCCCATCGAGGCTCCCACGAAGGGCCCGGAGTGGGGGAAACGTCTTGCCACGGGAATGGAATGAGTGGGGGGAGGGTTTCGACGGTCGGTAAAGGGTTAATAATCTACATTTATGCTATATCACAGCACGTACGCCTCGTGAATCCTCGATTAAACGAAAACCATAAGAGCAACAAAACCCGCTCGCCTGATTACGCAACTTTGACGTCAAGGGGGCTCTTCGCTCTCTCTCTCTCTCCCTCTCTCTGTCTGTCTATCATTATATCCAGTCGCTTCCAGGAATTGTGTGGCCTGCGTGCCGAATGCGGTCGACGCTAATGAATAATGAAAAAAAAAAGATATGCTTCACACTAGATTCTTCACAGAACAGAGGCTCTACGATATCATTGGACCGTCGTTTTATTAAGCGATTCTTAATGAGTTGTTTATTCAAAAATCCACAGTTACATCGATCAACAGCGCGAATCGCGGGAATTTGGGGTAAAGGTTCTAGCAACCAAACAGGAATCAGTAGCCGACCATGCTGGGCTATTCCTATATGTATATATTTTTCCATCTATGTTAAAGCATAGGTGGCCTTAGACTGCTTCCTAGTTGATTAACAGGACGTTTACCTCTTGCAAGAGAACAGCAGAAATTAAACGAGTCCTGTAAAGACATTTCCGTCACTCAACCATAAAAGAGTACGACGTAGAAATTGAAAAATAAAACTCGACCATAACTTTCTAAATTGTACTAAATTGGAAGGGACATCCTCATAGAAAACCATCATTTTTTGCATCACTATTCGTAAGAGTGACTATCGAAAAATAGAGGAACCTCATGCACAATATTACCAATAATGATGAATGAATGGTTTACCATTAGGAATGGGAATATTGGGGAGGATAACGTGAGCAAAATGAGCGGGCTTTAAAAACACGAGCCCCCGATGAAATGTTTTCCCGAAATGAAATTGGTGGTTCGAGGGAAAGGAGATTTATACATTGTAAACCTTTACTTGTCCTTCGTTCTTTCGAGTTGACTGTTGTTACTAGAGCTAGTAGAAGAATTAAGAATTTCCCGATCGACGTTATCGTCGCTTTTCGAGTCCCTTTTGTCGTTGGAAATCTCGCTGCCTCGGTCGGTCATCGTGTCGCCTCCGTGCTCGTCCATATCGTCCAGATCGGGCTCCTTGTTGCCGTAGAGGGCCGGATACTCGGACATGCACGTTTGCATTGTTTTGAAAGCCTCGTAGCAGTCGGAGCCTTTAGGCTCGGCAGCCGAATAGTGAAAGCACGAAAATGCGTCCCTGAATTCCAGGCCGCAGGGGCCCGTCGCCATGCCACCCAGACACGGGCAGTTCCAATTTATTTCGCCGTTTGGAAGCAGCAGTCCCGGACTCGGTTCCGGTTCCGGAAGGTTTATTTTGCTGGGCGATGCGTGTTCCTCTTTCGAGGCGAATATTATCGTGTCTTTTCCTTCTTGACGAATCACAGGCATGATTATTTCGTTTGCTTACTCGTTTTTCTATACGCCGACGAAAAAAATCGACGCAGACTTGCTAAATTAGTGGACGAAACTTCTGCTATCCGCCGTAAGAGACAGTGGATTTTTAGTGGCTCTGTGGATGTCGTAGAAGCAGCCGATGCCTTCGTAGGAGGTAGCCAATGTGAGCGCAGCTCTGAGTCGCACGTAGTCAGCGGCTTGGCAGCGCAACACGAATCTCCGCTCGCGAGGATTGTACTTGACGAGATCGACTTTGGACTTTGCTCCTATTTCTCCGAACAATTGTTTCAGAGAGAGCATCACATGTTTCTTGAGAAAAACAGGGCTTATCTCTCGCTTCGAGTCCTCGACTAATTCTCTGGAAAATGGACAAAAAAAAATAACTTTATTATCCAGACTCTGTCGCTTGACAATTGTCAATTATGTTGTTAAAATCGCTAAATTAAACGCCATTGTTAGTGTCGGTGTGTTTGAAAATTATTCAAATTTTCGAGAGTCTTTGAGGTTAGGTTTTCTATCTCAGCATGCCGGAAAACTTGAGATGCTTACGAACAGTCATTAGCTTACGACTAAATCGGTATATTTAATTCTAATGATATACTAACAGGGAGACGTCTAAGTAATACATATCAGACTGGAATTAATCCGTTTCTTGACTCACATTGAATTGGTGCAACCATTCAATCTCACGGTAGAAAAACAGTTGGTCAACCATCGAATGACGACACACTGCGAACAAGCGCCACACACGTTTACCCCCACTCCTTGGCCCTCGTCGTCGAGTTTCCTCGCGACATTTGTCGTCTACACGTAATTCGATTGTTTTATGGAATAAGTTATTAGCAAGATGTTGACAAACTGCAGGGCTGATATATTTCTTGTCGAGAATGTCCATTGAATAATAATCGACGAGAACTAAGGTGGACCACAAGTGAACGGACGGAAACATTCGCGTGGCAGTGTTGTGAAATTGATTGTAGAATTGTGGTGCTAAAATGGATAAATTGACTGTAATATCGGGAACGCTCTTTCTCGCGGCCGATGTATTTGCTATTGTCAGCCTAGCTATGCCTGACTGGATAATAACAGACGTTGGTGGTAGGTTGAAATTTACGGGATTTCACATTTTTTTAAGAAGAAGGGAAGTTTAGCTGAGGTTTTAGAAACCCTAAGACAATCTACTGAGGTCAATGGTTATCTCGGTTTTCATGCCAATTTTATAAATGTTAAGTAGTTTCCAATTGACCTTTCTCTAGCTAAAAAAGATGTTGGTGGTCAGTAGAAATTTGTGGTATGTCACATTTTTTTAAGGAGAATGGAAGTTTAGCTGAGGTTTTAGAAACCCTAAGACAACCGACTAGGGTCAATGGTTATCTCAGATTTTTATCCAATTTTATATATGTTATGTAGCTTTTAATTGACTTTTCTCTATCTAAAACAATACGAAAGAAATTGTACATACATTTTCGTCGTTAAAGCCAGAACAGTACTGTCATTAGTCTTCAATTCGAAAGTAAATAGTTTCGATACATATTGCATAGTGTTCTAGATTTTATCAAATTTCTATACAGTTTTTTTTATAAAAATAAAATAAAAAATTTCATAGTAATATATTTTGCAGGTGACACCAGATTAGGTTTAATGTGGTCCTGTATGACGCTTTACAGCAGACCCCAGGTCTGTTATCCTCCGGATCTTCAACCTGAATGGCTAATGGCGCTAGTTTGTATTTTCATTGGATGTATATTAATAACTACTACAATTGTACTACTGGCTATTTCACACTGGGATCGCCATGTCATTCCCTATGCTAGATGGGTTGGTTTTACCGCAAGTGAGTATTTTAATCTCTTACAATCCATATTTCATCAAATATGAAAACTACACTAGATTTAGTGAATTGAGGAGAGTCAAGGTAAAAAAAGTACTTTGTCTTTTCGCCCATAGTTCCTTGGTTCCATTGCAAAATTTAAAAAATAAAATTTCCTGTTTTCACACTTCAGGTTTCCTGTCCCTAACATTTAAACCTCCTTAAGACTGTAAGAAAACTGAGAAATACGAGAGGAACAAGTTTATTAATGAGCATGTAATTGTATTTTTTTCAGTGGTACTGTTCTGCTTAGCCGCGGTAATATTCCCAATGGGTTTCCACGTGGATGAAATAGGCGGGCAACCGTACCAGTTGCCCAATTCTCATCAAGTTGGAATATCTTATATTCTATTTGTTCTAGCGTTATGGATCACCGTTATATCAGAACTGTTTGCAGGGAAAGTTTGCCTCCCTCATTTCTAGCATATTATCGGTGTGCTGCCGCTTCTAGGTTTTGCATTGACCTTGCCGCCCATGTTTATCGCTTTCTCCTCTCCCGATGTGATGTTTGTTAAACGGCCCATGGAAGTAACGAAGCATTAAGGGGCAAACAATAATTTCCATTTCAATAACATTGGTGGATCATTTTATACTGGTTAAAGAGAGTGATAGCGCATACGAGTTGTTATACTATTGTTGATGGACGTATCAAACGTTACTATTTCTTTATGCAGAATCTTATAGTATTCGATACCGATAATTTTTTTTTTTTTTTGTGTATCATAGCTATTATTTCTCTCATTCAGTTACTGATCATTTTGGAATTACTAATTTCCATTATTCCGCTGCCTTTGCAGCCCTGACGAAAGGAGGTTTCAATATCTCACGAAAGATAGTATCTAAAAATTTGTAATATATTTATTTCTTCTTTGTGGAAGCACATTTGTATTATCGGGCGTTTGTCTTCCAGCGTCATGTGGTTGACGCATGGCATTTAACGATATTCAAACTATAACTATGACATACTCGAACTATTTTCCAGAGGTAAATTAACTTAAGAATTTGTAAGAGACGATAATTTACAAAATAACTAAAAACGTAAATGTTTAAAAAATTCTAAAGCGCGCGATTTTTGCGCGTGATTTAATCTGTAATACCAGATTCAATCCGAACTACTGTTTGCAATGAATCTCATTTGTATTTATATTGTAGATATTTCCATAGTACCTGAGTATTATATTCATGTATATATATATATATATCGATATATTGAATAAATGTTGCAATGAATTTTTTATGAATGAAGCCTATTCATTTTTATTTCAAGAATGTATTACATTGTGAACACCTTCAATAATCATTGTCCTTCCATTAATTTTCCACTCCGACTATTAATTCATTTTTCAAATACTCAGAGAAAGTGTTTTTCTCTACAATTAATTCAATAAAATAATGGAAAGTTATTTTAACGAAGAAGTACTTTTACATATGAAGCTTTGCGAGCATAATTAAATATGAGAAAACCAGTTTTTATAGAATATTTAAAAAACTAAGGAAAGGCGAAGAAGTAGCAAATTGTCAAATAATCACCTAGCAATCGTCTATTTAAACTCTTCTCGCATCTGCTGTGTATTAATGAAAATCCAAATAAATAGTGCTCATCAGTACACTGTTGAAAATATTCACAAATTTGATTAATCAAAAGATATACCAAATCCAATACACGTGTTATAAAATGACTAATTATCATATTACATTTCTTCATTCCCGTAGAAAGTACCTTGACATCCTGTATGTTACATATTACATACCGGTTTCGGGATAGAGAGTAAAGCTTTCTTTACTCTCAACGATATGATACATTTTTAGTGATTAAAATCGAAGGACTCTCTTATATATACATAAGCCTGCGGATCGAGCCACGAGACCCGTTGTCACGATCTCGGTGGTTTCGGCGCGAGAATTCAAACGAAGAATTGATGACCAGCACGTAAGTGTGGCTATACACCGATGTCCGTTCGACGTTAAAGAGCTGAAGCTCACCTCGTTCGGGTCTAAATAACTTCGGAAAATTACTCAACAAAGAATTTCGATTAATCGTCGCGTAATTTATTTAACAATACAGACTTTACAAAATGTAGAATAAATGAAAGAGCTTACGAAACGCGTATTTAGAAAGAAGCGACTCGCGCGACTGCTCGTTTCCGAAACTCGAGGTACCTCTAGTCTCCATGCCCGCGGGGCCCGTGTTATTCTCGTGGGCCAGAGGGCACGTCCTTAGCCAATCAACCCTCAGTTTGACGTGGACGCTCGCCCCCACGCGCGAGTGTCCAAGACGCTCGCTTCGAGCGTCCACGCTTCCCTGAAAAGTTGCATCTCTCGATTTTACGACTGCAAGTTTCGCACCACATTGTCCTTCACCGAAGGACGCTTTCAAGTGCGTCTGCTTGCTTTCTTGCGTGCGTCTTCTCGTGGGCCAGAGGGCACGCCCTTAGCCAATCAACCCTCAGTTTGACGTGGACGCTTACCCCCACGCGCGAGTGTCCAAGACGCTCGCTTCGAGCGTCCACGCTTCCCTGAAAAGTTGCATCTCTCGATTTTACGACTGCAAGTTTCGCACCACATTGTCCTTCACCGAAGGACGCTTTCAAGTGCGTCTGCTTGCCTTCTTGCGTGCGTCTTCTCGTGGGCCAGAGGGCACGCCCTTAGCCAATCAACCCTCAGTTTGACGTGGACGCTCACCCCCACGCGCGAGCGTCCAAGACGCTCACCCCCACGCGCAAGCGTCCAAGACGCTCGCTCTGAGCGTCCAAGACGCTCACCCCTACGCGCAAGCGTCCAAGACGCTCGCTCTGAGCGTCCAAGACGCTCACCCCTATGCGCAAGCGTCCAAGACGCTCACCCCCACGCGCAAGCGTCTAAGACGCTCGCTCTGAGCGTCGAAGACGCTCACCCCTACGCGCAAGCGTCCAAGACGCTCGCTCTGAGCGTCCAAGACGCTCACCCCTACGCGCAAGCGTCCAAGACGCTCACCCCCACGCGCAAGCGTCCAAGACGTTCGCTCTGAGCGTCCAAGACGCTCACCCCCACGCGCGCGCAAGCGTCCAAGACGTTCGCTTCGAGCGTCCACGATTCCCTGAAAAGTTGCATCTTTCGATTTTACGACTGCAAGTTTCGCACCACATGGCCCTTCGCCGAAGGGCGCTTTCAACTGCGTCTGCTTGCCAGACTCGACTTTCTACAATTTACTATCTTCTACTTATTATGCGTGTGGAAAACGCTCTTCTCAAGGATTTCACTATTCGCATGTGCTGGCCACTTGAATCGACACCTTTCGACTTTTTACTATTTCGAGAAATGCAGAAAGATCCTCAAGTAACAGCGCGTTTCGTCACAGCGTGGTATTTCCGCTGGCATATACACGAATGAAAATATCATTTTGTATATTTAGAAGTAACATATAATATAATGATAATTACTCATATCTCGATAAATATATACACATATAAAGTTCCAAATAGGGGAAGAAGGGAATTAGAAGACTTAAGCCTCTAGGTTAAGTTTGTTTAAGTAATGTGGAGAAATGGAAATGAGAAATGTAAAACATAAAAGGTTGAAGAAACCATACACTAACTAATAAATAAATAAAATATACCTATATATCAGGAGTCAGCTCGCCCCAGCGGCAATGCTCAGTCTCTCTGCTTTGAGGCGTTTGAATTTACCGCGCGCAGTTTCGCGGCGTCGTCGCGCTCGCTGGTAGCGTATCACAATTCACAACACAATTCGTTACACACCGTTCGGCCGCCAGCGCCACTAGCGTCCAAGCGTCCAACACCGGAAGTTCACAGTTTCACGGAGAAAGCGATGAGTTCCGTCCCGGTGGTCCATACCCCGTGGCAAAACTCTTGTATCGTTCAGTGTCGTCCGCGATCCAGTGACTAGTGGTGTGTATATCCGACGATCAAAATATACGCGATGCGTTATACATTGTAAAATCGACTGTCACTTGTACCGTTAAATGTAGAATGCCAATGTGTTCTGTCTCGTGTTCGTCGGGCTTATCGAGTTATTGGAAATTCGCTTGGGCGATAAAGTGGCGTTCCTCGAAATAGTATTCGAACGTTCGACCGACGGCTATGAACTTCGGTACCTCATGCTCTCGCGGCTGAACCCCCTTTGATGTTTTCGACCGAGTATGGGCATCAACATGGATATACGAAATGAGGTGAGTCTCTTCCGGAATTTTTACTCTTCTCCCGATCCGATAAATCGCCGATGAACCAACTACTTACAGCTATACACGGCATCCAAGTCGATCGCAGCCAAGCGCACGACGACGGGGGCCTCTCCTCGCACACGTTTCAAGCCCACCTTCCTCTCCCCTCGCTTCCCTCCATTTTTTCCTCCAAATCATATATTTCCTCAACATCCGGCGATCGCTCTTCACCAACGACCCCATCGCATCCCCCATTACATTTTCCATTACCCACGACTAACGTTGTATCGCACTATCTCACTTCTGCCGCTGCCTCAAATTTTCCGATATGTTTGAGGTTAAGTAACTCGGGAAAAATATGCGCACTCCCTACTCCCGTATCGGTACCTCGCTGCCGAATGCCGGTCTTTGCCACATTTTTCGCCGAGTTCACGAGGGCCAAAGGGTTTCGCTAAGAATTTTCGAGGGCCTGGTGAAATACCTTAAGGCCCCACATGACATTCATCATTTTTCACCACGCATTCGTTCAATGTGGTTAGAACTCCTTTTTTTTCAGCATCGTCGACGTCGTCATTTGGCTGCACCGTCGCCGAAAAAAAAAAAAGAATCAATTCCAATGATAAACTCTGGTCGCACACGATAATACATGAGAAAAAGTGATTGTACGAAATTGCGCAAAGTTCTGGAGATTCAGAGTTTGCTCAATTATTTGACCTAATTAGCTATAGCGCACAGGTTCAATGCAATCGGGATGGATTTGTTCACAAATGAGAAAAGTTGGGAATTCATCGTAAGGTTCGGCGCATTATAAAAATCTAGTATTACGGAGGAATCTTTCCAAGATTAGCGGAGTTTGGATGTTAAATGTAATTACTGGAAAGCAGAAAGGGTAGAAAACATGTATGAATTTATCTCCTATCAATAAAGAATCTTGGAATTAAGGAGGTTTTTTTTTTTATGGGAGAATTTTGGTGAAAACATACATCGAAAATGTTTTCCGATGCAATTGCGGATGCTCACGAAAATTTTGTTCATTGACGTAGCTATGTTGATATAATCTGTGGTATATAGGTCAAATGTAATATAGACTATATTTGTTTAGGAATAGGAAAAATGGGACATGAAAAATGAGTTGTGTGAATATCACATGAAAAAAATATCGAGTATCAAGTATAAATCTTTGAAAAATTAGTTAAGATTAGATAGTAAATATAATTACTGGGAAAAAGAGAGGGATGGAAAAAATGTATGAGTTAGCAGTTTCTTAGAGATAAGAATCTTGGTACACCAATAAACAAGTACTTCTCGATCAGAATAATTAGATAGAAATAGAAGCTAAAATAAAATATATGATCAAATTGTCAGAAAATGGAATGTACAAATCAATTAAACAGACCAAGACATCTAAAAAGAATCATTTTAAAAATGTACCGATGACGCTCTATTTGTAAAAGATCTTACATTTAAAGCTCAAACAGTGCAACAGAATGGTAAGAAGTAAAAGGTAAAATTTTTAACTTACCGTAGCTTTTAGACCAAAGCAGTCAACAAATTTTAGTATGCAATGTCTTATTTTATTTGTCGAAGAGTGCATTCCAGCTTGAGTTTGTTTATGAGGTGGAAATTGTAACCAATTATTTATATAGTTTTCAATAAAAAGCCGCCAAGAGGCCTTAAATAAAAATTTTTACACTAAAAAGCTCTCAGCCAAATAAAACATGGGACACTCAATTTAAAAAAAAAAATTTATTTGTGTCCAAAAGTTACGACAAGTAAGATTTTTTACTTTTTACTTCGCACCATTCTGGTGTGCACAAAATTGTACAATTATGATGCTTGATATGTACGTAATGAGTGTTAAATGTAAGAATCTTTAGAAGAATACTCAGAATGTTTCTTCTTCTGATTTTTTTTTTTAAGTGACTTGATCCTTTTAAGACAGTACAGGTAATGAAATAATGGGAGAGCATGTTATAAAAATTTACATGAAGCATAAAAGATGGAAATATAAATAAAACCATTTCTAAAATCAAGTCTCTAAAGTATTGAATAATTTTTATTAACAAGTTCCCTGCCGCGTGGGGCGTATGCGCCCCACGCTGAACTTTCCGTTCAAGCCATTTGGTATTATCATTATAGAATGTAGAGGCGCATACGCCCCACGCGGCCTGAACGAGAAGTCTTCAAAAAACGGTCTGGCAGGGAACGTGTTAAAGCTCGCTGTGAATAGATAGGAATAATATAGGAGTAAAACAGAATTGATAGATTATAATAAGAAGTATTAACATAATTATTAATACAAAACTATTGAAAAATAAAGAATGAAATTAGAACAAAATTAGGCAGCTCCCAAATAAATTCATTTATAGGCTAAATATTTTACATTCACCCGAAAACAATTTTGGTCACTGTTTCCATGAATGTTTCAGCCGGAATATGCATTTTTGGATCTGACTGACCTCGATGACACAACGGTGAATGAGATCCGGGCGATGCTGAGGCCCAACACAGGTTTGGATTGCCTCAAGTTGCCATGGGATATAGGAGAAAAGGAATACGAACTGAACTCAGATGTCCCGGAAGGTCAGGTGGAGGATGTCACAAATCAATGGCAACACTATGGTGAGCAATTATTTATTCCCCACAATCATTCTTCACCGTTCATAGATATCCACATTCAATAACAAAGCATTCTAAATACATTTTGTATAAAACGAGAATTTCATAAATTTTGCATTCTTCCTTTAGTCTTGCTAACCACTTTGTTACTATCATTATGTAGCCATGAGATAAAGCTCTAATTTTAAACAGTTTACCAACAAATACCACCATTACGATTATTATTCACATACAAAAAGGGTCTGATTCCGTACTGAAGATATAAATAAATGAATATGGAAAAATAAATAAAATGTGCTCTTACAATAATTACAGATAGCCTGAAAAAATCGTTCACTATCAATAGATTCCATGGGCATAACATTCCATAATGATTCAGATCATAGAAGCATTCCAAATGAATTTTCATTGAACGTTGCCCTTCCTGGTGACTATGATAAAAATAGATGTATCACGATAGTAAAATTTTGCCCGTAGGTATGGCAGAGAGTATATCGGGATACGCCGGGTGCGTGACGACGTCGCCCATGATTGCAACGACAATACCACCGGGTCATCATTACGCCACCCCACAGATGATAACCGTGTACGAGGAGAGCGCGTTTCCAGGTATGGGAACTCCGTTTGCAAACAACGCGAGTGGCGATCCCAACGCTTACCAGTTCGTAGGAGGATTTCCGTACGGTCATCCTCAACCGATGTATCCCTCCGGTACGGAGATGATGAGCCAGCCGCCGAGCAGAGAGAACGAAAGACGAGGCTCTCGTGGCCGTGGAGGAGGCGGCGGTGGAGGCAGCGGCAAAAGGGACTCGTACAATCGGATGATGAATTCGAATAACGACATACAATCGAGCTACGCGGTGCAGGGACAGCATCAATACGGTCCGATGGTCTCTTTGCCTCACTCCTCCGGTGCTCTGTACTCATACCCCCCTCAGGGCCATCCCGCTGCCGGTACACCTATTTTTATGCCACAAACAGCTGCCGCGTATCCTCAAGGGCCGCAGTTGCATCACAACAGTCACGCGGCTTATGGGCATCATCCTTCGAACTATCCGGCGCACCCGCATTCACCGAGTGGCCCTAAATACCGAGGACAAGGTTCGGCGACATACTACAATCAAGACAGTATGAAAACTCCTGCCCAAAAGTACCACGAAAAACGTGCCCACCAACAGGAAAATTCTTCCGCACCGCCCTTTCGCCATTCCCCAAACAATGACACGGATTCTCCCAAAAGAAACTACGGAAAGACGGTATACGTAACAAACAGCAACGCAAACTCCGACGTTAGGAACAATACCGCTCTCAATAATTCTACCACAAGACACACGAACAGTAAGAAAGTCACGTTTTTAGCGAACGACCTTAAAACCGAAAGTCCCGATGTTGTTAAGGTCAAGGACGAAGTCACTGAGACTCTCGCGGAGAAGAAGGAAAATCTTCCTGCAGCTGTTGTTGATAATAATACGGTTAAAATTAACGCTATCGTTAAAGATAAAGTTCATAAAGAGAAGGAGGCTCCGCCCCAAGTTGAGGAAAAAATTTCTCCGGCCAAGCCTCAAGTCGAGATACAAACTCCACAGCGAGCTTCGAAAGTCGTGGAAAATGTTGTGGAAGCAAAGGAACCAACTGTGGCGATGAAAACTGAGAAAACACAGGAGGATTCACTTCCTCCGAAGACTCTGGAGACTCCGGCGGCTTCGGTGCCCGCTGTCGCTGCACCGGTCGTCGCTGCTACGCCTACACCTCCTCCAAGTGGAAAATCCTGGGCAAGCGTAGTTTTGACCGGTGGACCGCCAGGTGACAACTTCCGGTCGCCACCTCCCATAACGAAGCTTCCGGTTGCTCGTGTTGTACCGATCAACTATCCTCCAACACCTCCCGCGGAAAACGTCGCGTCTCCGAAAACGGCCGGCCAAGAAGCGACTCTGCAGCCACGAAATGATACTGCTGCGCAGACAGTGGCTCGTAATAATACGGAGGCAACTCCAAAACCTGCGGAAAACGCTTCCTCTTCCTGGGCCGAAACAAAAGTGCCCGCTGAAGCTCCGCAACAGAATAACTTGAACGATCCTGCGGTATTCAGAATGGGTGGTAAGTTGCCTGGATTATTTATTTAGAATCAGACTTTCCGACATACGGCTATTGACGTCGTATCTGAGGCTCTTAAATTTTCGCTCTTTTTCCTCACTCACGAGACAATTTTACGATCAAAAACCGAGTCGAATTGTCGGATATATAAAGCGGTTATGAGAAAGCTAGACAACGGAATTGCCATTTACATATTAGCTCTCTATTTTGCTTGATGAACATTCATTGCATTTTTGACTTGACAATATTTTTTTTCCATAGATTATCTGAGCCTTTTATCTAGGAAATGTTAAAGTTATTAAATCATGAATAGAAAGCAGAAACGGACAGCAGTAGGCACGCCGGTGTATGGCTTTGACTATCGCGCGTGTTGAGCAGCCCCACTCGCGGTTTATATTTGGATGGGTGACTGAACAGTTTAGAGCGTTGACTGTTAAACGGTAGTCAGTTTTCCAAGTTTCTGATGTATTCTCATACGACAATGGGAAAATATAGCCACCTGTATCGACACAGGTTTTCCGCAATTGCCTTTGTGTCCTCGTGCAAATGAAATACTGTGGTGCGTTCAGAACGAGTGACTGGGTAACACTCTGAAGGGGAACTTAAGGAAATGGCGGGGAACAATGCGATAGGGGAGAAACGTGAACGCTTGAAGAAGGCATACGTAGACATGAAAATAATGATTTCTGGAACTTACAAAAAAAGAAATTTCATAAAATTGTGCGCAATAATCTTAATTTTTTTCATGTTTATTCGAAACGTTCACTTTTTATTTATTTGCAGAGCAGATTACTATTAAGGAATACTAATTATTAAATGCATTATCAATTATGTTAGGTATTTTTATTTCATAATGTAATGGGGGCTTTCATTAAATTGTTTCGTCACGTTGGGAAAATCAGTGGCGAAGAAATGTGCGAGTGGACAATACAATCAGATTCTCGATCGTAGTAATCTGAGCTAGACACATAGTATGCAGCACGAGTTTTCGAGTGTTCGATGCTTTTTAAAAATTCATTCTTTATTTTACAGAACTTCTTCTCAAGTACCAAATGGACAAACAAACGGTCAGCCTTCTGCCCCGAGGACTGACAAACCGCAGCAATTACTGCTACATCAACAGTATACTACAAGCGCTGCTCGCCTGCCCACCGTTTTACAATCTTCTGATGGCTTTACCGTATCCTAGAAACTCAGGAAAAAATTCATCCACTCCTCTAATCGATAATATGTGAGTAAGTTCGAGGATAAGCCCTAAAAGGCTCATCGGTCTACGGAGAACCATAAGAAACGTATAGCATCTATATGATAATTTTTTTTGTAATATGCAGGACGAGATTTGTTCGTGAATTCAGTCCCCTCGCGGACGGAGCTCGCATGCCCCGCAAGGATAGAAGCCAAAAGCGGGGCGAAGAGACCGCTGTCGATGTACAATTCGGCGTTGCCTTCGAGCCTTCCTATGTATATACAATGCTGAAAAACACATCGTGCGCCGGCGTTTTTTCCGTCGAAGGCCGCCAAGAGGATGCCGAAGAATTTCTCTCGTGTCTTCTGAATGGAATCAGTGATGAAATGCTCGAGGTAACAATTCTCAACCTTCTCTGCCATATTTTAATTAAATATCAGCGATATTGATACAAATATTTTATTATATTTTTCTAGCTTATGAAGTTAGTCAACGCAGAGTCTAGTGACACTGCGCCCGCTACTGCGGAACCTAATGCTAATCACAACAATGACGAAGAAGGATGGAAGGTATAATAAGAATTATTCAACAAATCGCAAAAAATCGAGAGAAAAATTATTCTCACGTTCATTTTGTTTTTTTTTAAAGGTAATGGGTCCAAAAAACAAAGGATCTATAACACGATGCACACAATTCGGTCGTACACCCTTGTCTGACATTTTCCGCGGACAGCTGAGGTCTCGAGTGATCCGAATTCAGGAAGAATCCACCGACAATGTTCAGCCATTTTTCACGTTGCAGTTGGATATTGAGGTAAGTTTGGAGTACAATCTTGGGGAAGCCAAATGTAAAATATGTACAAGTTGGGAACTATTTCTTTATATATTATCTGCAAATCAGCGATTCCTGACCAACTCGGAAAATATTTGGCGCTGATCGCTTCAGAGTCGACTCATGAATTTTAATATTATGTAGCAAGTGCTAAAAGAAAGTTTTTGTTGATTTTTATACCGAATAATTGTTTTTCATTTTTGCTCTGATTTTTCGTTTTGTGTATTTTTGAAGTTTATTTGAAAGTTCTAGATAATATAACGTAACATTTCTTTTAATTCGGGAGGTTTCAATTTATTCAAAGGACAAAAAGATCCAAATAAATGCACTAACATTAAACGCAATTGCGTATCGAAATTGATGAAAGTCGTTGATTTTTTTCGATTTTTTGTCTTCTTTTTGAGATTTTACAATAATATTCCAAATCGGAGACCATATCGAATGGGATAGGGATTAAATATTCGCCATATTGATAAAAAGTACCTCAACCACGTTATTGCAAAATCCTATGAATTTAACAAAATTTCAGAAAGCGGAATCGGTTGAAGGGGCCCTCGAGACTCTGTTTGGAAAAGATCGCGTCGAGGGAATGACCTGCAGCAAAACTAAACAACAAATCGAGGCGTGGAAACAGGTTTCCCTGGAGGAACTACCAGTTATTCTAATATTACACTTGAAGTGGTTCGACTACAAGCTCGACGGTTGTTCGAAAATTGTAAAGCGCGTAGGATTTCCCATAGATTTGAAACTAGATCCAAGTAAGTACTTGACTATCTACATTATAGAATAAAATCGTATTTTAAATACTTTTGTAACTGATCAACTCTCGATTATGACACCTATTTAATATTAGAATCCATTGCGAAACAATAATTTATATAACTTATTAATAATTATAGCAGAAATATGAAAATTTTAGGTTTTGCATAATAATTCGTTACGAAAGTGTTTGAAATACATTTTCACTGAATAAATACCCATTTCTCTTTGGGATTATTTTGGAAATTGGAAGGGTTTATTAAACTGTACGCTGATGTTATGCTGTTTTCTGCAGAAAAACTGTTGTCTCCAAACGTTGGAAAAAAACTGATGCGCAAACAAAATCAATATAAACTGTTTGCCGTGACTTACCACGACGGAAAGGAAGCGAGCAAAGGCCACTACGTCACAGATGCCTTCCACGTCGGGTATGGAGCCTGGGTTCGATACGACGACAGTTCCGTCAAAGGCATTTATGAGATGGACGTGTTGAATCCATCCCCACCCCGAGTACCATATTTGCTTTATTACAGAAGATGCGACACGATTGGAAATAATCCACCAAATACCCCTAGAACACGTTGAGAGTAGACGATAGTTGACAGTATACGTATAAAACGGATAAGTTTGTTTTTATAATAAAAAAAAAGAAAAGAAAAATAATATACGCGCGATACATTTTTACATTTTCAAACATCTAAATTCATGTTTCGTATGCGCATAAGGGGGAATCGCCGACTCGTCGGCGTCGAAATATATTGAGAATAAAAAAAAGAGAGTCTATAATCTTCGCTCTACTCGGTTCGAGTCATCATACTTTTGTTGACTAGGCGTGTAATATGAATTGTTACAAGTGCTATGTGCCTCATTTTTAGTATATGAAATAAAGATAGCATTACTATTTCCCACGATTCATTTCATTTACATTCCCAACCCCGTTATTCGATAACATTAAAAGTCGACTACGTCGCATTCTATCATCAGGCGTCCCTAATCTATGAGCTCCAAAAAAAAAATGCCCGTATTTCCTACTGATCAATTTCTGGTACATCCGATAAATTGCAGTAAATTACAATTGTCAAGATGTAATACATTATTGCTAAATAGTTCAATAATATAAAATGGCTTTCGCACACCATTTTATACCCGAGAATTTCTTTCGGCCTCTTGAATAATTAATAAATTAATTGATACACTTTTTATTTCTTATATATCTTATTGAGGGTGCTTATATCAACGAAAGTATTATCTTAAACAGTCCTTGACAAACATTGACAAATAATTCATTTGTGATTCTGATTTAAGGAAATCGAAGAAAATATAAAACTTTCACACATAATTTGCTATCCAATGAAAATTTTGCAGCTGTAATTCGGTATTTATAAGAAAATTAGCTGTACTTCTTCAAAATATTAAGTAAGTATTGTTTATAAGGGACACTCGGAATTTTTATAGCAAAAGTAAGGTAGCCAAACATCAACATTTAAAACTCATTTACTTCCACTTTTGTGTTCGTAAAATTGATTTATATTTCCCATTTATCGTGATGATTTAAGGTACGATTAAATGTCCAATTATAAGGTAGCCTTCACACATAATTCGCCACCTTACGAATATTGTTCGGCTTCAATTATTTATTCATAAGAGAAGTTACTCGATTTGCTCAACATTCTGAGCAAGTACTTGCATTCTCATTATCAATATTTAATATAGAATTACCTATATATTCAAACAAGTTAAAGTAGGCTCCACGTCCTTATATTTCGGATTTATATAATTTTAATATTGAATATAAATTACACTTAATCCAAGTAGCAATTTTTGTGTCGTTACGGAAAAGTTTCGAGTCTACTCAGTTTTTATCCGAGAACAAGATTTCTGATTTTTATCGCAGATGCAAAAGACAAAATCCAAACGTCGGCGATCAAAAGACATCCTTCGATTGGCGCCGAATTATTATTAATTCCCAAATATATAGACGCCAGATGTAACTAAATTTGCATCACTAGTCCTAAAGTTATCTTTCGAACATGGAATACCTTTCAGATAATATTCTGACGTACATATGTAACCCATTCGGATAACCTGGGATAACTTTTCCATAACAGCACAGAAATTGCTACTCGAGTCTATTCAGTTTTTATCCCAGAAGAAGATTTCTCATTTTTATCGCAGTTCCGGAATGCAAAGAACAAAATTCAAACGTCGGCGATCAAAAGACATCCTTCGATTGGCGCCGAATTATTATTAATTCCCAACTATATAGATGCCAGATGTAACTAAAGTTGCATCACTAGTCCTAAATTTATCTTTCGAACATGGAATATCTTTCGGATAACATTCTGGCGGACGTATGTACTCCATTCGGATAACTTTTCCGTAACAGCCCACAAATTGCTACTCTAGTCTACTCAGTTTTTATCCCAGAAGAAGATGTCTCATTTATATTGCAGTTCCGGAATGCAAAGGACAAAATCCAAAAGTCGTCAATCAAAAGACATCCTTCGATTGGCGCCGAATTAAAATCCCGGTCTCAAAGGATATCCGGCGCAGAGGCGACACTCTGATTGGTTGCCGTAGCTTCGTGTTGACGGTGCGCACGGGTGGCGCGTCGCGGCAATGAAATTCCCAAGAATCGGCCATTTTGCCGTGACGCTTTACAGGGTATACGGTCGTTCCGTTTCCTACTAAAGCAAAATGAAGTAAGTCATGCGACGAGTGAATCCAAAGAAATCCAAATATCGCGTTGCCATCCCCATGCATTTCGCGGATATTTTTTACAGTGATTATGTCGAGCTTACGTGGTGTAATAATATTTCAATCTTTCCAGGATCGGGCTTTGCGCTTACAGCGGATACAAAATTTATCCGGGCCATGGCAAGACCATGGTCAAAGTTGACGGAAAGGTATGTCTTTCACACGAATTCATCAATCTTTTTCCTTTGATTCTCAGTGCAAAGTAGTTACTTCCTTCAGGAGATACTTAAGCTTTGATTTACAAGCTTTGATTAGAGAGGTTAGGATGCTCAAAAATGTGGGCAACAATGAGAGCAACGTGCTCCTAACGCTCCAATGTGACAACACAGCCGTCACTCTTAACCCTTTACGTTCCTTCTTCCAGACATTCACTTTCCTCAACTCAAAATGCGAGGCTGCTCATCTGATGAAGCGCAACCCCAGGAAAGTGACATGGACCGTCCTGTACAGGTAAAAACAGTGTTTATTACATATCCTGCGACCACTTGTGAAGTATCGCATGCACTTTTGCTTCACCTATGGAAAAAGTGTCGTTTCGTTTTTTTTTGTCTGCTAAGAGAAGATTGTTTGTTATCCGTATACGTATTCCAGGCGCAAGCACAAAAAGGGCCAAGAAGAAGAGCAGGCTAAGAGGAGAACGCGTCGGGCGCAGAAGTTCAACCGCGCCATCGTCGGCGCTTCCCTCTCTGATATCTTGGCCAAGCGTAACATGAAACCAGAAATCCGCAAGGCACAGAGAGAACAAGCGATCAAGTAAGCAACAGCATTTTGATTTATTCACACGCGAATTACTAAAACTCGATAGAAATATTAAATGTATTTGTTGACAATGTTTTATCTACTAGCGATGCTAAAATAATTTCCCAGCAGCATTAAATTAATTCATTCACGATACTTTACTTATCGACTAGCAATAATTTATGAATTTTTCACAACGATCCTCAAAGTTGAGGTATCTGAAAAAATTGTTAGACATCTGTTCCTCTGACCCGACTCATCATTGTCGAGTTAGATTTCAGAATGTCTTAGAGTAAGCGAAAAAGGGCTGCTTCACCCAGAATTGAACTCTGCCATTACACTGTCTGGCTTTGCGGGTCCTTACAAAAAAATTGAAACTACAAAAAAGTGTCTATCGAAAGTACGGTATTTTTGATCAACGAAAGCAAAGCTTATACAAATTTTTGTTTTTGTGTTTAGGGCCGCGAAGGAACAGAAAAAGGCGGCGAAGGCAACCAAGAAGGCCGCCGCGCCACCCAAGGCAAAACCAGCAGCCAAACAAAAGGCCGCCAAAGTGACGCAAAAGGCCGCCCCCCGCGTTGGAGGAAAGCGATAAACTTACTGTGAAAATCTGAAAAAAGAAAAAACAAAAATAAAGTGATATTCACTTTAGCAAACGAATAACTTTTTCCGTGTCTGTCGAAGAAACGGAGACACGTGATCTATTTTTATCCTTCAGGTATTTATCCTTCCTACGTTCCATTATCGCGTATTTACGATGAAACGCGATAAAACGTGTTTCACCTTGTTAAACGCTTCTTTGAATCGTTTTATTCATTCTTAGTCATATAAATGTTTGGTTTAATTTACAAGCATTTTGTAGGCGGGTAAAATGCATATATACAAATATTTTTTATAACAAATTATTTGAAAGGAGTTGGATGAATTGGCGATGAAAAGATTTTCTGTCGTTACTGCTTCGGCTGGTCGAGCTCCTTCTTCAGTATGGACAATTTCGTGAGCGCTGTGTCGCGCCAGGCTCGTCGCTCCTGAAGTTTGTCCAGAGGGCAAATAGCGTTTAACTGATTGCTGATTTCCTCGGCCATTGGCCCTTCGAATTTCGGCGTTGGTCCAAAGGTCTGGCTCACGTTGTAAATGCTCTTGGAATAAGACTCGCAATACTTCTTCATGCCTAAAATGTTTTAATTACAAAGTTATTCTGCTCGTTCCTCCCAAAAATGTAAACTGATAGCGACGAATTAGCAGAATGTCGGCGAGCTTATTACTTTTTAGGGACGGCGGGTGAAGGAGGGGATCGGTTTATTTTAAGTGATCACGAAAAATTTGAGTCGAAATCGAGGCGGAAATATAAAAGCAACAAAGCTTCCTGCATACAATGTCCATTTTTTTAAATTGCTTTGGCTTCTAGGATTTTTAAATCGATTCGAATAATCATGGAAATTTAAGTTGTTTTGGTTTAAGTGCGGATTATTGACAAAATTATCCATTATTTTTTTTTATATATCTATTAACAGATATTTTTTTATATGCACTATGTGAGTGTTTAAATCGGGACCGTGAAAGTATTGAATAAGAAACAAAAAACTCGAATGCTATTTTTGCTCACAGTTTTTGAACAATTTTTCGTCGTTGCATTTTACTCAATCGCCCTTACTTTTCCAGGCTGATATGCCACGTCTTAATGAAAAGCTATTTAGAAAATCGGTGCGTCGATGACCAAGATTACAAACGTACCTTCAGCATTGAGATGAGCAGCTTCGAAAGCGCCCAAAAAGGCATAACGCATACCGAGTCCCTCGCTCATTACTATGTCGACATCCTTGACGCTGAGATAGCCGTCAGCCACTAATCGCCAGGCTTCGTTGAGAATTGCGTATCTATAATTAATTTCAAGACCGTAATATACGGAAGTGCATACATCGAAGCTTTCCAAGGCGTATTTATCTAGGAAACGTACTGAATTCTATTGAGTGCAAATCCGTCGAGCTCTCGTTTCAAAACGACTGGAGCCTGTCCGATTTCCTTCATAATAGCCTCCGTCTGAGCTGGAATTTCGTCTCTCGTCCACGGACTCGGTACTATTTCAACCAGCGGCACGTAATACGGCGGATTTACCTAAAAATTCAATAACGCGTAACATTAACAATCACCCGACGATTTCGAATCGCGCTAAATTTCCTATCGTTTCTCAACCACTTGTCGTCAGGGTTATCGGCTTATCTTGTGCGTAACAAACACGAGCTTCCCGAGTCTCTATATATGTGAGCGTAAAACTAGACAACGCCAACGAGAGGAATGAGAGAAATGATTGCGTAAGATAATAATTGAGTAACAAATACGGAACTTAGTAGTAAACACTTTAGTCGATATTGGAGGGAATGAAGATGATACTCACGGGATGTGAAACGATCACCTGATCGCGGTGCACGAGTTTTTCGCTGAACAAGGAAGGTTTGAACGTCGAAGTCGACGACGATAGGATAGTTCGCTTGTCGACAACTTTGTCCAATTGCTCGTAAAGTTTTTTCTTCAGATCAAGATTTTCCGGCACACATTCCTGGATGAGTTTCGCATTTTTTACCGTCTCCTCCAAGCTCAATGAACCTGAAGCAAAATCGCCATTACGTTTTAAAGAGCTGTGGATATTCGCTGATTTATAGACAATTTAGTAACATACGATTTCCAAAAAATTATGTGGCGCACAAAAAGTATAACGTGCAAGGCTTTATTTGATAGACGTTTTATTCTATGACATCCAAAGAGGACCTCATACTAAAGATAATTTTTAAAAATCCCTACGCTGAAGAGATCCTTAAAAAAATGAGAAATGGATCATTCGGCCGGATATTTCGTACATGTTTTGTACACCTAATTGATGACTTTTCGAAATCGTTATCTTATCTTCAGTAGAAAAAAAAAGGGTTGTTATCCACTTGCCCTTTATGAGCGCAAATTGCTGGTCAGCAGTAAGCGAACCGCGAAGAAGTCCACCGGCTTCAAGGCGCTTGAGTTGTTGTTGAATATCCTCTAATGCCTTGGTTATTTGATCTTGTACGATATCGTAAATGGTGACATGATAACCGACACTTGCAAAAAGCATGGCCCAACTGCGTCCGATCAAACCGCTGCGGAAAATTCATGTAAATTACACTCCGAAGGTTTAGCATTAATCAAAATTTTCCACTTCGTCTAACGCACTCATATCCAATATTAGAGTCTCTATTGTTGCCGCTAATGCTACATCCGTTTTCTTACCTTCCAATTATACCAATTTTTTCATTTTTCGTCGCCATGGTTTATTTATTAATGTGTAACTCCTAAGCGAAAATAACTGGCAAGACCAAAATTGGAGCGTACAAGAGGAAATACGCGATTGTACTGAGGTTTCCACGCGTCGATGGCCTTTATATAGGTTTAAACAGCTCCCCACCTTATCGCATCGACATCGGCGGCTTTCACTGCTTTCGTGCACTACTCAGCGCGCGCAACTGGACATATATTCTTCTTGCTAGTTATCTTACTTATTTACAGTGATTTCCTCTAGTTAAACTGAGTGTGCGTTTCATGTATAAAGGTGTAAACGAAGTATATACTAAGTCGACACTTAGGCATATCCGAAACCGTCCAGAAAACTGAATTCATTTTTATTGTCCGCAAATTAATGCCATTATTTTCTCTGTCTAAAAAATCATTGTAAATTATGAGCACAGTTTTGCCGACAAAAACACTTGGCAATGAAAGTATAAGTAACAAGTGCGGTACAATTTCGTTATATTCTGTAGACCTAGCCAAATAATAAATTACATTTGTAATAATTATAGAAGATTATTCAAGTTTTCAATTTACTGTAACTTTGGATCGATGCTAAAACGGTATCGATCAGAGATTAATTTTTAAATCGCATAGCAATTTTGAAGTAGGAAAATATTGAATTTTTTATGTTTACGGTTATTTTTTGCAAATAGATGGATTTATGGGTTTCTCTGTCCAACATATTTATAGGACACATATTTGTATATTGTATAAGTATCAGTTTCCCCCCGAAATTCAATTCACTCCAGAGACAGACATACTTGTAATAAAAATTCAATTATTCAAAATTCCTCAAAACAGAAACGACTATGAATAAACCTTGTGCAACAATTGAGATTCTGAGATGTATGCATTCTTATAAAACATTTACAATAATTATTATGATTTAATGGAATAGAATCCATAATTGTTCAGTAACCAGAGTATTCACATAGCTGTATCACGATTCCCGTGCCCATTTCTACCTGAAAGTCCACGTATTTTAAAAAATGTATGCATCGGAAAGCCCTGTATATTGTTTGAACTAGTTGCGCCATTTCTAGAGTGGTTTTAGCCCTCGTGGAACCGATGCGACTAGTCATTCAGAAGTCGCAGTCGCACTAGAGTTACATGAAGATCGAATGATAGTTGCGCAACTACATTGTAAACGAAAAAGCGATCGATCTCTATTTACAATGTTTTGATTCTCGGGAAAGTCTCATTTGACGCTGACTAACGACCTTCCGTTGGCTATAAAATGACATTAATAATTTAACGGATCGAGTTGAAGTCGCAATTTTTATAATCTATAACAGTACCCTAAAAAAACGTGCCGTCGTGTCCGTGACGACGTGTCGGTACGGTGTAGTTATGTGCAACCGAATGTGACGACACTGTGACGGTACAGCGTGCCGAATGCGGAATTGTGCCCGCACGGTGTCGACACACCGTGTAGGTCTCTAGCGGCACGATGTACCGAAATCGTAGAGTCACAGTGCCGGATTCTGCGCGTTGTGCCATCGGATTGCCGGCACAATGCTGTTACATACGGTTGCACGTTACTGCAATGTGCCGACAGGCCGTGCCGTACCTGTCGCCACCGTGCCGCCACACTGTCGTCACATCCATTCGCACATAACTACCGGTGTTAACGCTCAGTGATACACCGGTGAAAATGTCTTCGCCCAATGTTAAACGCCTATAGGGCTGTCTCTCTCACACCTCACCCACTTTTTGGTTTATCGATTCTCCTAACTGAATGGCTTTGATTATCAAAATGCCCGAAGCTTAGTCCATTTGTGCAATACTTCCGCACATTATGTAAAAATTTGAGCTATTTCTGTCGAGTATTATGCGAGAAAATAGGTTTGAAAATTTTTGAAAGTGGCGAGGGAAGTACCACACCACTGTCTCTTAAGGAGGGGAGAGGGCTTCACGCTTTGTCAAATCATTGCTAAATTTTTAACTGCGTTCTTACGATTTCTGACAATTTAATAAAATGTTCCAAGGTGTTACTCATTGCACTACTACGCACTAGTTCAATGTACAAACACGTTCACAGCTTTGATAAGAAAAGTGAATCGATTGTTATCTGCAGTCTGATTTCGTGTTTTCTCATCCAATTTTTCAAAGGCGCAAACTATAATATTTTTCTAATTACGACGAGCAATAGCTCATTTGGTTTACTGAGAAATGCTTTATCAATTGACCGTTTGGATTTTTGATAGTATTTATAGTCCGAAAGCTAGAACCGTTTTTGATTATTCTATCCTAACCTACAATCGGACATGAACAATTAATTGAACAATTAACGATCTTTCAATAATCAAAATGAGCTATTATTCGTCATAATTAGACTATTATTGATTCCTTTTTACAAACCGCTCGAAGAAACACAACATTGCGAGCATTTGCATCCATGACTCGTATTTTTATTCGAATTACGATTGTAAATGTATGTACGTTTATATAAAAAATGAAATCTACTAAACGAAAAATTGTAAAACTGCTTTTTAAAAACACTGATTTAAATAGTGTGAGGCGCCCTACATAAAAAACCCAACTACCCTAAAATTCAAAGTTACCGATCGGCAATTGTATGTCCCCAACGACCACTCAAAAAATGCTTATTATATAATTATCAAATGACCGCGCGTCAATTTGTCGTGTTATCATCGTAATGCACCTGCAGCTCCGCAAAATATCCTCTATACATCAAAACCTCCAAATTCATCGAAACATTTCTAGCGACTGAAGTTCTCGACTCTGAAATCCTGAGACCATGCAAACATTGAAGAGTCGTCAGCTTCGGGATTTCCCGAGAAGTCTCCCACCTCGACTTTGACCATATTTATTGTTAATACATATAGCTATTGCTATTGTAATAAGTGGGAAATTTACTGGCGATGGTGTACCATACAAAATATATAGGTATAGACTTCCGATGCTAATGTCACGTCTGCTGTGTAGTATACTCTAAAATTATATATATATATTTCAGACAAGAATCTGCTAAAACAGCAACTTCAATATTATTTTTCATTATCAAAATACATTCGAAAGAATATTTCAATAGGTATTTTGAATCGAGATTTTTATTATCTTTATGATTCCATAATTAAAACGTATTTTCAATGAAATTCTAATTTTAAGTTTATTTTCCCGTGAAAACTATATTTTATAAACAAAAAATTGTCAATTTCATTGAAGAGAGCTTGAAAAACTATGCAAAAAACGCACCTAACATCAATCCAAACGTTGCCACACACTCACATTATCCCCTGTCGGACGTATAATCGTCACCCTGTATATCATTGAAGTGTAGAAGGAGAGGGAATGAATGACATCAGCTGCTGCGGGTATCACAGCGGGGAAATCCACTTGGACGAAGCGCAATTGGTTGTATCGTTAAACGCTCGACACGGGGAAGAACCTAGGATTCTCGTTATCGGCCTTCAAGCTGACGTGCTCAGGAGCGATCAATCTCATTCGTGTATGGTGAGTGTGATCAAAAACTGCGTACAAGTAAGCGCGTGCACTCTAAGTTGCAGTGTTGTGCACGGGATATTTCTTTTTATTTACCGCGCAGTGCATACAATACGACTTTGCACCGTTGGAGATAGAACTGTTAGCATTCCGCGTGTTTTGCGACTAAATTTGTAAAAGAAATAAAAAAACGAGGCTTGTGAAGTCTTGCGGTTAAACAATTCGATTTAACGTGATTACCATCGAAGCGTAGAATCGAGAAAAGGAAAAAAAAGAATGCCAGAAGTGGAAGAACATGATATTTTGCAAAGGGCTTTCGCTGATGTGTTTTACAGTCCCCACAGAAATGGTAATGAGTTTCCTCATCTTCGTACCATTGTCAACACTGTTTTAAGAACAATTGGCATCATTGACATTAGAATTTGACTTTGAGCTTATACTAAAGTTTTTGCGAATGCAATTTTTGGGGAAATGTTTATTTATTTCTCGTTTATTTGTCGTTGAAGATGTCACAGCCGTCAGGAACGTTCCTACAATGGAAGGATACAACACCAGTATGATGGACTCGCAGAGTATGAGTAGCGTTTCCACACCAATGTCCACGACAATGTCCCCTCGGGGGGAAGATTCGACATCCAATATGTTCAATATGAATGATGAAAGCTTCATGAATCTCTCAGGTACGGCTTGTACATCTTGAGTAATTGTGTCTGGTTCTTGTGGCTGTTGCATTTAATTCACCGCATTTTTAAATGTTCTCTTAGCCATGGAGATGCCATCGCCGCACATCGAAATATTGG
Organism: Clistopyga incitator; assembly: GCA_947507545.1. Lineage (NCBI taxonomy): Eukaryota > Metazoa > Arthropoda > Insecta > Hymenoptera > Ichneumonidae > Clistopyga > Clistopyga incitator. The sequence goes on from OX382175.1 coordinate 6,059,405, forward strand.
ACCAACCTGTAGATAAATTCAGATTTAGGTACAAATCGGAGATGATGGGCACTCATGGGTGCTTATCCAGCGCCAGTACCACTTCCAGAAGAAAGAGACAGGCACCAACAGTAAAAGTATGGTTTAAATCATTTTTCTATTTGTCCACCACAAAATGTGTTGTATAGTTTAGTTATATTATACTGAATTGCTGGCATTATACTGTGAAATTTTCTATAGCCGTTATATCATTGTTGATTATGTTGTTGCAGTTGGTTAACTTTGTGGGGCAAAAAGCGAGAATACGTTGCACACTTGTGAATTCAGAGCCGAGTAGAAGAATTCCTCACGCCCATCACTTGGTTAAACGAGAGGGCAGTGATGAAAACGATGCGCCATATGAAATTGAAGTATCTGTAGATAACGATTTCACAGCGCAGTATGTGTCCTTTTGTTTTTTGCGTATTTATATTTTCTATTTCGCCAATGGCTATGAAGAATAATTATAGCGGAATTGCAGATTTCACGGCATGGGTATAATTCATACAGCAAAGAAACACATTCAGACCGAGCTCGTGAAGAAAATGCGGATGGAAATGCTCGAGAAGCGAAAGAGCAGAAACGCGAATATAAGGAACCTGACTGTGTGTGAGGAAACTCAGGTATTTGTCTCAAAAATTAATTGAGTAATTGCTCGGACGTAGTTCTACCAGATTTGTGGAATAATAATAAACCTTTCATGGATTCTTAGATAAAAATGGACGCAGACAATGCACAGAAGTCCATGAACTTGAATAGCGTTGCGCTCTGCTTTGAAGCTTTCGTCGAAGACAAAAATGGGATTCTACAATCTATTACAGATCGGGTTTACTCGAATCCTATTAACAATCTTAGTAAGCTTTTTATTCATGCAGTTTTGCGAACATTTGGTTGAATTTCATTATTAACGTCTAATTTCATTGCAGAAAGTGCCTTGACCGGAGAATTGAAAATCTGCCGGATCGACAAGTACTCGAGTTCCTGCGATGGAGGAGAGGAAGTTTTTATGCTCGTCGAGAAAGTTGGAAAAAGTAAGGAATTGGCTAATTAAGGAATATGGAAAATACAGGGGTTTCTCTTTGAAATCCACGAATCCAACGATGTTAACAGAAAATGTAGCGCTTCACAATTAACTACTCGGTTGATTGTGATTTTTGGTTAAAGTATTTCCAACTATATTCGAGAGTGGGGGACAATATGTTGGAGTTATTTTTTTCTTGAAGAAATTCTCTGTAAATTTACAGTCTGAGAAAAAATTGATAAACATAATTGAATAATTGTTCGTTTTCTTTCACGTAGAAAATATAAAAGTCAAGTTTTTCGAGACTGATGAGAACGATCACGAGATTTGGCAGGGATATGGACGTTTTTCGGAATTGGATGTCCATCATCAATATGCCATTGTTTTTAGGTGAGCAAAAATTAAACGAAAGTGTATTTAATTTCCATTGTTTGAGGCTTATTAAATGTCTCTACGTATTTTGGCTTTCCACAGAACTCCTCCGTATAAAGATCTTAATATTACGGAGCCTAAAGAAGTGTACATAAAATTGGAGCGACCAAGCGACGGGGATAGCTCTGATCCTATCAAGTTCACGTACAAACCAACTGATTGTTTAATGAGTGAGTTCGAATTTTCATTGCAAATTCTTATCCCATTTTGAACACCTTCCAGATAAAATCCAATAATTGTCGATATTTAATTTGAATCTTGACCGCTTTCAGATAAAAAACGTCCTCGTATTTCGAATTCGGGAAGCTGGGAGTTTCAAAAAACGAGACCAGACAATAATGTGAACAATTATCAAATGATGTCGAACAGGTCTTCGAATTCTTCGCAAGACCTCGCAAGACTGATATACGAAACAAGCTACGTGCAATCTGACGAATTTAAAAAGTTTCTTCAATTAGTAGACCTCGAAGGTACGCTTTATTTATTTATTGATTATTCATTATTATTTAACTGTATTATAGTGGTTTATATATTTGTTAAGTGGGCAACAAAACAAGATAATTCTTGACGTATAAACTTCGAAAACTTTGAAATATATTTTTTTATGTGCGAGAAAAAAGTTTCTCCACGGGGAAACAAAAATGAAGAATGCTTCAAGTAAATAAATTTGTTCGGTTATTAGGGTATGTTGACGCTCTGGCAAATGACGATGATCAAATGTTAACTACGGACGGAGCGTCCACAAGCCAGGTAAATAAAGCTTAACAAAACGCGTATAACGAATGTTTAAAAATCCAGATTTGTTATTAAAGCGATGTTCTGATTTAAAGCATCAACCGAGCTTTGCTGAAACTTTGATTCGTGAAACCATGAAAAGAATACAAAGAGAGCCTTCAAGGGCTAAAGAGCTCTTCACAAAAATGTTTGACGAGCGGACGACGTACGGCGATACGCCTCTGCACTCAGCTCTTCGTCATGGGCAACGCGACATCGTCAAGCATATCCTTATGCTTGCAGCCAGCGACCCAGACTTGAAGTATCTGGTTCATCTGAAAAACAGTTCGGGCAAGGTACGATGAATAACACATAATACATACCGACGTACACAAAAAAAAAAACCTTAAAAATGGTGCAATTGAAGAATATGGCACACGCCATCTAGAATTCTTTAGATAACTTTACGCACCAGATGCGTACGTAAAATTATCTACGTTTATGTCAGCATAATGCGCCATCTTACGCACGCTTTGCAGGCACGTAATGTGCGACTTTATGTGCATGAGTTACAAAAAGTATTTTAATTATTAGCTTGAACATATTTATTATTATCTAGTGGTTTATTTAGACATCGATAAATGTTCATCATTGAATTGTATTGTATAGGCATAGGATTTGTGGCGTATATTAATCACGAATAATCTTATAATTACAGACCCCTTTGCATTATGCTGTTTTACTCAACGAACCCGAAGTCGTGAACGCGTTACTCGCGCTGGGAGCAGATGCGAACGAATGCGACGATCGTGACTTCTATCCGCTCCACGCTGCAGTCAAGAGTACGTTTAGATTGAACTTGAATATTCAACAGGAGTTCCAGCGTTATATGCTGTTATTTGATTGTGGACTTTGAATGCGAAAATACTTATAAATGAATGCTATAGGACCAGAATCCGGCGCTTGCGTTGATGCCCTACTATCCAAAGAGTTAAAAATTAATGCTCGAGACGAGGCAGGCTGGACGCCGCTTCATCTAGCAGTTGAAGCTGGCTCGTTCCACGCCGTTCGTTCTCTTATCAAAGCTGGTGCGGATGTTAATCAAACGGAAATTTCTTACGGACGTACGGCTCTTCACATCGCTGTTGAAAACAGCCATGTCGATATTGTCAAGTACCTCGTGGAAAAAGTACCTATATTTTGGCCTTTCGTCGTTCTTTCTAGTTGAAATTATACTGATGATTGTTTATTTTGTCTGTTTAGACTAAAATAAATGTCAACCAGATGAATCTGGGTGGCAATACAGCATTGCACAGTGCAGTTGTCAACCCGTCAGCGCTTGCTAAAGAAATGTGCAAGATTCTACTAGATCACGGTGCAAATCCGTACATACCAAATCATATCCGAGATTCGGCAGAGGTAATTATTACCGATTTGCAAAAACGCCGATTGGTAGGCCACTAGTTTCTCACTTGTGGTTTGACCTCTTAGATTTCACAGCATCGGTAACTCATCCAAATAATCATAAACTTATTGAAACATAATGCGTCAGTCATTTTTATAAATTCATAGCATTTGGGCTGAATAATGTAAAGATTTGTGCAAACGGTATATTCCAATTTTCACGGCATTTAAAAATGACAATGAGACCAATGAAAATTCATTCATTCCAGGGCGACGAGAAGGAATTAGCCATCAGCGTGAAAGAAGAGCCCGATGATGACGATATGCATCAAGAAGCTGGTCAAACCTCTATCGATCTAGCCTCGAACAAACCGGAGGTAAAAATTACAAATTTCATCAAAAATCTTTTGTTTCTTCATTCTTTTGAGACGCTGAAATTTATATTCCCAGCTTCTGCGCTTGTTTAATGAAGTTTCCAAAGGTCAGAGTTCATTCAATAGCGAAACTGTTACAATAAAAGAAGAAGTTACCGAGGAGGACACACTCACGAGCTGCTTAGACACCTCTACGCTCACGGCACTCGCCGCAATTCTCGATAAACATCGAACCTGGGAAAAACTCGCGAAGCATTTACAGTGCGAGTATCTTTTGAGTACCTTGGACACGTCGAAATCAAGTCCATCTTTGATGATTCTCAATTACGCGGACGTACGTTTTGTAATTCATTAGGTGAGTCTACTGTGTTTTTTCAATTAATACATATTTTATTTTCAGGTACAAGGCACTTTGACAATGAATAATCTGATGGACTCTCTGACCAAGATTGGCGAGACAGAGGGCGCTGCGTTTATAAAGAAAATTATGGATAAACGCAGTGAGATCTGAAATTGTAAATGACAACTGATTTGTCTCTGATGCAATGATCGATACTGACATGGATTTACATACATATACATTTGTAACTAGTTACTTTAAGGTTATAATAAAAGGGATAGTTTAAGATTGGTTTCATTGTGTATTAGCTTATATCTGCTATCGGCATCCGAAAATTCTGAACGCTTGATTGGTGCTGAGCGTGTCCGATGAACGCGACGAAAAGTCTGAGGGCGAGATACGGTGAATAATGAAGAAATGGAGATACGAATGAATGCTAGATGGAGTTTTAAGCTCGTTCTTGTAACGCATTCGTCACGTTACCATTGTTTTAGCGCGGCTTATTCATAAGATAATTTGCAAGAATCATCTCATTAGCATGTACAGGCACTTCCGTGTACCCTATAAGAAAGTGTAAACTACTGATGTGATTTCGCGCAGTTTATTATATACATTTCGTGGTTTTCTTAAGATCGCGCATAGTTTAAAACCATTGAGGATGAGGTTCTCACGGCCATGGTTAAACGTGCCAGCGCACGCTATGTATACATGCATATTATTTCTATAGCAGTGAAATGACAAAACCCGTTATACAAGGCCGCATTCTGCGCTGCCTCAGGCCGCTCTGCCACGCTGGAGATATACATAGATATTTGTGGTTACTCAGATACTACTATTGAAGCCCAATAAGCATGCAAGAATTCAAACACAAGAATGAAGCTATATAGTTGTACAATATATAATGCGACGAGCTCTTCGATTGAATTATCCTCTCGCATACCTATCGCATCGCTAACCCATTTTTCTCCAACCTTGCGTACTTTTATCCAAGAAAATTTTAATTTGCGATATTCAACACGACCCTAAGCTGACGAAGTAACGCCGAATGCGCTGTTTTCTTGTGGCTGCCGTTAGTGCGATGCAGCGACTGATATTGCCCAATTATTACAATCCGCCGAAGAAACAAGTTGAGATTTTTCAATCTTCTGAGCTAAGTCCGAAGAATCGATCGACCGAAATTCATAAGAATCGATCCGATGGAGCAATAACTTGGAGTTTCAATCGGGGGTTCAATTTTTGTCCATTTCATTGGTTTTAATAGGATCTTCCAATCAGTGAGGATAAAAGTGGCAAATATGGTGTGTTGTAATTCATCATGAGAAATCGGAAAAATTCACAACTTTGTACACTCACTCGTGTTGATATCAGGGAGTTAATTTAGGTGTTAAAACATTACCCGACCTTTCTTGTTTTTCAGTCATGACCTGCAATCATTTAATCATTAAAAGAGGCGATTATCTATACTCAAAACTCGTTTCCAGAGATTTCTGCAACGCACATCATGTATAGTGGGCACACTTAACTCTAAAGGTAGCTAAAACCTGGAATCCCTAGTTGTAGACTCCCTGATGTTCGCTAACACGGGCGACCTTTTTACCTTACAATTTCGTTGCGATTATTAAATTTAATTGATTTTCATCAACTTAGTAAAGCCTGTCACATAAATGTGGCTCACAGGTAATATGTAGACATTTAACGAGTAATAAAAAAGTATATGCACGAATATATTTCACTTGCATAACATTTCATTTCCGCATGTATTTTTCAACTTTGTAAAACATTCGTTTAATATGTTTTCATACGGGTATCAATCATAAATTATTGCAGGACATGTTCCGAATGTCCGAACATCAAAGTCTACGAAACATAGTCTAAATTTGATTACTTTAATGTTGTAAGATCCTTGCAATTAAAAGAAAACACACAGCGAAACGTGCGTGCTGCGCTGAAAAAAAAAACGTTCGATAGCGTGTAAAATCCTCTTACTCCTTATGACACACGCATATACACTCACACGCATACACGCACACTTGCTCACACTACCGAGACGATATAAGACTCCAACGATCTTAAGGTATCATAGGATCGCGGCTTCGATTATGTGAGACCGCGCGAGGCAGTGAAAGACCATAGAGAACACTCTCACACACTTTCAAAATACCTCTGATTTGATGAACCTTCAGGAAAGTCTCTCTCGCTCTCTCTCTTTATTTAGCGAACGTCTCTTTTTCTTCTGTCAATAATGGGTTCTCATCGACGCTGCAGTTCAGATTTTTCCACCTGTAACGAATGCAGCAGTGCCAGCAATTTCTTTGATGCGTTGGGCAGTCATAGACTTCATCACTCGGTTTAGCTGTTGCTCATTCGGTGCCTCACGTTCCCGCTCTGTTTTCATCACTGAAGCGTTTGCCATGTGGAATGGAATCTCGCTACATGGTATGGTCTTGTGATGCTGCGATCAGCCTCGTGTGGCCAGCCTTACCTGGAGTGTGGACTCTGTAGATGTGGGTATACATGAGATATACAATCCTGCTGGTGATGTGATGGTCGTTGCCTTACGCCGCGGAATCCCCGTTATGTTAAAGTCCGCGCGGCGAGCCGACGCAACTGAAGGAGGGGTTCGCGGTCTCTGAGTACTATGAGCGCAGCACGCACTCCAGGGAACATGAAGAGCACCGTCATCAACATCAGCCGCAGTAGCGAGCAAAAGTAGAATAGCACGAAATGAGATTTATTAGCTCGCCCCAACGACAGAAAGAGTATTAAACCGACCGTGGACATAAACATGAAAATTCAATGGCAATCAGTCTTACATAATAACCGAGATTAATAAAATGCAGTCATGCGATGGACTCTAACGCATGAGAATTAACCTGAATTTGAAAATTCGTTAAATTATTTAAGGTGTTTGTTAATTTTGCGGTAGAATTATTATCATGCAAAACCGATATTCTTAATATCATGTTTATTTATTATCGATTTCTTTTTATCGCACTGTCCTAAAAATCTGACCGATTCAAACTTTTGGTCGGAAAATCATGGGTAAATTTATTCTTAATAGGTGAAAGGCGATCGACGATTTAACTTTGTCAATCATGTGAAATCATTGGGAAAATCATTCGTCAGGCCCATGTCAAATATGTAAATAGCAATTGATCTTATATTCGAGATTAAAAAAAAACAAGTTAATTCACAATTCTATCACAGACATAAAAAATTCGCATTAAAAAGATTGAAATAACTTTAAGTGAAGTAAAAATCAAAAGTACAGCGCATGAGAGCTGGTTTCACTTCACGGAAATAGGGCAACAACAAAAAATCCGATAAAGTACCACGCAATTATAGTCAACTGCAAACCGATCTTCTTTGAGGGAAGTCGACCTTTACGTTGGATAATTCCGAAGTACTAGGCGGTCTTATTATATATTCATCATTTAGAAAATAGACTCCACTTTATCGTTAAAAAATTGTATAGAAAAGCAAACAAAAAAACAAAACTAAAATTGAGGTTGTAATGTAAGTACAAAACAGAAAAATGATAAAACAATGCAATTAACGAAACCATAAGAATAAAGAGGAATAACACCATTGATGATAAAAAGTAACAGTCGACGGTCTTGCTATTATCGGCACGAGGTGTAAGCGCTTGAAAACGATCTATGCTTTCGCATCGGCAGCTTCGACTCTCCTTCTCCGGAGAGAGAGAGAGACTCGCCTCGGCATACCGATTCTTTTTCACCTTCTCTCCCCCACCGCTCAGGTGTAACTCAGGTTCACTCGCTCGGTTCCAGCGAGTCAGCAGCAGCAGCAGCAGCCGCGAGAACTTACCAGCAGTCCTCTTCTTGCAGAGGAAGACAACGCGCGCTCCGATCTGAAGTAATAGCGATAGAAAAATAATTACTCGTGAGAATTTCAGTCAGTGACGTTGCCAGGATGACTTATAAACTTTCAAACGGATTCTGATCGGTTTGGTGAACGTTCAAGGCCTTCTCGTCGATGACGGTGAGATCGGATACAGCTGCAGTTGGGACCAACGTCACGATGTACCAAGTGTCTTAAGGTTTTATCATTGTGCTTCGAACGAAAGTGCGAGGGCGAAGAAATATTATCTGGACGAGAGAGAGAAGAAGTTTAACGCGATGGAAACTTTCGTGTCGTGAGTGATTCTCTTCTTCCCTTGGCTTTCTTCATCACCTGCTTCTTATTCTTCTTTTGTTTGTTACTACGATTATCGGTTTATTCACCTCTGCGGGACATCTAGATTGCCCCGGAGCGTCGTCACTTCTTCCCGTCTTCTTCGGTTCATTAATGCTGCTCTTCTATATATAGATAAGTCGTCGAGGAATGCGGTTTGTGCCGTCGTTATTAAATTTTCCATGAAGAAAATAAAGAACATTTTCCTTGATAATTTGCGTGTAGTCCTGCGAAGATCGTGAAAATTATGATGGAAGGATCTCGGTGGTGATATGAAAATAGGAGCAGTTGCAGAGCAATAGACAGATTTATGTGATACTAGAGATAAATTTGAATTATACCACGTGTTTCCACCATAAAGATTAATAGCCAAGGATTTCAAAAAAATAATCTGTCCATTGCTAATTTAAATCAAGTGTAATACTGTTCGTATGATCTTCAAACCCTTCTTGTTTTAAATTCAATAGTTTCATATTCACGTATTCATTCATTGAGAACGTTTTATATTTAGACTATTCTATCATTGCAGTAAGAAATTTATTAACATGTATTAACATTTTATTGAATCAAAAAGGAAGAAATATCCGCCATGAAAACGTTTAAAAATGTCATAAGACGAAAAATCGGTAACAAAAAGAAAATGATCGTTTAGTTTTCGTGTTTTAATTATCGAATCATTGTAATAACTGTAATAAAATGAGTAGTGACGTTTTTTTAAACTTATACCTGAAATACAATTATTGAATTGTTTGTGGAATAGATCGGCAAACACGTTGGAATAAACTCTTTTTCATGCTGTCATTGTTCAGTCCTTCTTAAAATTCCAAAGACATTTCATCTGAAGGTCAGAGTATCTAACGATGACATTACGTCGTTGCCGGCCAAGATCGAGATTAAGATCGGTACCTCGTCGATACCAGTTATGAATAATTCATCTAGTTGTACCTGAATTCGAAACAACGACTACAGATGTCATAGAATATCGGTTGAAAGGTTTTTAAAAATTGAGCGCCTCGAAGGAGTTTGCCACTGACAGATCGGTAGCATCTTTTGCTTTTTAGCCGATCCGAGGATTCCCCTTTCATGTAGATATCTTAGTCCCAACTACAAAAGTCCTTGAATGTCGGTTAGAAGATCGTCAAAAATTGAGTGGGTCGAATGTTGGGGCTCTGCAGCGTCAGATCAATGGCATCTTTTGCCATTTTGCCGATCCGAGGTTCCCGGTTTCGAAGAACCGTTATTCCGGCTGGTGTCGCTCTCTCTTTCTCTCTCTCTCTCTCGTTAAATACACTATATTGGTTCTGTGCCGATGGCGAAGAACAGTTCAGATACATCGAAGCATCTGATAGCCGCAAGAACGTTTTGCCGGCAGCGAAGGAAGCATCGGTATATGAATCGAGTGATCGGCATGCCACAGGACATTCGAATAACACTCTAATTCACTTTGCCCCTTTTCACCTGGTTCAATTTCATCAAAGATCGTGAATGTGTATTTTCTCGTAGTAACTTCAGCCATGTATAAGATCGGTATATTCATGTAGCCCGAACGTTGAATAATTGGAACGGGAATGCACCGATTTACGCTCGATTTAGAACTATTTGATTAAGCCTATCCGAGTGCAAACGATCTCGGAATTCAGGAAACACATTGCGTCGAATAAATTCCGCATGAGTGGTTGGCGCGGAGAATCCAACAGATTATTTATCTCTTGACTTTCGGTGTGAACTCTGATATTTCCATAAATGCGCGCTTAAAAGCGAGTCATAAATAGAGGATCAACATTTTTCCGCAGAATTCGCACAAATAAAATCGCCAGCAGCGAAGCGACGATGATGCTGTGTAAATTCTCACTGCACGCTACAGCAATTGCAGTTTCGAGAGTGAAATTACGTTGCACGTTGCTTCTCTCGAGAAAATAATTCGAGGATCAAAAAGAAATGAAAATTAGTCGGTGTTTGCAGGTGAAGTTGTCGGGCGTGTATGAGAGATGACTTTCTACAACGATAAAAGTGAATAAGTTATCGTATTATCGACTCTCTCGAAGCTGTGAACGATCACGTGCGGATTTCTTCGCTTCTTATTCTTTGCAGCTCTCGCATAAATAGCTCACGGATGATCGAGTATGAATAATTTTCAGAAGGATACCTTATGGAAATGTACGCACTGTGCTGCTAAGTGTAGTCATTCCAATCACGTGCAGATACCACAGTGAGAAAGTATATTTCGCGTTGCATTGGCGATGAAGCCGACGCAATGCGAAAGAGCTGGATGCTCGTGCATCCGAGAGCCTCAATCGAATATGGCACAAGTAAACACGCACTTGCTGCTGGTCATGCAAAATATATTTCGAATTATTGAAAGCCTCTCCGTTCTATATCCTTTCGATCTTATGCTATATTTATACAAGCCATTCCATGGTATTTCACACAATAAAAAACCGGGCTCAAAATTTTCTCTTGACTTTTTATCGCGTTGACGACATTGAGTGAATAATTTGTGATTTTTTAAAGGATTTCATTGTAACATGTGTTCGATTAATAGAATAATGAATATGAATAAATTAAATAAAATTGAGCGTCAAGCGGAAAAATCTCTCGTTTTATTGGAGTTTCCACTTGTTTTGGGTATTGTACTTTTTTACAGCTTTGATCGTTTAGAAACAATCGGCGAGAAATTAATGTTCTTATGTATGTTTCTATCATAACAAATAAATATGCTATATAAATAAAAATCGTAATGATTATCATATTTGAGTAAATGAATGAAAATATTTCTTGACACACGGATATGACGCTAAAATGGACGTTTTATGCTTTATGCACTTTGGTTTGAAACGAATTCGAACCAGACTCAACGAATTATGGGCATTGTTCATTTAAATATTCGAGCAAGTATAAAAAGGAGAGGCAAAGAAGAACCTTGCACATTGTTTCCTCATTAAATTTTGATCTTTACATAGCAACCTCTACGAGGAAGTATTGTAACTGATTTTGGCTTCCTCATAGAGGAAGCTTTGTGAAGAGCAAAATTTAATGAGTAATCAATATGCAGAGTTCTACTTTGCATCCTTGTTTTGAATGAATAAATAAATTACCGGCACATCTCATTTTTATTAGACACAATCTTTTGTTTTACTTTATTAACTTTTGCGGAGGTTATAGCGAAAATCTCTATTTTTTCAAATATTCAAAATGGTGTAAAATTTGAATGACTTTACCACCACCAAATTTAGTACACAGCAGCGCTGTATGTTATTTTCCGTTTGTAGAACATTTCAGTTAATTTTCTGAGATTCGACGTGATTTATAGCAACATTTTTATTTTCTACAAAAATTCAAAATCCTATAAAATCCGAACCGCTTTACCGATTTTGTCGAAATTCAATACTAAACAGCATTTAACGTGTCTCTAGTTATGAAGAACTATTTAGCCATATCGGCGAACTTTTACGAAAGGTAGAAAGTACACGACATTTTTCAAAAAAATTAAAAATTCCATAAAATCAGTATACATAGATATATTTTCTTCAAAATTTTCTCGACGTTTTAGGTCATTCTAAGCATACTGACATGGAAATTTCGAAAAAAAAAATTTGCATCAAAACAAACTATCCTCTACGAGGAAGCAAAAATGAAAACAATTTCTAGGTCAATGAAAAAAAAAGTTTTTTAATAGCTGAAGCTATGCAACAGCTTAAATCGAATTTTGTTTCGTTTCAAACCATATTAACAATTTTTTAATATTATTAAATCCAGTTTACACGGATGCCTCTAATAACATTCCAACAGTGCATACGGCATTCGTATGTAGCGGGAGAAAGTACGAATAAAGTGCGTGTTCTCCCAGCCCTATTGATGGATATGCCAGCGTCGTCACAGCTTTCGGGATTTTCTTTGCGTGATCATACACATTCCTCGCTTTTTCCAATTAGCAAGGCATATTAGGGGCCTACCTGTGAGGCTGCGTGGATAGCTTCCGGAGTCATGTATAGGATGCCTCTAGGCAACCGGTCGTGAGTAAGACGACGAGAGATTCTTTCCGAACTATAGAAAGGTAGGAAGCCGAGTCCGTGCTGATGCTACGAGGTGTTTCTACAGCTTCTACAAATATACTCATATACATGGGGCATTTCATACCAACTCGACCTGGGTCTAACCCTCGACCTCTTGAACTTCATTCCCGATTTTTTATGTTATTTTATGCTATTTCTGGACAGCAACCAAAATTTTCATTGCGTCTTTTTTAAAACGATTTATATACGTAAGATTATTCATAACGACAATATTGAAGGCCATTTTTTCAAAACCTGAAAAGATTCTCATAAATTCTGTATCAGATATCAATATTTTTAAGCTTAGATGCAAATTGGAGTTGGCTTCGCTTCTGGTTAAAACATTTTTCACCGGGATTTTTCGAGCTAACATTTTGTTTAAATACCAGACGAATCGCGCCCACAATCGAAAGTAGCTTAAATTTCTTTATTTTTAATACACGATTTTTGTGCATTTTGTGAGATTTTTGAGTTATGTCCTTCCATATGTTTAGTATAAATAATCATAAAGAACGCTCTGAAGAAATCTGAAAAAATTCTCCGAAGTCTGAAGTACATAGAAATATTCAAGCGAGAGTCTCGGTGAAAGGATTCTTATTCGCATCAAAATTTTTTCAATTTTCGTTTTGACAAAAAAAAATCATTAAAAATTCGACTTAAGCTTAAAAATATTGATATCTGATACAGGATTTATGAGATTTTTAGCAAATTAAAAAAAATGACTTAAAGCTTCCAAAGAAATGTAATAAAAATTGTGGCTAGTGTTTAAAGATAGAACAATACCATAAAAAGTCGGGGGTGTAATCCAAGAGGTCGAGGGTCGGACCCAGGTCGAATTGGTATGGAATGTCATATATATACACACGCTGGTGGGGCTCATCATTCATATTCGCGCTTATTGTTCTCTCACGCAGTTCCGACCATATTATTTCGAATACCGTCGACGGTAGCCCAGTTTTTCTTGTTGAAATCATTGCGAGGGAACGAATAATAGAAGTGACGACGGAGCCTCTTTCGAAATAGTTTTACATGCGTCGCGTACTGATCAAGTCGGTGTAAGTGGAGTGCCGAGAATGAATGGGCACATCTTGCGCAGGAGTGAGAAACTGAAAAGCGAAGAAAAAAAGAGAGGGACTTGCTAGAATGGAGATACAGAAGCGAGACCTTGATTTCACGTAAAACTCGTTGTGGACTCGTGTGTTTGACGTGCCCGGGAGGCGTTGTCACCCACGGTCTGACTACCGCCGCGAACTTGTTGCTGCGTAAAACAACTCGCCTCTTGCTGCTATACGCGCAGTGGCATTCATGCTGGCCAGGAATCTCTTTTGGTCATTTAAACGATATCTGACTTTCTAAAGATGTTCCATTTAGTGGAGACAGCGATTAGGATCTTTAAACGTCTCGATGATCTCACAAAGTTTTCTTGATTGCTAGGAGGTCGTTACTGTAATTACTATTATTATTTTGTCTTGTAACTAGTACTGATTTCTGGTTGTTGTCACATAAATGTTCCAAGGGGAACTTTGAATTTTTATTATTGGATGAATGCAATTAAAAAAAAAATTTCGCTGGATTTAACTATAACAATTGAGGGGGTTCCCATGTGGCCACAAATCGAAATGTGCACAATGAAATTGGGCACGAAAAAAATGTGCACAAAAAAAGGTGCATAAATACGGTTGTTCACAAAAACGTATGTGCACAATATGATTGTGTGAAAAACAAGGATGCAAAGTAGAACCTTGTACATTGCTTTCTCATTAAATTTTGCTCTTTACAAAGCAACCTCTACGAGGAAGTATTGTAATTGATTTTGGCTTCCTGATATAGGAAGCCTTGTAAAGAGCAAAATTTGATGAGGAAGCAATGTGCAACATTCCACTTTGCGTCCTTGTTTTGAATAAATAAATAAAACACCGGCACATATTATTTTTATTAGACACACCTTTTTGCCTTATTTTCTTAATTTTTGCGGAATTTATAGCGAAAATGCACATTTTGTCAAATATTGGAAATGGTGTAAAATTTGAACGACTTTACCGATCATCACCAAATTTGGTACACAGCAGGGCTGTAGGTTATTTTTCATTTGTAGAACATTTCAGTTGGTAAGTTGAGAATCGACGAATAATGAAACGTATTTCAATGAAAGAAAGGCTTTTAAACAATTCCCAAAACGTAAACGCCGTCGCCAAATTGTGCAATCGCCGTGCACGATTAAATTCTCCACGTCATAATTGAGCATGTTATTATTTGCAAATCTCAATAAACCCTGCATTTCATTAATCCCATAGGAGTACAGAATTTACTAATGAGTCCCATATAAATGTTGCAAGAAAACCCATGTATCACCCCAGTACTGAATTATCTGAGAGTTACTCCAGTAATCATGATATTGGTGTGATTCGTGGCTCCATTTCTTTCGGTACATGGGCCAAAAAAAAAAAAAATTTTAATATCATGAGCGGATAAACAAGTAATACATCTGTCAATGAATATCAGCTACTTTTATCGGACGCCCTCCCGTCAAGTCGAAGCGACACGATTACCGTAATATCTCTTTCCTTTTTTCAGATCAAAAATACTGAGTGCATTTTTACTCATCACATTGATCGGAGCTAGTCATGCCCAATGGCGACCATGTGTCGAGTTGAAGAGGGACCTCCACGTGCCCTGCAAGTGTTCCCTCGCTCCGGAAAACCCTCATGCACTGAGGATGAACTGCGACCGGGTCATCTTCACGAGGGACACAGTGGAGACTCTGAGGGACCAGCCAGTGATTTCCTTGAGTCAGAGGAACTGCGGTTACCAAAAATTGCCAGAGGACCTTTTGAATTCGGCTCTGGAACTGGAGAAGCTTGATCTCTCGGAAAATTCGATCTATCGTCTGATGGATCGTCTCTTGCACGCGCAATCTCGACTCCGTGAGCTCCGGCTGAGTGATAATTTGCTTGGCGACAATCTAAATCCGATATTCTCGAGCAACGAGTTTCGCGACATGGCTGAGCTACGGCTTCTCGATCTAAGAGCCAATGGCCTCCGCAGCATCGAGGAGGGAATCTTCAAGGGCTGCGGAAATCTCGAGGAACTTTATCTCGACGACAACAACCTTACCGCTGTGCCAGCGGACTCGTTGAAGGGACCGAGAGCTATGAGAGTTCTCTCGTTGGCCGGTAACAACATCGGTGAGTACTGCAATTACGTTTTTGCTTTTTTTTTTTTTTTTTTTCCCCTCGGATTCCAACTTCATGGACCACAAAACTATAATCGTCCCTGCGCTGCCTCGATGCCTCCAAGAATCTTGACTGGAAAAACAACTAATACAAAAGGTTTTGTCTTTTGTCGTTTGTTTTCTCTTCAGGCTCTTTACCGCGTGGAGCGTTCTCCACTCTCCAGGAATCTCTGCTCAGAATTGATCTCAGTCGAAACGAGTTGACTCACATGGAAGACGGCGCTCTTACCGGTCTCAGCCACCTTCTCTTCTTCAACTTGTCCAGAAACGATCTCACGCGATTCAACAGCGATGTTTTCAAAGGTAATATAAACCTTGGTATATCCGATGAAGCATTTCTTCGTCTACTGGAAATCTGATAGAGTTTATTGCTTCATTATGGAGGCAACTTTGTGTTCAGGAGACTTTATATTATCGATATTTTCATTTCAACATATGTTAAATAGTTAAAAATGTCGAGACTTGTAGTTTGTAAAAAGTCGTGTAATGCGATTTTTGGAATTATGAAAATTTCGGTAAATATTTTATCTTGAACAAATTTTTAGCTGAACCTTTTCATTAGAATTTAACTTAACTACGGTAATAATGGCGAAGCTGTTGTCATATTCCATGAAAAGTGCGATAAATGGTGTATCGCAAAAATTCCTCTCGCTCTTGTCTCGCCTTCACCACGGAGAAATAAGATTTTCATGTTCTCCAACGACGGTGTACGGGAAAGAGAACGAACTTGCGGAGGAAATAGCGTCTAACGAGAGCTCTGTGGAAGGCGGTCGTGTCCGCGTGCGAGCGACCGGAACGCGTGTAGCACCAGCACTGGCAACAGCAGCAGCTCTTTGCATTCATTTCGTTCAAGCTTACGAGACGGGATCGTGGGAACAATCTACGTAAGAAAGGCACAGGAGAGCGTGTAGAGTTGATCGGGGCGAAATGGCCACCTTCATCAAAAATGATAATATTGTACTAATCATTTTTTTACAATATCTCGACGGGTTTTTGTACGAAAAATAATACACAAAATGAAAGAGCTGCAAAGTAGGACTTTGCGAATTGCTTCCTCATTATTTTTGGGTTTTTACAAAGCTATTTTTCTCTACGAGGAAGTATGTTAATCGGTTTTGTCGACGGTTTTCTCTATGAAAAATAACACAAATAGAAAAAGCTGCAAAGTAGAACTTTGCAAATTGCTTTCTCATTATTTTTGCTTTTTTACAAAGCTACCTCTATGAGGAAGTATGTTAATGGGGGTTTGGCTTCCTCGCAGAAGAAGATTTATAAAAAGCAACGAGTGGTGAGGAAGGAAAGTCCTAGTTCGCAGCTTTTTTTATCATAAGAGTTTCAATTTTGGCAAATCTGAAACACATAAAAAATGATAGAGAAACTGTGTATCTATTATCACTGGATACTACTGATTTCATGTATAAAATTTGACTTTGCTATTTTATCCTCCGCAAAAGTTAATAAAGCAAAAGAAAAATTTGTGCCTGATAAAAATGAGATGTGCTGAAAATTTATTCATTTATTTAAAACAAGGATGCAAAGTAGAACCTTGCACATTGTTTCCTCATTAAATTTTGTTCTTCACAAAGCTTCCTCTATGAGGAAGCCAACATCAGTTATAATACTTCCTCGTAGAGGTGGCCATGTAAAGAGCAAAATTTAATGAGAAAGCAATGTGCAAGCTTCTACTTTTACTTTTTCGCAGGAAGGAATGCGTAAAGACTGTTAAACCCTTTAAAGAAAACCTATCGGGGTCTTTCCAAGGTCCCGATGAATGTGGAAACCTCTTAGGGTTTCCCCCACGGTCGCGCTTTTTTTTCAGGACTTTCTAAGACCTAAGGTTAACGGGCTTTTAAAGACAAACTATTGAGTAATTTTTAGGCTGAATATTTGGGGCCTTTATGGGTTTTCCTACTGGGGCCTAAAAAGTTTATCCTAAAAGCCTTTACAAAACTAACAAAGATATTAATTTTTTTTAAATGTACATTTGTCCATATTAAATTGAATAATCCTGCACTTTTAATGAAATATTACGTCTATCTTTACATGATATTAATCGCTGAGAAAACATGTAACATTTTTTTAATGCCACTTCATTTCGCTTCGTCTGCGCACTTTTCGCACTAGTAGCATAAAAATGTATACCAAACTCGTCCGATGAAAACTTTTTCTGACCTCGTGTGATTGCAACACTCGTCTTCGGCTCAGCCTGCAAACTCACACTGGTCCGAAAAAGTTTTCATCGCACTAGTATCATAAAGTACTATTGTACTTTGACGATAATCAAACCTCAAACGGAACCCTTTGCATAAAGTTAAAGACAGAGGGATGCCAGGGGCCGATACGGCAATGCCTGAAGTGACAGTGCGCTTCAGTCATGTTTGTCCTCATGTGATGACGCTGTGACGGCATGACACGCCGAATGAGGCACTGCGCCTCCAGTGCAATATGCAAGCTAAGAGATCTTACACACGGCGTGTTGATACATTGGAATACAGAGAAATGAAACGTATCGGGCGACACATTTTTTTTACCTAGGCAATTTTTTTTTCCTATTCGAATGACTGTAATATAAAATTTGAAATAGAATTAACGTCATTCAGTCAGTACTTAAAAGATTTCATGTGACAGCGTCTGTTGGGTCAAAAATTAAAGCTCATCCGGGGGTGATTAATTTATAGGTAGGTAATCATCGATACTGCCGTGGGAACTTCGGGTTGCCATATAAGTCCCTCGGTTGCTATCTGACAAGCTTATCATTGATTTGTTTACTTGATACCATGATCGAGCTAGACTTGCCAAAGTGATCAACCTAATAAGGCCTTATAAAATTTCGATGAAAGATGAAAATGTGGAATTTCATTATGAAACTTTTGTCTGGCAAAACTGTTAATTATGTGTGTTACTTGATAAAAGTACTAAACCGAATAGACCCTTCAGGTATTTAATCTATTGAGCTTTCATTTCACTTCGCTATGAAAACCTAGAATATTCTTGTTAAGCCCCTAACTGGGAGTGGTAATCCCTTTAATGGTGTCCACCTTGAAGCACGATAGAGCCGCATTTTATCCTAGGGCATCCCTGATTATTTTCCTCATCGGTGCAGTGGCCGTTTTGCCCCATCGCCTTCACACAGGCGTTATTGCGGTACGCTGCCTACACATTGTTAGTCGTTATAACTAGAGTTGCGATCCCTGATGGCCATGGAGTCGTACGAAACGTTAAGATAAGTACGAGGTTCGCACGCGCGTTCCTCTACACGTTATGTCTAATGCGGCCGCTCCCACGGATACCTCTCGTTTTGAAAAAAACTTCGTAATAGCTGAGTTCCGTTTGAACCTTGTGCGAGTTCCTGCCGCAACGATTGTTCCGCTCTTCACTGTCTCCTCCTCGCTTTTCTTTGTATTCTCATTCTTAGACGTTACTACTGAAAGAAAGATGAAGAGATACTTTCTTGCGTCTTCCGACAGGCTGACACCACTCCCTCGTTACACACGTGAATATGTGTACACGCGTTGCTGCGGCAATAACGCGAGAGATAACACCGGATCACTTTCCAATTCTCTCGACGAGACACTTCTTAAACGAGTCGCACAATTAATTAAATCCCTGCGCCGAGATTTTCCTACTTTCTTTTTTCTTCGATGGCTCTCGTCTCTCCCAGTTTGCCGGCTTTAATTAGCGGTATAATAATCATTGCTGAGGAGCCTGTGGAAAACGTAACAGAAATGAGTAACTCGGTGTATGAATGAAGATTTAAAAAGAGAATTGTGTGTTGCAGGTGCTTCCAATTTATTGCAGCTCGATCTCTCGGCGAACTTTCTCCACGAATTCCCCAGCGACGCACTTCGGCATCTCGACGCTCTCAAGTTTCTCAATGTCTCCAACAATTTGATTACCGTGAGCTTACAAATAAACGATAATCTCGCTGCGACGTACCACAGTTATGTGGTGAATATGATGTTCTATAAATGTTAAATTAATTGCAGGAAATAGACCGGTCGCACTTAACGGGCCTGGCGGAACTCCAGGTCTTGGATCTTAGCAGAAACAACATAGGTCGACTGGGGGTCAATATCTTTGCCAACCTCACCGCTCTTACCAGACTCGACTTAAGCATGAACGCGCTCCGCACGGTATTTTGATTTTTTTTATTCCCATGTCACTAGACTCAGGAGTTTCTCTTTTTTGCCAGTCTAAACCATGATTTACAAAGTCTCGAATTGTAGATTAAATCTTGTATTTTAATATGTATGCCGTAGACCATAAAATGGACATTAACGTGAAAAAATCGTGGCTGTTGAGTTTAATTATATCCCTGAGAAAATATTCACGTGAAACTACTTGTGTATTTAATATTTAGTTAGCGAGTTCCTGTAATTTTAAGCTCCGTGTGAAGTTTTTTAAAGAACCATAAAATTATAGTTGCAGCTCACGACTTATAATTTACGTTTTGCTTACGATCGACACATGAACATAGTCTCTTTTATCATCAAGCTAAAATTGGCGTCTTCAAAACAAAAAGAACAAATTTATGTAAATATGTAGATTAAAAAATATATATATACACTAATGTTATTTCGCGTTATTATATATCATTAATATTCTTGTCATCTTCAATGAGACTCTTTTTCATTTGTTCCATATCTAAATATTTAGGTCGAACAAACAATTTGTGTAGCAACTTCCGATTGAATATTCTAATCTGCCTGATACAATTTGTAAAGCCTGAAGATTCAAAAGCATTGATCGTTTTTATTTGAAATTCCAGATCGAAGAATCCTCGTTTGAGGGTTTGGTCAACCTGAAATGGCTATCCCTGCAAGACAACAACATCCTTCTGGTGCCAGCACTAGCAGTGAGTCGCTTACCGTCGCTTACTCATCTACATGTAGAATTCAACCGAATCGGAGCCTTGTCGAGCGACTTATTGAGATCCACAGCATCTAGTCTCGTTTCGTTGGGTCTAACGCGAAACTTAGTGCGGGAGATTCCCGCAAGACTCTTCCAAAACTTCGAGAATCTCGTCAACATCGAATTATCCGGAAACATGTTGTCATCGGTGTCTCAGCACACGTTCGCCGGGCTGGAAGACAGCCTGCTCAACGTGGACCTTTCCAACAATCGTCTAACTTCCGTAACCGTATTACCATTGAGAAGTTTGCTGTCTCTGAACCTGGCAGACAATCATCTAAAGCGTTTGAGCCCGGATACCTTTGAGCAACTTAGGAAATTGCGTTACTTGAACATCAGCGGTAATCCATTGTACGGAGGATTCCCACCGATCTTCCCATCGTCGCTGATAACTTTGGACGCTTCTCGCACGGGTCTCAAAGTTTTGCCAACGGTTTTGCTTCTGAATCTTCAGTCTCTGATCAGCGTCACCCTCTCAGGAAATCATTTGCAGGAGATAAGCGAAGGAACTTTTCAGCACCTCTACAATCTGACTCACGTAGATCTTTCGTACAACGCGATCGAGAGAATTGAGAATGGCGCCTTTGTGGGACTCGTTAATCTGTACAAATTGAATCTGCGAGGTAACAGGCTTGGCTCCTTTGCCGGTGAGTACTTCAACACCGGCACAGGCCTCGAGATCCTCGATCTCGACGACAACGAAATCACTTATCTCTCTCCCACTAGTTTCGTCATTCACCCTCGTCTGCGAGAGATTCACCTAGCTCGCAATAATTTCGTAAGATTCCCCAGCGAGTACTTCAAGTCCTTGCAATTTATCGAGAAGATTGATCTTTCGGATAACTCTTTGCGTAGCGTAGGAGAATTTGCGTTCTCGCAGCTCGGACATCTGAGGGAATTGGATCTTTCCGGTAATCGTATTGAGTCCGTTGACGAATTGGCTTTTCACAATTCGACGCAGCTGCAGATTCTTGATATCTCGAGTAACGTTCTTGAGACGCTGAGCGAGAGAACGATGGAGGGTGTTTTGCGACTGGAGTATCTGAACCTCGCTGACAACAGGCTCAGATCACTTCCTGAGACGATTTTCGATCCCTCGAGGGTCAGATCGGTGGAGAGGATCAATCTATCGGCCAACAGATTCAATGAGATTCCAGTTCGAGCTCTTCAGCGACAATCCTCGAGGTTGCTGAGTCTCAACGTTGCGAAAAATAAGCTTTCCGAAGTTTTTACCCAGGATATCGTTAACAGCGTGAAGGATCTCGACCTCTCGGAAAATCCGCTGAGCGATAGTGCTGTGCGTGGTATTCTGGGTGAGGCGAAGATCCTGCGATCTCTTAATCTCGCCCAAACGGGCATGAAAAGGCTCACGAGACTGGAGACGCCTTTCCTGAAACATCTGAATATATCTGGCAACGAAATCAAGGACATCAGACCAGCTACGCTCGAACGAGCAACGCTTTTAGAGACTCTGGATCTTTCGTCGAATCTTTTGGACGATTTTGGCAATCTAATGAATACTTTTAAGACCATCCCGGCCCTTAGAAGCTTGGACGTGTCGGGCAACGCAGCGAAAAATCTGAACGAAAGTAGTTTTGAGGGTCTGGACCATTTGCGAACTTTGAGAATCTCAAATCTCACGAACTGCACGAGAATCGAGAAGAGCGCGTTCAAGAATCTGAGCAAGTTAAGAGTACTGAGTGCCCACAATTATCCGAGACTCGGTTACTTCGACGTCCAGGGGATATTGAAAGACATGTCGAATCTAGAGTGTCTGGATGTGGAGATAAAGGACTCGACAGTGGGAAACGAGTTGCTCTCTGTTAGAACTCATCCACGTCTTCGCGAGTTGACTCTTCGGGGCGAGAGGCTTCGTAGTATATTGTCAAGTGCTTTGGTGGGCGTGAGAAGCTCGAGGCTTTATCTGGGTCTGAAGAATTCGTCCATAGACACTATACCAGCTTCGCTCTTCTTTCCTGTGCCAAGATCCACGAGAGTCGACGTGGACGTGTCAGGAAGCAACTTCACAACCATACCCGCGCAGCTGATCGCGGCTCTGGATGAAAGGAGCGGAATGGTGAAGCTGCGAGGACTGGATACCAATCCTATAAGCTGCGACTGCGAAGCCAAGCATCTTTGGCGATGGCTCAAGATGACCCCCAACCAGAGAATAAGAATCGAGTGCAAGACTCCGAACCATTTGGCTGGACAGGTCCTCACCGATCTCACCGAGGAACTTTTGTCCTGCGATCACACGACCTCCACTAAATTCCAAACCACGGAAACCACGACGGTCTCAACGCGGCCATCGCCTTCGGAACCAGAGATTATCTGGACCGCAGCACCCACAACTACTGACGAGCGTAACAAACTTCATCCTGGCGATATGAACGGTTCTCCAGTCGCGTCCGCAGGCACCGAAGACACTCTGATTATTGGAATTGTTGGCGGCGTAGTTACCATAATTCTCGTTGTTATAATCGTCATCTGCATATGCAGATTGCGCTGGAGCAATCAGGTTAATGAAGCCCGAATGGCAGCGATGGCTTCGAGCATCCACGAGGCTTCGGTCATCAGGCCCAGTAGCGCATATTCTGGGAAAATTAATCACGAAGCGTACGTTGGATCTTTTAACGGATCTACTCTTGGCCATGGCAATGTTCACGGGGGTTCCATGCCAAACACACCTGTTCAAATGATGTCCTATGTTCAACCGATGCATATGGTTCATCCTGCCGTTCATGCCTCACAAGCAGGCAACCAACCGATTTACGGATATTACGATAATGGCAATGGCAATCCTCCTCTCCCGATGTACATGTGCGCTCCTGACAACAAATTCGAAAGATAAATGTGTGCACGTATATTGCAATATTGTTGCATCTAACAAATGGTACTATAGCAGTTGAGAATGTAACGAATGATTGACCGAGTATATACTGTATTAGCGGAGGTGTCTTACCATCACATAAATGACTTTTTATACCGTGTACATATAGAAATAATACAAAATATTTAATTTAATTTATGGATGATTCAAGTATAGTGTTTATAATTTCACAATAAAAATACACTTCTTATTAAGAATTTGCTGATTTTTTATCTTCCGTACTCACCCATTCGTCTTGTGTAACGTCAGTGGAAGCCTTGTCACATTGAGATTTTTCAGCGTAGAGAAAATTAAACACAACCAAGGGTAGGCATCAACAAAATAAATAACGAAAAAAAAAAAAAAAAAACATATATATATATTGTCTACTCTCTCAAACAATGATTGGTCTGTCCCTATATCGTAGATATACCGTTTATTTATTTGCATGCTTTAATGGCATCATATTGTTTTTTTTTTCGTCATAGTTTCTCTTTTATAAGTTAATTACAAGTATTATCATCTAATAGACACTACGGGTTATAGGTATTTTTCACAGTATTGACTCTATTACTCGATCTATATGCAGATGCCTAAAGTCTGTATCTACAAATATATTATTCGCATTTCATGTGTATTTTGTAACATCCATTTTTTGTCTTTACTTGTTGTTATTGTGGTTGTTGTTTTAGTGCTATGTCGTAATGTTTTCCTCGCTCGCAAATAGGAATATAACGAATGCATTTTATTTCCATATGAAATATTCGAAATTTCGAGTAATCGATGAGTTTTCACGCGAATGGATTAATTGCGAAAATGATTTTCATTAAGTTATCTTTTCTTCATTTTTTCCTCCCGTTTCGAATATTTTTATAAATACATTAAAGTTATAGAGTTACTTGATTTGACACATATGATTGAGGTTTCGAGCAAGTTTACCGCTGCTTAGCTCGGATCTCACAGCCTAGAGGTGATTTAATTTAAAAATGTCGTTTCATCTTGAACGCAAAACCATTGTTTCCAACTGAATTTTTACTAGAATAACATGCCTCATTGAATGCAAAGCTTTTTTGTGTAAATACAGTATAATACACGTACACACACGATTGCATGTCTAAAAGTGGTAATTGTGCATCGAAGTGAAATGAAAAAGACAATTACCAATGCAACATTAAATGAAATCATCAACAGAGTTAACAGAGAGGCTGCAAAACACTGGATAATGAAAAAGGTGTTTGAAGATAATTATCTCTGCGCATTTCTGTTTCTTTCGTTTTCATTGTTATCTATCTATTTTTATGTACACATGTGTTAGCAACTTAGTCGGAACATTTTTTTTTGTTTTTTTTTGTTTTGATTTTTTTGTTTTTTGTTGTTTTTTTTTCACAATAAACTTCTTTTCATATTCAACATGTCTCGTATAAACTATGCAGTGCCGATGCCTATCAGATAGGTAAGTACTCATAAAATATATAGTAACCAGTAAGTAATCGTAACGTAGTAAAATTATAAAATACAAGTCGCAACATCTTGGACGATAGAGTGTAATGATTCCATAAATCTCTATATTATATTCTATGCCAGCTCTGCGTTGAATACTTTTTATTTCATATATTTCTTCTCTTTGTTTGTTACGATGCAGCAGTAAGATTGAGTAGAAGTGGTTCGATTAGACGTATTGCTTGAACGGCGATTACGTGTCTAACTGAGTGTGTTTTCTTTGGGCTCACCAACCGACTGAGTGTCTTTTGCCGTGTCAAGAGAGTCGTTTTCCGGTCCGAGATAAGAAATTTTTGTTCTATTACGACCGAGACGCGATATTTGAAGCTGTCACTTGCACGCATTGTGGCTTGATTTTTTTTCCACATCTCCAGGCTTGATAAGCCTTTTTTTACGTCAAGCATGCGCCGGTCTTTCATTGAAATCGGAAGATTTAATATTATAAAACAAGTCCGTTTATGCAAGACGGACTAAAAGTGAACGATATGCGGACTGATTGTAATTTGCGAAACGAGTTGATTTCTCATTTAATCTCGCTTGCACAAAATTGTTTCGGTATTTTGGAACGGCTTTATTCTGTCTGACTGTGTATTTATGGATGTGTGTGTGTGTGTTTGTGTGCATGTGTTAAATTTTGTCACGAGATCTTTATCTTGTCATTCGACCTAATGTTTCAACGCTAACGGCTTGTTTATTCATTTAATTTACTTATAATATAAGTAATCGTCAACCTCTCGATAATATCTTGTTAGAATGTCATATTGTAATAATGTACTTTCGAGTTCCTAGCTACTATTGCTGGGTAGTCTGTGCATCTTACATCGACCAGTGTGAGTTCACATATAATTTTCGAATACAATTCTAATCCCTCCATTGTTAATAAAATTCTCTTTCTTCCCATTTCCGGTATCTTGTACCTCGTTCGTCACATCACTCTAAATTGAATTCCATTGTTTTGGAGGTCGTCCTTTAATTATTTATAGAATTTTTTACGCAGTATTCATTATCATATTTCTTTTTTTTTTGTTTTTGTTATACGCGTGGATTTTTTGTTTTTTCACAGACACCGATTAATTATATGGTATTATAGTTTGTAACAATGAATCAATCAAACGGCAAGCTACGAGATTTCGTTAAAAAGACTTGATCGATTTTCGTAGTTTCATCACGCATCTATATAGTGCCTATCTAAATGGAGCATAGTCGGAAACGGGCTATGCATTATGAGCGTGACACGCACGGGGCACCCAATTCATATATTTTATGTATATATAATCTATAATCTGGCATTTTATGAGAATGCAAAGATTCTTCATGCTTCTTTTTGTCTTCATTTAACAGACGTATCGACAGTATCGATCATATCGCAAATTCCGTGGTACACCCCTCTTCGTCTTTACACTCATTGTCATTTTTTTCGTTTTTTTCTTTTCATATCGTCTCTTGAGGCTTTTTTGATGTATTCGAGTGGCAATTCGACCAATAGGCCTTGGACAGTATACACGTAAGGGAGCGAAATCTACAGTGAATATTCTTATATTCTCCTTCCTTTGTTCGTCAAAATTATATAAACAACAATAAAAATTTAAGTAAACGATAGTTCAAACGCGCGAGCGCGGCTCGTGTGCCGATCAAAGGAAATGCATATTTTGTTTTGTTTTTTTCTTTTCTTTTTTTTCCCGCGATTGGCTTTCGCATCTACCGGTATGTCAGTTGCATTAATAATGTTAATTGTCGCAATGCCAGTTCTCATTTCTTTCATTTTGTTTACCGTCATAATTGGATTTTCTCCTATAAGCGGTAGAATTATTACATACACATATCTAATTTCTCTAAACGACAATGCATGTAGAAAAATGAGCCTCTAGCGTCTTTGGTTAAACGCGAAGCATTTAGAAAGTATTCTGGCAGTGGTTTCGTAGATGCTTCGACCTTAGCCTCGGACCAAATTTTGATTTTAGTTTCAATGTATATCAAGAATGAAGATTGCTCGGGTTGCGCGCGGTGTCGGTAGCATTACGAGAGAGGTACGGTTAACGGTACCCAGAGACGTATTATAAACTTTAATAGCCTCGTCCCTCCGCTGCGTTGACTGTTGTGTGCGACAAAACCGCGCGAACAAAACGCAGTCCCGCGGTACAGAGGCGCGCGTGTACTTAAACCCGCGCGTATGCACGACAAGTTCGAAAACGTTACGAGCATCAAGTACGAATAAATAGCTCAGACTCGATGGATAGTGTTTCAACCTCATGACGTCTAGAAAGGAGTGCGTTACTTACCCGAACCCTCTTAATTTTCTATCGCACCGAGCGACAATCGTGAAATCCACCAAAAGTAAACTTATCGATTGGCACGTAACTTTGGCACCGCGCTTAAATCAAAGCATCGCGTCGCACTGTAGTGTCTCAGCGTTTACCGCCGCGCCAGAAGGTAAGTAAGCTTCGATGGAATTTCATTTTGAAAATCGCGCGTTTTGTTTGTTCTGTTTTTCTTTTTCTCTTTGTCGTTTTGTTTCACTTACTCGTTGGGTATAACGCCCGAACGTACCAACAACCAAACGGTTTTTTGTTGTTGTTGTTGTTTTTTTTTTTTCGTTTCAACCGTGCCTATTCACCGTCCGATGTAATCGCCAGTATTTCATATTGTTTTCTTGGTTGCTCATTTGTCTTTGTTTCGTTTCTTTTCTTATTTCTTTTAAATCTCCTCACAGCGCATAATGCAAGTGATGGCGGTTCGCAAAGTGACACGATACAAGTGCCTTGACTGCCGCTGCCGCCGCTGCGACGACCTTGAATTCATATAGATACATCTGAAATAAACTAGATCTTGAGTGTTGCGGTGTTGGTGGTGTGACACTGAATTTCTTTCGTTCCAGTTCACTTCACGAGTAGATTGTGATGACTTCTCGGCCACCTCCGTGTACCATTAGCACCCTCTCCAAACCTTCGGTGAGAACCTCCAAAAATTCCATATCTGTTATAGTTAAAGAGGTAAGGATAATATACGGATTAATTAACACTACAATTGGCCGGTTGCAATTTGAAAAAAAAAAATATATATATATAAATGAATGAGACGATAAAAAGGATACAGTTCGATTCACGTTCCATCCTGGTATCTCTCGGTGGTCCAGGAAGATTAAGGATAACCAACTGAGCGTCATGACTCTTGTTGACGATCACCTCATTGAGTTTCACCGCCGTGTGCATGCGCCGTACGTCGTCCTCGTCTCTGTAAACAATCAGAAATAAAATGTTAAAGCGAATCTCATTTGTTGGAGTTGCTCGATAAAAGTCGAAGTGAGTTCGTAAGGCTTTGGTAAGTGATAGGGTTTTTCATTACGGTGTGACCGGCGGTTTTTCTACGCTGGAAACCCCTGACGGCTGCTCGTTATTCTCGGCAACGTTTTCTTTCATCCCTCCCTCGTTGTTTTCCCGTTTCTCGGGTTTTGGCGACGAGCCACTGATGAGACGTGCTTCCTCTTCCGGTACCTCTTTGGCTTCATCCGCTTTTTCCTTATTCTCGGCAGGCTCGGCGTCCTTGTCACCCGGAGCGTTTTCCGACATGAGCTTTTCCTGCGCCTCGTCAACAGTGCCGTTCGCTTGCTGCTGCTGCTGCTGAGCGCCCGGCTCCATGAATCGCACTTTCGTTGCAGTTTTTGCGTCCACGTTGTGATACGAATCGACTATCGTTTGTACCTGAGCGAAATAAACGATTGTACCACATCTTACTTCGTGATAATTACGGGTCTAATGCGTGTTTTAAAATCTTATTATGTTTTAAATTATATTAATTTGCTTTCGTCCCGATATTACGGACTTTATGGGAGGAAGTGTCTCACTGATGAATCAAAGAATCACTATAAACTAGCTTCAAAGCGAACATGGTTGCGAAATAAATAATATACATATAATATGTCTATTAAAGCCATCTGCGAAATGAGCGTGCCAACCAAGCCGAAAGGGAGCGTGTAACGCGCATCGGGATATCTTTGCTCGGGATTTCGTTTGATATTAGTGATGGATAACTCGGTGGGTATGCGCGTTTCACGTCGGATGTTGGAGAAATTCGATGATCAATATAAACGTGATGTTTAAACGTAAAATTATGCGACGATGATGATGATGATGGTAAATGGAGGGAAGGTGAGGAGCACCGTCGACCCACTTGTCGACGTGTGGAATCGGGGGCGGGAAGACACGGAGTTTCAGGGTCTAACTGACAAACCGGAGGTAAATTTTCCACAGCGGGTACCTCGTTGAAGTCCACCAAAGTCTGCACCTTATCCGTGACGAGCACGCAACAAACAGACACATTCCGATCAGTATCCATCGCGCAATTCTTATGGCACGTATTTACAATATTACAACGTACAGGTTTTTTTTTCTTCATAATATAGTATGATATTGCTATTGCTAATTGTAGATTGGAAAAGAAACGAGGTATATTGCATGGAAACTCACCACTCCGAGGGATTCCTTTTTATTCAGCCGCAACTCCCGAAGCATCTGGTTACGCTGTTCCATAACGAGAGTTCGTTCGTAGGTATACGCGGAAATATCAGAATTCATCTGGAAAAAAAAACGCAAAACTTGGTCATCGATAAATAATTAATAAGGTGTGCCAATCGTTAGCTATAAGAACCCATTAATTTCGAACCACTTTCTTACTTTGAAGAAAAAGTATAAATATTTAATAAACCGAAAAAATGGAAATATTAGGCGTAGAAAAAATCCCATGAAAAACAAATCATTAATGATGTGTGGAAGAAAAAAAAATAACCTTTTATTTTTCGTTGTACAATTTTTACCGCAACAATAGAATATTACAAGATAAATAATTGAATGAAAATCATTTACGGCATATAGAAGCAAAATGTTGTGGGTTCAAAGATGATGAATCGTTATAAGATAGAAATGTGCTCGTTATGAATGTAATAATAATGTAATAATATGAAATGATTATCGTTATTGGATAGAAAGAATAAAATATAAAGTTGTCTTACCATTTCGACAATTTCGATTTCTCCCTCAATACGCAACTCGTACAGGAATTTCTTCAGATCCTTCTTCATCTGTATCGAATTATCCTCCATCTGGGCAACGGTGAATATCCTCATTTTGCAATTTTTCCAAGTCCTGTGTTGCTTGAGAAGGAAGGGCAGAAGCATGAGAAGACCGCCGTCGTGAACGACCCACCAGACGTCGATATAACCAACGACTTTTTCCGTCGAGTCCGGGAAGAAATTGATGCCCTTTGGTACCAGAAGAGCCATACGCGCGGTGGTAACATTTCGTACAGCTTGAAGGAAAACACGCCAAGTTCTTTCATCCTCGGACTGTCGCCATCCGTAAGGCCAGCCAAGAATAACGGTGTTTGGTTTCATGCCACCTAAGCCAGTGGTTTGAATGAGAGAACTGAGACCGTCAACGATGTTTCTGGCTACGAGAACTTCCACGAATCCTTTGACTTTCTCCTCATCAGCGACTTTCCGCAGGCTCTGCTTTGCGGCCAAAGCTTCGCCAGAATTTTTCGTGTAATCACCGCTGATGCAGCTAACACATACGGTCAAGCCCCTGCCAGCCTTAAGTTGACTAGCGAAGGCGAAGAGCTTGCGATATTTAGGCACGAGCTCATCGGTGAGCTTCGCGAGTATGAGGATCTGCGGCCGCCAGTTCTTCGTGTGAGGCGGACCTTCCTCGAGCTTCAAGAGGGAATATCTCGCCGCCGATAGAGCCAGACCTCGGATACCGTCTCCCCATTCTTTCTCCGCGCCGCGGTACTCGATATACTTGTAGATACATCCGGCCATGCCCATGGCAAGAAGAGCGTAATACCAGCTAGTCATGAACATAATAGCGATACACAATGCGAGAGCGATGAACGAGAGACTCCAGTGATAGTACTTGAAGCGGGGACGCCAGTTGGGCGTTCGCAAAAGGGTTTGAAGGGCGCACGCTAAGTTTACGAATCCGTAGCACATGAGGAAAAACATTGAAAGAAGAGGAGCGAGAAGATCGACGTTTCCGAGAAGAATACCACACTGGCAGATCAAAACTGTGAGAATCAGAGCTCTCGTGGGTTCACCGCGGCTAGAACTCTTTGCGAAGGGCGCAAGGAACGGAATAATGCTGTCCTTAGCGATCGCTTGAAGCAGCCTAGGCGCTCCTGTGAGAGACTGCAAGCCAGCTCCGAGCGTCGAGAGGAATGAACCGATCAGGATAACCCACTCGTTCGGCCAAGCGATGTTCGCTACCACAAGCTTACCGCCGATACTCTGACCAAATTTGTCACGGAGCAGGAGATTGTCAACGGTACCAGCGAACAGAAGAACCGTCGATAGATAGACGGTAGACGTTGTCAGAATAGCGCATATCGTTCCGATCGGTATGGATTTTTGTGCGTCGGCCAAGTCACCAGATCTGTTCGAACCGGCCATGATTCCTGTAATTGAAACCCCAATTTCGTTACTTCAACAATATTAGAGGATTTCGTTGGGTGTTAATATCTCGAACGTAAACTTTTTCTCCCTAAATGAGTCCTCATTAAGTGATGTATCTTTATATAAATTTATTTAAACGGCCACGAAATTCCGTGAAAAACGGTCTTACAAGAATATTATGGTCCTTCTGAGGAACATGTGAAGTTCATTGAATGGAGTAGAAGTTTGTTGCATCCAGTTTTGCCTGTTATTTTACGCCGATCTTAAGTCTATTCAACATATTATCCGATAATATGAGTGAGCACACAAGATATGTTTATTACTTTTTGTATCGTGTTTTCAGTGTCGGCTTTGAATTTAATTTTCTTACCTGTCACTGATGGGAAGAAGATGCCAATGAGAATGGTGAATTTCGTTGTCAAGTCAACCATTATCTGGTTGTACGAATTTTCTGTCATCTTATCGACATCCTTAGGATCCCGGCCATATGCGACGTACTGACCTTCCTCCTGGAAACTGTCCCAGATATTGTCTGTGGACAAAGCGATCTTTACGTAAGTTGGAACAGTTTTTGAGGCATCTGCTGGTATTTTCACGGGCAGATATTACCTAAGAAGACGCCACTTGCGAGTCCCCGAATGCCGTTGCGGATGGTCACTTCATGATTGCTGTAATATTCGTCGCATTGGGGATTCATCGTGTTGTTGCCACAGAAAAGTACGTGCAGCTCTCCGCCGGGGGTTTTGTGACAGTCTTTGATGTCGATATCCTTCAGTAGGCGTTTGCCCAAAACGCACATCCTGAAAAACCAAAAACCACCCTCTTCGATTACCGAACATTTTAAATCTCGACATAAATTAGAGGAGATTGCGTTTAAAAATGTTCTGAGGATATTAATATTAATGTATTCCTCAATCTCATGTCGTTCACATAGATAAACACGTGGAAACGACATTTTCTCGGTTGCCAATAAAAATCGAAGTTTTTCATAAAGCAAAGACCCTGAAACTTGTCAAGATAAATAGCAATTACGGGGATATGGCTAGCGATTGAGTGGAGAGCAAACGACGGCAATGAAAAACTTACTTCAGTAACTCATTTCCGTTGATGTTGACGAAGATGCCGATATAAACGGCAAGAATCGAGAGTATGACGCAGGCGAGGGCGAGAGTAGCGAATTTATTGACGAACTTTACGCCGATAAAAACAATTGTCCCCATCACCATCAGTAAGCCCGTACCGTACACCCGAAAATTGTTGTACATTGCACTGGCGTCTTTTGTGAAGTCACCGAAAATACTGAGCGACGGGGCCATGTACGTCTGAAATGAAATTGATAATTAATAACGTTTCTTTGAACATTACAAATGAAATGGGAGATTATTGATAAAATGTCGCTTTCTTTGCGTTGGAATGGATAAACATATTCACCAGAACGATTTCAACCGCTCCAATTATGTACATGGCCGCAGCGAGAGTAGTGCCAGTGTAGAAAAGCATTCCTACGGCTCCACCGAATTCTGGTCCGAGACTTCGTGATATCATGAAGTAGGACCCTCCGGCAGGCACGACACCATTTGTAGCAATCGCACTCATACTAATAGCAGTCAGCATGGTCTGAAATACACATTCAACAAAATGATATATTTATGTGATCAAACGATTTTAATATCGATTTGATTGAACTTTTTGTTTTCTTGAGATATGTATGTCAGGATACTCCGAACGTTCCTAAACGTCGAGAAAAATGGGTTGAAAAAAGGTCCCTATGGATGTGCTGAGCTCAGAAAATGCATTCACCTCTTATTTATGAATAAGTGCGGTTATTGCAGTAACCGCTTGAGGGATTAGACTTAAGTTAATGTTAACGCCAGTGAGGCAGGGCAGGTACTGACTTCCGGCTGTATGAGAATACATCAGAAAGTCAGAAAAATTGTCTTCCGCTCAACAGTTAACGCGCAAGTTGGTGCATAGCTTAGCGGTCACCCATCCAAGTACTGCCCGCGAGAGAAGGTGCTTAACTTGGGAGACCGCCGAAGCTATACACCGACCGCGCGGCCACTGTTGTCGGTTGTTCGCAGGGTTTTATCAGTAGTGAAATGAATAATACTTACGACACAGCAGCAACAAAGTACGATAAGGAATCCCTGTATAGCACCAGCAGTGCCTACGACCCATGTAAGACGTATGAATAGAATAACGCCGAAGATGTTTTGGATGCAGGGCAGGAAGACACCAACGAGGGTTCCCATCCGAGCTCCACCTCCACCGGCTGCAGGTCCAGGTTTGCTGTCTGGATCGGTTGCTGCCGGAATTGTGTTGCTGTAGTCCGCAAGAGTGGTGAGCAGCGTGGCGATCCGAGGCCGATCGTCCAGTTCCTCCTGGCAAATTAAGATCCGCGTTTTTTCCATTTTTCTTTGCCAATTGCATTGAAATATTTATTTCAGTTTTCAGCTCATTAAATAAAATTGTAAGCCACTTCGTTAACAAAAAGTAATTACTTTTTTTTCTCTTAAAAGTAAAGGTAATGTAATCTCGTTGGCATGTGAGTAGAGTTTACGAAATCTATAGCCTGTACATTTTTTTAGGAATTGATGAGGTTTAGTAAAAAAAAAAAGGGAATTTCACGAAGTGTAACACTATTTTAGTATTTTTTTTTTAAGTCCTGAAAAAGGTAAATCAGAAATTCTCAAACACCTGTCTATATTCTGAGCACCGCTCATTCTGAGACCCCACAAAGTTTTCCTTCGTGGCAAGAGAAGTAATATTGGAGGGTTTTGGTGAACCTCCCAAATAAAGTTTATCAGGGATTCAAATTTTATCGTGGGCAGTAAAAGACCACAGAATGAGGAGTACTATTCATTAATATTTGCCCATTGGCAAACTTGCATTATCCTTTGCTAGATAGAGAAGGACGCATGTCCGCCAATAACGACGTCATCTGCTTGGAATTGCCAATAATTTTATAGTTATTCCCACTGAACATTTAACGAAGGAAAAAATAATGGATTTCTTTTTCCCCAACCTAATATAATCAAATACGAGGGATGGCCCAATCGTTGCTCTGTCTTATATCCCCGACTGGTTATTCTTCTGTTGTTTTCTTTCAGACCTAATTCGAAATCGACAATTTGATGAACTTGGATTACTCGCTCGCGGATAAAAATAAAACGAGTTGATTCGAGCTGATTCGAAGGCACAAACGTCCGTACATTGGACGAGAGCTGAGTAGGTGGATTATTTCTTCTCGTTGCTCACACGAGTTAGTTTCGAGACGCTCGCCGCGGGTGGACAACCGCGAGATTGCCTTCAGTCACCAGCTCGACGATTTATCGTCATTTCGCAACTATTCGTATCTCCAATTTGCTTGGGATGCAAGGATGAAGTGTCCCCTTGACCTTAAATCAAGGTGACGAGCTCTAACATCAGAAAGAGGCTACAATTTTCGACGCGACCTTGCCTATTTTCTTCGAGAGAGAAAAAAAAACCCCGAGAAGAGCGTAATGCAATGTATATGCATATATAAATTACTCTTTTAAAAAAGTGACACGCTGATTGAAAGATCTCCGAGTTTTTCAGGATTACGAATTGCGACACCCGTTGAGATTATACGTTGATCCTTTTCCTCTCCGTTTTCCCTCTCGAATGGTAGTGATCGATGCAAAATTAGCAATTAACGAGTAGCATCAATGGTGACG
Source organism: Clistopyga incitator (assembly GCA_947507545.1). Taxonomy (NCBI): domain Eukaryota; kingdom Metazoa; phylum Arthropoda; class Insecta; order Hymenoptera; family Ichneumonidae; genus Clistopyga; species Clistopyga incitator. The sequence continues at coordinate 6,094,606 of OX382175.1, forward strand.
GTCCACAAGGCAAAGTCATTTAATCTTTATACGAGGAAAAAAATAGTTGGCTTATCATTCGAACGCAAGAGATTTTTCCAATTCTTGTGAAACGTTGGGTTTTTTAGGATTAGCACTTATGGCTATTGCATTTCGTCTCGATGTCGCTGATCTTTTTTAAAGAAATAACATGAGCGATGCGTAATGCAACATTTATGCAAGTATAAATAAATCCATTGTAAAAAGTGTAACGTGTGACGTGTTGATTGGACATTCCTCGAGCTTTCTATGATGATGTGTTGCAAAGCTCACTAATATATTCTACGCCGAAACGAGCCTCTTTCAGTCATTCCATTCCTCACTCCAACTTCTTGCTTTCTATCTCGTTATCCTCCACACTCGATCTTTGGATTCAGCAAAATCGAATGGGTTGCCGAGATTCAACGGTCGATAGGAAAGCCCTAGTGTTCTGTATGTATATGTATATATGTATAGATCTTTATATACATCTCTCTCTCTCTCTTTCCCTCTCATGCTTCTAGCGTTGCAATGTCGACAGCGGTTCGAAGGTTCGATAGATAAGAAAGTAGGACAGGGGGTACCTTGCAGCCGCAGCAGCAGCTGTACCAGCCTGAAGCGAGGCGATCGGCGCGAGCTAAAGGTAAAAGGGGATGGCATTGGTGGTCTCTGGGCTTCATTAAAATACTGAGGACTCGCACGCTGGGTATATACCCTTTCTATAGCAGGCCTCCTCGGTTCACTCTAATTGTCGCTTGCTACCGTTGCAAGCAAGATCGCTCGATTATTCGACAACAAAGGAGAAAGAGAGAAAAAAAGCACCTACCAAACGAATAAAAAGAATGAACGGTGGGTTATGCTCCTGCTATAGAGTCAAAATGCATTTTGTAAATTCGTACATCGAGAGAAAAAAGTTTCCTTGATTAACAGACATACACAAATCTCGATCTATCAAACACTACTTTGTTATCAACGAAATGATATATTTCAGTTAATATTATATCTCGTTTCGGAATAATCTGAAATTCAATGAAATTAAGTAAACATTGAATTTATAAAAATGTTCTGCAAACCGTTTTTCATTGAGCTATAGAGTCAAAATGCATTTCCAAATTCGTACATCGAGAGAAAAAAGTTTCCTTGATTAACAGACATACACTTGAAATCTCGATCTATCAAATACTACTTTTTTATCAACGAAATGATATATTTCAGTTAATGTTATATCTCGTTTCGGAATAATCTGAAATTCAATGAAATTAAGTAAACATTGAATTTATGAAAATGTTCTGCAAACCGTTTTTCATAGAATTCATACAAAAGTCTTCTTTGAAAAAGAAACTGAGAAAACGAACATTACCAGCTATTGAACGACGTGTCGCTGAAGGAATGAAAGCACGGTAGAGTTCATTATCAAGAAATGTAGATTTTTTATAATTTTCGTTCCAATTCTGAGGTACAACCGTGAGGGTTTTATGTTGCCCTCTCCCCAGCCTTCCCTTCTATCACTCCCGACCTGCACTTCGCTAAGCCAACTTAACTTCCAATGCATCCGCAGCCGACTTAGCTACACTGGACCGCATTCGCCATGGGTACGGGGAAACTGCGAAACGCATTTTGTCGATCAGATAAAATATTCGGCAATTCTAATCGAAACATTTTTCGTTTTTATCATTATTTCCTTTGATCGATTAAACATTTTCTTCGATCAAACGTACATGCTTTTCGCTACCCGCCGGTGCAAGTTTTGTTGGTCCTAAAGTTTTTTTTTCTCCGTGCATGTTAGAAATATAAACAGTCTGTTGTCTTATAATTTAACTCAATGAAACTTTCCATTTTAGCAATAATGAGTTTTCACAGAACACGTTAAAATTTATTCTTACAATAGTTTAACTCATTCATTGATCCGTTTGTAGATTTACTACAGTATTTTTCATTTTTATTTATACCTCTGTACTTCATAACCAATTATGAAGTGACTTCAAGTTTATGGAAAGACGATACAGAAAATGTTTTAATTAATTTTACCACCCCCGGAAAAAAAAATGTTTAGTTGTGACAATAGTTTTAATTTGCTGTACGCAAGATCTGAAAAATTAATTATTTCACCAATGTGGAATAGTAATCCTAATTATGCGGCATTAGTTCTCGCAAGAGTAGTCAAATCGTTGGTACTCAAGCTATTTAGAGCGTGCTTTTAATGCGGCCGTGCGATATATCTTGGGTCTTGCGCGCTGGGATCAAGTGTCTAATGGCTTGCGTACGCTTGGTTGGCTTACGGTTGCGGCCAGGTGCCTATACTTTGAAAGCTTCCCGTTCTACTTTTCAGTGCAGAGTTGTGAAAATCTTAACGTAAAGATAATGCATTGCTTATGACAAAAAAAAGTGGTTAATCGGGTTCAGATCCATTGCCCATCACTTTTTTAATCATCTGACATCCATCATCCATTTTTAAAGTAATGCCCAATTAAAACCGAAAAAAAACACAATACATGAAAGCAAAATACATGGCTCAGAATTATTTAGTTTAAATATTAAATTTAGGTTTGATGTCTCAAGTATTGCTTAAGTTACGGGGATGCAGGACTCGCCAGAGTTTGACAGTATCACCTGTTGGATACGATATAAAAGATTCTGGAACTTACATACGTTAATCTGGAATGTACGTCCATTCTTTAGCGTTTTACCTTCACGTTCGTAGTTTAGGTTTTGTGGGAGTTTACCTTTTATATAATTGACTTTTCGGCACTCGTGGAATAATTTGACCATTTTGTACTCCCGCCTGGATTGCCCGGATTCCATCCTGGACACCATCCCGAACTCCATCATTGACTCTTTCTTGAACTATTTTTTTCCGCGCGGGAACGCAAGAACAAAAAACAGAGGCTCACGACTGTGATACGCGCAGTTGATCTAGCCATGTTAATGTGTGCTCGGCGCATGTTCTTTCCTTCGCGAGTATTTAATTGCTTTCAGAACTTTTGCTGACCTTTATTTTCGGCAAAAACACAAAGCTGAAAACCCGATCCCAAAACACCGTGACGTACACACGATAGCCCAAGGTACGGGTGATTAAACAGGGTGCACGTCACAACGGCTACAGCAAAAGCTGCGATCACCCTCTCCAGGGATAGTCGCCATTGATTTCCTGTACATGATACACTAATGATTGTTACGTCAATGCACAATTGGAAAACCGTGAGGCATCCCTCTGCGATTCGTGAGATTTATGGAAATGAAAACCGGTAGCACTTTCCGCACGAAAAACTGAAGCACATGCCCGCGGTTTAACGAGGCCCCAGGAATTTCGACTTTCCTCTAACTACGCGAGGCTATCGTTATGGCCGCGATAATGAAGGCGCCAAACAAAACACTTCCCGAAAAATTACGCAACTAGAGATGCTTCCTCCACCCCTTTCAAAAATTTTGAAACCTATTTTCTCACAAAATACTCGACAGAAATAGCTCAAATTTTGATATAATGTGCGGAAGTATTGCAGAACTGGGCTAAGCTTCGGGCTTATTGATATTCAAAAGCATTTGCGCTTGGGCGACAAAATTTTACCTTAAGAGGCAGCGATACGCCGCTGAGAATTTCATTGTCCAACGTTGAATGCCTATAGGGCTGTCTTTCTCGCACCTAATCTCCCTTTTATGTTTTCCGGTTCTCTTGAACAAACGGCTTTGTGTTTCGAGGAGCCAGAAGCTTAACCCATTTTTGCCGTACCTCTGTACAATCTCTCAAAATTTAAGCTGTATCTGTCGCATAGTTTAGGATAAATAACAATCTTTTCCGCCAAGATGGATTTAAACTAACTTAAAAAGAAATACAAATATGAACAAAAATACCCCAGACAGTAGTCCCGTCGCTTTCCACAAGTACCGAAGCCACCGACCGTGTGTTCACTGCTGTTGGTTCACACCCGTTGAATGTTAATCGATTTTAAACTAAATGCGGCGAATTAATTTGCCAATCAAGAGAAATATAAAAATCCATCAGATGGTGCCCAAAAAAATTAATTTATGGATTAATCGGTGTCAAAACGGCAACCCTAAAATCAATACAATGTTTTTGATAAAATTCTTTCAAATGCACTGTCTTATTTAAAGCAAAGAAATAGTTAATTGAAATCGAACCGACAACGGTGGTTGTGCGATCGGTGTACGGCTTTGGCGGTCCGCAGAGTTAAGAAGCATTGTTTGCGGCCATAACTTGGTAGGGTGACCGCTTGGTCGTGCATCGGCTGGCGCATCAATCCGTAAGCGGGAGGTCAGTTTTTCTGAGGCCTTGGTGTACATACTTAAGTAAGTAACTTTCGTGTGTACATCGGGAAGTCAGAAGAATAAGGGCCGTCTGTATCGGTACGGGTTTTCCGCAGTTTCCCCGTACCCATGACAAATACGATACAGTATAGCTAAGCCGCATGCCGATGCATTGGGGGTTAGGTTAGCTTAGCAAAGTGCGGGCAGGAAAAAAGGGAAGGGCGGTAAGAGGCGATCGAAGCCATTCCATGGAATAGTAATAAATAAAAAATAGTTAATTGAAATCTACGAAAAAATTCAGTCTATCCATTTCTTTGCAATAAATGAATTATTTTTTCGCGATGTAGGTTGTCTTCCTCTTTTACCTATTAATACATATTTTTATGCTCGATATATTATTCCCGTGTCAAAGCGACTGCATCATCGTCCCTGCACAGCCAGTTATGGATTCACTGCGGCCGTTTTTATGAGAGTACATCGTAGAGAGCGTAAAGCCAGTTTATAAATAACTTGATAAGCATCATGCTAATCGAGTTTCATGTCGCGGTGTGTTTGTAGATATCCGGCAAATGGGTTAAGAAGGATGAGGGGTTAAAATATATTAGCATGGTCAAAGAGTCAGAGCTTCGGTGACTGCATGGTAACTGAAGGAGTTCAATCTTCTCTAGTGCTGGGTGTTCAGGTGATTCTACTGAATAAGAGATGTGTTGAAGCGAACCGGAATATACCATTTTCAGTAAGCCTATGTCTATGTTCAGAAACAAAGATAAACGAGCACCTAGTGAACTTACATATGATAGTTTGATGCTTATTCTTCTGGAAAACGTTCTAATGATTTAGGAATAAATATTAATGAAAATGGTTACAGTGACATTCGCAAACGCTGACGACAATTCGAGCTGATTAATGGCAGGAGTGGGTGTCAATATATGAGTTCTTTTGCCAATTATTGACCAACGTTTATACCTCACCCCGCCGATTTGGCTATCACTTTCGACATGTCCAATGTAACGTGAAAGATAGTTGCTTGTATTATTCAGATTTGTTCGGGGGTGCCCTAAATGTTGACACGTTGACAAGTTGTTCCCGATTTCAATCGTGGGTCTGACCACACCAGCGATCAGTCACAGAACAAATAATTGATGACAATGAATTTCAAATTTGTCATGCATGAACCTCTTGATATAGGAGAGGAGATCATAGGGACGGGCGCTCCCTGCAAAAATGTCGCGATCCGAACTTTTTAAGCATTTTATTCTGCGATGATAAAACGATGAAGAAGTGATGAGAATTCGCCCTGAACTTAAATCCAGAAGCAACTACAATTATTCCTCACGAATATTCAGACCGATTTTCTTTTAATTAAGAATGTGCTTTTTTCCGTCGGGCAGACTGTGAAATAAATCGACTTCCAATTCAATCTACATATACTGGTAGTTTTTACGCACAAATTGCTAAATTTACTACACAAGTGCAATGTCAACCTTATTTTTGGTACATTAATTTCAATAATTTGCTTGAATTTTACTGTAAACGTATTTTTATCTTTCAATTTTGCGTTAATTTCGTTGAAAAAGTGCCTTGGTTTTATACCATAATTATACATTATATTTAATTTACGAGTATATGCATAAAAACTTTAATTTTTTCCTACAGTGTTATGATTTATTTATTTATTGCCGTGATAATCTTTAAACTATTTTTGTCTTCTCAGGAAAACATCTCCAGCCGGAGATATAATTTTTCTCATTTCATGAATGGCTGGCTGGTAAAAAGTTATTTCCGGGCTACATTCAGCCCACGAATGCAAGAAGAAATAGAAGACAATCCGGGATGGAATGGACGGTAGCGCATTGTGCCGTGGATAGATAGAGAAAAACGGGTAGAAGTGGATAATTCAATTCAGTGGATTATATCGCATGGAATATTTGCGCCAGAGTCGAGGTATTGAATATGCATCGGTTGCCGAGGACAACTTTGAGAATCCGTGATATTTCAATATTATATACTATAAGTGGCGGTGTGCGGCTTTACGGGTGATATCTCGGGGACGAAGGTCTCAAAAGACCTTCAGTGCAGAAGTTCTTCGGAGGCTAGAGCTAGCAAAAGAGGAACGAGAGAATAACTGATTGACCTCGAGTACAGCAGCGGTTTTTCTTTGGTTTTCTCTCTCTTCTCGTCCTCTTTCGCTTCTTCAAAAACGACCTTTTATAAATCGAGTTTCCCAAACCTTTCAATTCCGTTATACATCTACTGCGATACATGAAACGTTTGTGAAAGATGCTTTGAGTTCTCACGGTATGAACCTCTCGAAGAAAAAATATTTTTACTTACATCGTTTTACTTTACAATTAGTTTCTTTTTTACTTACATCGTTTTACTTTACAATTAGTTTCTTTTTTACTTACATCGTATAGGTACAAGTTCGTATCATATCCGGGCTTCTTCTCAGAATTTTTGTCTCCAACGATGGGATCACCGTCTCCGGCGCCACCTCCATCGCCTGCAACACCAAGAAAATTATTACTGTTTATGTGGTGTCGTAATTCATTTTAGTGTCACAATAACATGAATGCGATAATGGTATTTTCTTGACATAAGTATCTGGACCCGTAATACAGGAGTATCTGTCTGAATGCCATGAAAACCGAGACGGTCCAACTCGGTGAGTCACCGGGTGAAACTTTGCTTTGAAAAAACGCGAATATTTATATCTATGAGACGAATGTCGGAATATAATGTATACTCGGAAGATATTACTAAATCTGCAGTTGTCCAAAAAAAAAGGATATCAAGTAAAACCATGCACATTGCACGCTCATTATTTTTCCCTTTTTATGACGGTACCTTCATGAGAACGTATGTTAATTAAATTTGCCGCTTTACCGATAATCGCGGAGCTTGGTACCGCAGAGCGTCGAGTACTATCGTTAGTCTGTCGAAAAATTTAATTGTCTAGGTGATATTTACGGGAGGTAGCGCGAACCGTAAATTACTTTCATTATTTTTCTCATCGGAATTCCGACCAATACAAACGACGCGTTTCGCCTCATGAACCTAATCAACTTTATTTCCAATACTTTTTCGAATATTTGCTACAAAATTGTTAAGCAATAAAAAGAAATGTCTGATATACTTTTAACCTGAGCAAACTATACATCTGTCAAACTTCTAACGAGAACTGAAACGTGATCTTACGAATGAACCTATTTGAAGAGCAATCTCTACAAAGTATTGAGCAGTATATTTGTAAAAATGTGCTAAATAATGCCGTTAAGACGAAACAAACCATTTGGAACCAATGGGAAAAATAATCCGACAAATACCCCGGAACTTCTAAATTAACCGGGTATTTCCCTCGAACAATCGTATCAATCGTTGCAGGCCTTGCGAAACTTGACACTTTTGTTTGTATGCAACGAAGTTATCGGGAAAAATACCCGATAATTTTGCAGCTCTTCGGATATTAATATTGATTGGACTGAAAACTTCGAATCCCATGGAAATCAAACCTGTTTGTATATTCATTCCAAATGCAATATGGATCATCCTTTAGCATGGGTTTATTAAAAAAAAATTATTTAGCTTGATAATTACAAATTTGTGAAAGCTAAAAAAATGGCAAACATTTTTCTGAAAATTAAAAATTTAATAAAATATAATCTTAGATTTGAATTATTCGTACCCATGCGCAATCGAGTTCCATTCCTCTCTAGTGATTAGTTAGAAAAGTTAATCGTCAGTTTTTCCGTCTTTGTTGCAAGCACGGAATGTAATTATTTTTGTACAAAACTAATAAAAAAATATCGAACGTTATAGGGGTCCATTTTAAATTTCCAACACACTTGTGCTTGAATTAGTATTAGTAAGTTTATCGCAGTTAAGTTACCCGAAGCCACTCTTTCTTAACGCTGAGTGATACACCGGCGAAAATGTCTTCACCTAATCTTAAATGCCTATGGGGCTCTCTCTCTCGTACCTCACTTCACTTTTTGGTTTATCGATTCTCCTAAGCAAACGGCTTTAAATATCAAAAAGCCCGAGTCTTAGCCTAATTCTATCCAAATTTGAGCTATTTCTGCCGAGTATTTTGCAAGAAAATAGGTTTCGAAATTTTTTTAAGTAGTGGGGGAAGTATTACTGCCTCTTGATGCACTACTGTAACGCAATTACAGGAGGGCATAGGGAAACTGCGGAAAACTTGTACCGGCACAGGCGGCGATATTTTACTGACTTTTTGCTATATGAGAATACGTCAGAAAGTCAGAAAAATTGCCACCCGCTCAACAGTTAACGCACAAATCGGTGCGTAGCTAAGCGGTCATGCAAGCACTGACCACGAGTGAAGCTGCTTAACTTGGGAAACCGCCGAAGCCATACACCGACCGCGTGCTCACTAATGTCGGTCTGTCAACTACTATTTAGCTCAATAGCTAAAAATTGCGGCGGCTAGAGAACATCCAGATATCATTCGAAAAATTAAAACTCATTAAATCGGAAGAAATGCTTTAATTTGATCGTATACCTTTACTCAGGAAGGAGGGCCGGTCCTGTAGCAATGTACCAATTTTCAGATTGATTGTTAGAGCCGTTTTCGAGATACAGTGGTCATTTGAATTCTACAAGCGTATCACACACATACACATCCGGACATTTTTTCTACATCACTTCTCTTGACGTTTTAGACTATTTTGAGTGTCATGACATGAAAAACTCGGAGATAACATTTTTTCACGAAAACCAAGTTTTCACGATGAGGAAGGTAAAAAAAAATTAATCGGTCATAATTAGTGACTGTAATTTTTGAAGTAGTTTCAATCATTTGCACAACTGACTCTTGGCGAGAGTAAGGCTGCAGAGCTTCTTGAGAAACTTTAATATAATACAATGGATTTTTTAAAAAATTAAAAATTAAAAAATTAAAAAATGAATAATGAAGACTTGATGAAATGAAAATGAATTGCGCTTGAGAACCGGGTCAACGATTTAGGCCATCATTTCACTATGCAGAGGCCAGACAGTAGTGTGTTGTCTCATAATCTGGTTCCATTGTATTTCGCATATGTATTAATCCTGCTAATTTGAAACCATATTCTCAACAATGCGAATTAATTCTGGGGAAGCTTCTAGATATTTCATTCAAAATGAGTTCATAATAGCGAAGGCGATTACGAGATTCGCGTCCGGGCGCGATACTCGGTGTCATATGCAGCGCTGCAAGGCCTTAATGATAGTACCTATAAATAATACACATAAACAGATTCGAGCTGTACACCCACACCATGACATTTTGCGACAGAGCTTCGAGATAGTCTTTCGTACAGAGCATGAATGGTCTCTAGATGTGCCCTGCACGATATACGATTGAAACTCTCATTTCCACGCGCAGTATGAACATGAGAACGCATAAAAAGACACAGAGAAACAAAAGAAAGGAAAAAAAAAAAAAAAAAAAAAACGAAGGTAGAAACGGAATGAGTGCTACAGTTGACACGAGCGTTGAAATTCGAAAAAGCCCTGCAATGCTACCGCAGCGATTCCGGGACGTATTTATACCTCGCCACGAGTCAAAAAAGGGGTTGAGAACGAGAGTCAGGTAGTGTCGACGAATATAACACATTGAAATGCAACTCCTTGACACAACTGTTTCCTGAGCTGTAGTATATGCCAAAAACGAATTTTCCTGCATTTCCGCAGCTCCTACCTCATATGTTTGTCCGGAAAAGCAAACAAATTATGCCGCATGGCTAGCGTTATTTCACAGGTCGCGTGACTGTGTCAACATAGGCAGGCAAATGAAATTTAAGTTTCAATAAAATGCAGCGCAAGAATATTATGTACGTCACCGTGAGGTACCAAATGTCCATATTTATAGAAGCTGGCGCAACTCTAGAATTTAACCAAGAAAATAAATCGAGGTGTACATACACCGAAGCACCAGTAATTCAATCGGAAGGGATTCTCTGCTGGCAAATTTCTGGAAACTCATGAACGACGTTTCCGCGGTATTTAATTTAATAGTCACAATATTGCTGGATATTTCTACTGCCAGTACTCATGCAGTTCACGATCATTTCTTTGAACCTTTCAATTTCTCACTCAATGAAACCTTTATTCTTGAAGAGAATAGCTCATTTTTTTAGACGCTCATGGGCCCCAGATAAAAGATTGAGCAACATTAACGTTGGATTCTGCAATCGCTTGATTAACAACAGGGTACGATAAAGTTCCAATTAAAGGATTCCATTTTACCTGGAGCTTGTTAAAGATTGTATAACATTTAAAAAAATCAATTGTTCATTTAAAACCAAATATCTCGGTCAACATCTTACATCACAAAGCAATAAGAAAATTCCTTCTTCCACAGTCTTCAACATTTGTACATATCCTAGAAGCTCATCGCCATTCTATAAAGTGTCCCTACGAGTGAAGCATGCATTACGTAAATGCATGGACACGTGTAATGCATTACGTAAGCTCTCTTGAGAAGATGGAGTCTTGGAAAAATAGTAGAGTGCATTGCATAGAACAGTCTTCTCGTTCTGAGAATAAAACGAGAACATCGAGTTCTCGAAGCACGATGACAGTAGCAAGTACTGGAATGCCTAGAACGAAGAGTGACGGTCCCTTGCTGCAAGCGATCTCTTTTGCTTCTCCGTGAAGGAAGCTTTGCTTTCGTAACATTTTTTTGTATGTTTTCATTTGTGGATGCTCAAATGCGTTAAAACATTGAGAAAAGTGATTTCTGTGAAATGCGTATAGGTACGTTTCAACGTTTCGATAATCTCGCAGGACCAAATTATCGAATTCAAGATTTCTGAGATCCTCTTCTTCCTCATGGAAGAAAAGCCCAAGCAATACATATTTCTGCTATTGTCATCGAACATTCTGTTTTTATTATCACTCATATGTAGTAGCAGCTTCTCTCTGATCCACCCTTAACAAGTGGAAAATAGTGGATTCGTCTAGTATAAAACGAAAGAAAGAAGAAAACAAAAGTCTCGTCCCTGGAACGTCCCATGTGTCTCGTTACTCGATGGTGTCTTTTTTCCCTTATCTTTTACTCCTTTTTTTGCCTTTAGCTCACGGTCTTCTTGATAGTCATGAAAATACTTTTCTCTTTCTCTCTGGTATCCTCTTGTTTTACACTTCACAGCAAGCGCAGTATAAGTTAGTATAAGCTCTTCACCGATCTCCGAATCGCACAGAGTGTACTTTATTTTATTGCGAAGAATAACGAGGCAACTTTCACGCAACTTCATGTAGTTATTGTTGCGCTCGTTTCACACTCCAGAAGATACTCCTTGCAATCTTCGTGTTCATTGCAGACGTACATACGTATATATATATATATACAAGCACATATATCGTTTGCTATCTGTTATATACATTTGGTATATTAGATACTGAAGGTTGACATGGCTGTTTATATATATATATATTGAGTATTTACTTATGTACTTACATCGCACCTACTTTCAACTGAGTCTATATACAGACTGTCGAAAATGGAAGCCGTTCACTATTCGAGTTTCCGCTGCAGTGCAACTAAACTTGAACTTTCATATACATATTTTGGTCCTTGGCCGGAAAAGGTTGGAGCCGGCGACGGACGTCGTAAGAACCATTTCCGGGAACCAATTAACTTAAGTAACTTGGTCTAATCATTTGAGTATTCAAATAGGCATCGCAATTTTAGGACCATTTAGGATTGGATGGTTGCGAAGTTCTGAAAAGAGATACGATTTTATTGGACTCACGTACTGCCCGAACGAATCCTGCGAAATCCGAGGAAATCCCAAATGTACGACCGTTCGTAAACGATTTTCTGGGACGCGGTAAGGTCAGAGAACTGAAAATGTGATCAAACCGTAGATGACACGGTTGAGAGGAAGAGAGACATTCAGTACCGTCGTTGAGCGCGATCGCAGTCGCAGGTTCAACCGAAAGTGATTATCCTGAGTGGCCCATCCAAAAATGTTGCCTGACGAGGATTTAAGAACTTTGAAGATGTTCTCTTCCGTTAAGGGCGGGGTAAAGTTAAATCGGTGGAAAAAAGCAGTGTTTTTAAGAATTACCTTTTTGCGGTACAGATAGTGTTAGTTTACTTGTATAGAGTTGTTAATTAGCACGGTATATGGATCATCATTCTGCACGTCAGATTAAGGTCGAATAATTTCAGTTTCTTTGTTAATATCATAACGAATATAAATAAGGTTTGATTTGACAGCGACCATGAGATTCAATACAAAAATGATCAACGAGTTCGTTGCAGCAACGTTGCCAACTTCCAAGTCATGAAAAACTCAGGTGGAACCAATCTATTAATACTCAAAGTGTCAAAGCTTTTATGTATGGCGTGAATTCCTTTATTTCTAATTACCCTGATAACTGCGCTGTTTGATTTCCGCATTTGCAGGTGTGCATTTGAGGCAAGGTGGGCGGTAATGGGAACATTCACCTTACTCGCTAGGATGCGCACGAAAAGTTTTCTTACTATACCCCCGCGCAGATATGCAGGTTAAGGGCAAGCAAGGGCAGTTTGAACCTTAGATACTTTTCGTACGGAACTCCCTTGGCCGAAAACACACACATTTTTCCAATTTCATCCCCAAACATGTGCCAACGAAGACACTAGCATCACAGGAGCCTTCGACGTTTTTTCCAATTAACTTTTCATCAACAAGTCGCCGAATAGAGATCTCTCTGCAACACCGAGCAGAAAGACAGTTGTGAACTAATACTTATCAAGTCTTAGTCGTGTATTGTGTTTGTAAAATCGTGTTTGTACTGTATTTTTCTGTTGTTCATTAAAATTATATCTAAACCCGTGTCTTCGCTTTATTGAATTTATCGAGCGAAAATAATTGCACTACATTTATTTCGAGTGGAATAGTGCCAAGAAAATATCGTCGCCGCTAGACCGTAATCGGAATTTACAACTGCAAAAGAATCTCAGTAAATTTGTGGTGTTCATGGTACACAACTTCGCTATCAGAAATGGTGGGCGATTTATCATTTGGGGAAAAGAACTGATATTTACGACTTCTGTTGAGCATAAAGGGACTCCAATTAAATTCCGAAATCTAAGTTTCTCTTTTCGAGAAAGAGACAGGAAAATAATCACGACATTCAGGAGACGGTAACTTCCAATTCCAATTTATCTATCAGAAAAGTTCGAAAATTTGATGAGAGCATCAGCCGATCAATGCTTACGGTATTGGCCTCATCGCCAATATTGCGATGACTTGATGCTGGCTTGCCATTTTCGAAACTATCTTCGGAGAAAAGAATGTTCACACGAAAATACTTCATTCTACGTGATGGTAACCCGGAGAAGTAACAATTAGTGTGTCAGTCAATCTTTTTTGCATCTACATGTTCTCAATTTTCTTTACTTTATTTTATAGTATCCAAAAATTGAATTTCCCTATTTGGACAGCAAGAGAGTCTTCTGTGAAAAAGAACGTAGAAACTGAAAAACAAAGTTTTTCTATTCTTGAAGAATGTCATAAATGCCGAAAAACAATGTTAATAATTATAAGTTGATTTTTTTGCAAATATAGAATATTACATTATGACTCCTTCAGTAGGGCAGCCTCCATTGGATCCTAACAAGGAAATCCATAAAGAAAAATCCAAACAAAACCCTGATAAATTTCCTCTACAGGATATACCCATATCCGCGCGACAATCGGAGTTTATCGCGTAGTGTGATGGTGACCACGTGAAGCCAAGTGGAAAGTCGAGGCCAATCAAGGCTCAATATACATATCCACGTATACTGAAGTAGGGTGAGAAATACCAAGTGAGATGAAACTCTGGGTAGTGGGCGAGGATAAAGGGGGAAATGAATAAGGGGAATACTGGAAAAGAGAATCGAGAAGGAGTTGAAAATGTGGATGGAGGCGCCGTGGCGCGAATCAAGGGGTTGCTCCGTTACGTAGTACTAGGAGCAGCCGTGGCAGTAGTAGTCGTAGTAGTAGTAAGAGTGGCTGCAGGGTAAGGACAAAAGTGGGTCGGTGGGTCTTCCCAGCAGAGCAAGCGGCGCAAATGCAAGTGTTAAGATCTCCCCTATACGTGACTAAACGCTCGTGTATCGGTGCGGCGAGGCTCGAGCGTGGAAAGCGTCCAAAGTGTGTCTACTATATTTGCGACAGTGGCGATGCTGTGTGTGGGTGAGGCGTGGCAAGGACAGAGCGCTTTCGGCTGCTGCTAAGCTTGGGCGGCATGGAACTGTTACCAATACTACTGACGCCGTTATATACAGAAGGCTTCTGTGGGATCTGGAACTTCGGCGTCACTGTGGCGACTGATGCAGATGAGCTTGGACCTCGACCACTTTTTGATGAACGAGAACCCAACGAAGCCTACGATAATGTAAAAAGTGAACTAGAAAAGTGAGTGAGCTAGTTTTTCGGTTGGGATCTCTTCGCGTAATGATTTTCCTGGAATAAGTGTTAATATTTTGATGGTTTTATGTTTTAATATAAATCCCTACGTGTGCCTTTTTTTCCCTTTCACTTTTCTTGAGTTACCCCCGGAGAGTTATCCGCAGTCGCTCTTTTCTAATGCACTTCCGTAATGCATTTTCACGGGGGCATAGGGAAACTGCGGGAAATCTATTTTTACTGGGTTTCTGCTATATAAAAATACATCGATTACGCGCAATTCAGTGAATGGCTGAGCGGTCACCCATCCAAGTATCGACCGCGAAACGACCTGCCTAACATGGGAGACAACCGAAGGCACGTGCTGATCGTGCGCTTGCTGCTGTCTGTGTAAAAGTGTATGCACGACGTGGATGTGAGGTAGAAAAGCGTGTGAGTGAGGGTTTGAGTTGGGGTCTTGGTCTTGGATGCTTGGATGAATACTAAATGACTTTACATTTCGCCGCCAAGGAAAAAGGAGAAGACCGGGTATTCTTGGGATGTTCCTCCCCCTTCGACTTTACGTCGCGTCGTCTTGGAGATTTTATGTGGATATATCTATTTATTCCTAAAATCGAGCATAACGAAACTGTTAACGTTGCTGTTATACAGAAGGACATCATCGTGAGATCACTGTTCGACTAGCGTTAATCCATTATAGAGCGAACCTAGAAAGCTAGTGAGACCAGAATGTAGGGCAAACCCTGAATGACAGCACATTTTACACAGAAAAAAAAAAAAAACTATTTCGACGGTTCCCCTCACTTAAATCATAGATTTTTCCTCCACTTGAAGCTTTTAATGTAACCAACTAATACTACTGCCGCTCTAATACGGAAAACTTTTGTGGGATCCACAACTTGGGTGTGGCTGTGGCGCTTGATGCGAAAGAGCTTGAATCTGGGCCACAGTTCGACGAGCCTGGACCCGGCGAATAGCGAGGAACTATCATTGTTAAATTGGATATTATACGTAGAAAGAGCCTAGAATTTAAGTTAGAATATCGTGTATCGGATGTGGGTTGTCTTGGCTAGTTGGAAAAGAGTGGATGACTTCATATTTCCCATTGGTGGGCATTGAGAGGAGAGAAATGGAAATCCTCTCGATATTTCTCTTCCGCCAAACCGTTGACTTTGCGTCGACTTGAAGCTGCTTATCTATCTCTGAGCGAATTTCCTTCCGAAATTCCATTTCTTCGGGGCCGCGTCATCGACGTTCCGACTTTGCATAAACGAGCTTGGAAACGTCCGCACATCTGCATCCAACTGCAACGTTCTCTCTCGCTTCGTGAGCATTCCTCCTTCCATGCAAAGTACTTCGGCATCGTCAGCTTCGATTTTCTCCTCGTTGTATTGACTCGCCCCTTTTTCGTCGCATGGTTTCTCTCACCGTATTTTCTGGTTCCATTATGCCAAAATTATCTACTGATGATTTGATCAGAACCCTCCGTCGTGCCTCCTGTGTCCTTAAAAACACGTTTTTATTTTTCAATACTCAGATTCAGACTGATTCTTACTTATTTTGATATTCCTGATTTTAGTTATCCGCTATTTTGATCATTGGCTATTTTGAGCCCGACCCAAAATAATAATGTAAATTAGAACTTTGCACATTGCTTCCTCATTAATTCTCATCTTTTCCAAAGCTGCCTTTATAGGGTAGTTTATTTATTTTATTTTTGGCTTTCTCAGAGAGGAACATTTTTGAAAAATGTAAATTATTGACGAAACAACGTCCATAGTTGTAATTCGCATCCTTATTTTAAATATATTTAGAACTCTCAAATTAATAGAAATTTTGTATGTAGCAGGGCTGAGTGTGATTTTTGCTATGTAGAAAATTTCACTCGATCTGTTAGAATTTTTCTCGAGTTAGAGCACAACGAAGGTTTTCGAAAAATTTCAGTCTGATAAGAACCAAACCACTCTACCGATTTGGCTCTAATACAATACCAAAGATTGCGTCACTTGTTACATTTTTATTCTGAGTTTCTGCCCGATAGCGACAAATTCGTTCGAGTTAGAGCGTTTACGTGCTTTTGTTGAAAATGTTGAGATTGATATGAAAACGAAATGCATTGAACAATTTTTATAAAACTTGTAGCAATTGAACATTAGCCAGGAGTGTACAAGTTGTTTGAATTTGAGCTGACTCGGTCGAATAGTCTACAAGTTATAGTTACTCAAATTTTTGGCCCTTCATCACTGACACACACAGACACACACACAATTATTACCGAATTTAATGCACGTGACGAATTTTTAACTGGTTGGACTGGCCAGGTGGATTTATCATGTATTTAGTGCACAAGTCAAAATTTTCTTTATGATCGTGAAATAGAATTGACTGAAAACTCGTGAGTAACCAACCTAGATATTCAAAACTACAGAGCGATAGTTCGGGACACCAAAAACTGTGAAAAAAACAATCTGGATACCAAAAGCAACGGAGAAAACAACCTGGATGCCAAAAGCAATGGAAAAACCCACCTAGACACTAAAAGCTACGGAGAAGTCCACCTGCACACCAAAAACCATGTAGAAATAAAACTAGTTATCGAAAACTATGATGAAATTGACTTACACACGAAGAGCTATGGGTCGATCGTCCAGAACCCCGAAAACTCCGAAACAATTGACCTGGGTATAGAAAATTGTCAAGGGATAGTCCTGTACGACGTTCTCTACGTAGCGGTCGACCCGGCACCAGAAAAGCATTTATTCTGATGCTGAAAGTATCAATTTCGGTCAATAGTGGTACTTTTGAAAAACTAATCAGCGACCCCGGCCCGATCCTGCCTGTAATTTTTTTTACACAAACTACCAGGAAGTAAAATAAAAAAAAAAAATTCTCAATAGATGACCGCTTTCTTTGAAATCTGGAATTCTTTCAAAAGTTATTACGTAGCGTTTTAAGAATCAAGTTAAATAAGTACATATTGTCGGTTACTTGCGGATTCAAAACGTAAGTCAAAACGGAAAAACGGATAAGTGGTAAATTTTACCACAAATTATCCTAATAAATCACTGTATGATACGAAGTTCTTGTTAATTCTCGTCAATTGCTTTGGTGATAATGATATAGACCTTGTTAACTTCGGTGGGCTTTAAAAATACAGTCTTAGATATAACTTCGAAGTAGCGACCACGACTAAACTCCGACACGTGCTTTACAAAGTTTTAATTGAACTAAATAATTTCATGTCGCTTAATTAGCTTCCTAATAAGTAAAGGGTCACTGGAGCACGTGTTGAGCAATCATATCGAAAGCTAGCGTTGGGTGTAACATTAATTAACGAATGCGGCACGTGTCATGTATACACGGAGCGCTGAGTGGTTAAAGCAATGAATGTTGCGGAAGCATTCATACTGTCGATCCAAAGAAAAGCAAACCCATACATAGTATTCGTAGCAGGCGTTACTATAACTTGGAACGATGAGTCCTCGGTCGCAATACGATTGATGATGGTATCGCATTCACGATGCCGCTGTCCGTGCTGTAGGTGTTAACGGTTAAGCTGCTCTCTCGTCGAGGCGATCCCACTGACTTTGTCGGCTTCCCCCTCTCCCCTTCAATCCCCCGCGCCGATCCTCTTTCCGCAGCCTTTCAATTATACGCTCCTGGAAGTGGCACGCGCTTGCTCTCCTATCTCCTCCTCTAGCACTCGATACACCACCCGAGGCAGCTTTGACGATGACGACTACCACGACGACGCGGAGGATACACGAGCCGAAGGGCAGAGCAGAGGCGAGAACAAGCTGAGAGCGATCGATCGTTCAATCAGCTACGAACGAACTGGAGCACGAGGAAGGAGCCCACAGAGACGCACACACACAACCGAATCTCGCTTTGGATACAAGCAGCGGAGAGGCCAAAGTAGTCTACATCGTCAGGCGGAGAGGGTGAAGACTTAAAATTTGCGCGTCAGCATGTGGCCTCAACGCCTACTTTTGCTTTTCTCTTGCCTTTCTCCACTCTTTACATTCCGTTTTTTTATGCATCGAGTAACTCTCCAGGCTTCCCCAATTTTTCATCGAATCAATGCTGTTTTTAACGCTTCACAAGGATGATCGATTTAATACAGTCAAAACCATGTTGAAATTTCGATGAACACACTTTGCTGAATCGATGCGCTTCATTATGTCGAATCATCTTATAGGCTACCAGCCAAAAGACCCCTTTGGAAAATATATGAAAAAGAGCACATTCTCCGCAAGTGATGCAATGATAGTTTGCCTTCAAAGTGTCCAATGAGTATCTTTGAATGTTTTCAAAGAGTGTTACGGCGCTTCCCGTGTAGAAAATACTTTGCGGAGTCCCAATATACGATCACATTCCGATTGTGTGGATTCCCAAAATTGGGTGTCCCTGAAAGAATCCGGATGCAATTGTAAAGTTAGGGACGTTGTGAGGGTTTCCCAAAAACATGTATTTTTTCCCTTCCACAATAAATAAATGGCCCGTTATTTCTTTTACCTTGGTAAATATGTTGAGGTGATGGACTAAATAATATTTCATTCATGTCCAGCGAATATCGGGGGTATCAAAATAGCGAATGACCAAAACAGTAAATGTCTAAAATAGCGAATTTTCTAATAAGATTCATTTAAGACATTAATTAATTTTTAATTCATTGTTTTAGCCACTCGCTATGTTGATAACTCTCTATTCTAACCACCATTCGGAGAATTACTGGGGCCAGTTCTCGGAGAAAGCGAGATAGTGATAGAGACAGTGATATACTGACAACAGCAACATACTAATTCATCGGAAAAAATTCGAGACAAATTTTACAATAACGCGAAGCAAATACGTATCACGTAAGTTATGGTTCGACACAATAAAGGAACGAAAAGAGATACATAGCGATAGAGAGAGAGATAGCGAAATCCTAATGTTCGCGAGGTAAACCCTATCGTCCGCAATGCATACTTTTCGGCGAACTCAAGCGTGAATAACCCCGACAGGAATCTGGAGTAATACTTTAAATGAAACATTTCCGTTTCTTAAAAGCGAAGACTTTCTCGTGTAATATAAATTAGTCATCGGCGTAACTTTAAATAAAATCGGATGGACGACCGAGCAACCAGTGGTTAACTATAATTGCTGAAGAATTTACTTATCCACGGTGACAGCGTTCTTGACATATTGTTGGTAAATTATAGATGGCAATTAATTAAAATAATTAATTTAATTCTCAAATATCAAACGTAAAATGAGGAAGGGGAACTTCAACCAATAGACAGCGGACACTTATTGATCCTTTAAAATAACTCTACTTTTTATGATATATCAACCTCAAAACTATTATTCATCGATTACTCATAAAATTATTAATTATGAATAGTAAAGCAATCTGGTAGCAGAAAACTTCCTACCGTATGGAACATAATTAGAGGCCTGGGTCTTAACGAAGTTTTGCGTCGATCCTCACAGTGCGTGGTGGCATTGGCGGAAAATTTTTGAGACCCGTGCAGCAATTTGCTCGGCTCAATGTAACACAGAAGGAATTTTTCGAGATTCGCTGCGAGCTATCGATCAATGAGTTTCCCCGCTCCGCCCGCTTATCGGCTACCTTACATGCAAAGATCTGGTTCAGGTAAATCTTCTCCTCGGACTCGGTAACAAGAAGGGACGGGTGTGAAGTTCCTCTCGCGAGAAATCGTCGTCTAGGTGCATCAGCAAATGAACTCACAACAAGGAAGTGCAACCCTACAAATGACCCATTCCTTCGTTCCATCTAGGTCCTTTTTTTGTGGAGCGCTGGGTTGACCAGACCGCGATGACGCGTGTACCAGTAGGATGGTCTAGGACCAGACTGGTGAATCATGAAGAAGGTGGTTAGCTCGGTATTATTCGGACCATCTTCCGACCTGCTGTTTTGGCATCCACAGGTCATAAATACCGGTGAACTGTCTGCGGCATTGCAAACAGGCCTTGATCCAAAACTGGGGCTCCGATGGCGTAAAAGAAAACGTCAATGAAACAAAATAAAATAACTTTTATAATTCTCGCAATCCTCGATGGGTGGAAAGAGGTGCGCGGGTGGACTTTTTGCCATAGCATCGGCAAGCGATAGCGTGTAGTGATCGGTACGACTCGCTGGCGGAGTGTTTGTCTCTCGGTGGAAGTTGGACGATGGGATGAGACTCCAATGACAGGGAACAATGCTGCTGTGGGAGGAAACTTCCTTTCGAAGACTTATTTTCACATTAAAGTAGCTTTGAAGTGCGATAGCGCCCTAATGAAGTTTCTGAATTACAGAGAATGTACGTCAAATAAGTATTATTTAGGAAGAGGATATACTTAGAAACATCATTCGAGACTAACTTCCGTCCGGATATTAGAAACGAACAAGCCCCGTCAACGTGTTGTGCGTCCGATACTCCTCGTCATAAATCATATATAATCGCTTCATGTATGATCATGGATGAAGTTTATCTCTATAATATATATATTTGTATATTATAAATATATACATTATACATTTATCAATTTATACGAAATTATATAGTTTTAAATAATTAAATTTTAATTATTCTCAAAATAAATTAAATAACTATTCTGATAACGTATACACCAATGATTTGCCATTTTAAGCCAATGGAAAAATAAGTAAAAAAACGAAATGGACTGGTAATTACGACTTTTTCTAGTATACACCCATCTTTGTAGTGACCGCGGTCTAAGCTGCTTAAACTTTCTTGATATCAGTCAGACTGCCCAACTGTTCCAACCAAATTCTGGGGTGAAGTTATGTCGGGACGTAACAAAACAGTAAATTGTGCAGTTATTTTTCATCTTTTTTACTAAATTATCTAGGTCAGCTCTTTAAGAATGCTTCACGTACACTTTCGTTACTGAAAGATTCATTTTATCCAAATATGAATACTTGGCGATAAGAGAACAATTTTCGAATGGCTTGAACGTAGTAAATGTTTTGTACGTTCTTGCAGCTTGTGCTTGCGAGTGACTTACTAATATCTAGGGCTAGCTGTCGTGAACTTTCCCATATCGTGTTATTTATCATGTGGCAATTCTGCGAAAAATTTACGAATTTGATTTGCTGAGATACAATTATGCAGATTGATGAATATACCGAAGAGCCAACGATATTTGATACAGCAAATAGAATGGATGATTGGAGGTTTGGACACTGTCGATTTCGGGTGCTCGATTAATCGTTATGGGGAGCAGTTCTACGGATGCCTGTACATATGTGTATACGTGTACTGCAATTACTGCATGTGCAGTGCCTTTCACTTGCATAAATAGCGAGGGTGCACATACAAGCAGAGTACAACACTCAGCAGCAGTTTACAGATTTCAGAGAGATTGAAAGCCTGTAGAAGTGCAGTGCGTGCGTGATAATTATTCGACAAACTGTACGCGTCGCGGTTAACCCCGGATCGGATTGACTTGGAACTGATGAAACTGCTATATTTATATATGGGCCCCGTATTCCTAATTACCGAATCTCATGCAGCTGAAAGCAGCTGGTGCGAAGAGCTCTTGGCTTTGGAGAATCAAATCACTGTCGAACAAACGGTTTCACAAGCATCGACATCAAGCGTTAAGCAAATATGTTCTATTCCAGTTTCATTACTCCCCAAATAGACTATATTGCGCTCCGCTCATCTCACTGAGAAAATGATAAAAAATAATTAAATTAGATAGTATCTGCATGTTAGATAAATTCTACGCGGTGTGCGGAATAAATTGGTTTGTAGAAATCGTCTTTTGCAGTTCTACACAAATTCAACTATGGAACTGCAAGCCTGAATGAATTACTTTGCTTCAGGGCGAACATAATCTTATATCTGTTATGTTTAAAACTACTCGTGTGTTACGTCATACGTAGCCTTTAGTATTTCTCGAGCCTAAACTATAAGGTAAACGTACCAATGGCGGGACAGGTCCCAATTGAGGGACTCTATATGAATATTTGTATATATCAAGAATTCAATTAAGAAAATATAAAAAATAACTCTTACAAATACTCTTATGTGTCCACCGATACGCACATTTCACGTCCCGAGATCGGGACATGTAGAAAAATACTCGTCCCAGCATTGGTACATTCTACATTTTTCAGCGTTTTAATTAATAACTGTTTTTCACATAATCAAAAATATTTTTATTGTATGCATTTCGGAAAAACTCTAAGCTTACGATTTTTTACCACCATTTGCTAAAATAATAAATATATGGATGCGAAAATTGGTATACAAAACAGACATTGCCTTAAACGTCCCGCCATTGGTACGTTTACCTTACTGCATGCGCCCGTCTTAGTTCAAACGCACGTGCATCACTGGCGACCGTCGTCGCGGACCCTCTTTTCAACTCAAGTGTCGTCCCACTAGCCAAGAGCGCACTAGACGCATATGTAACGTGCGTGTCATAAAATCCCTGCGCCCATCTTACGTGAAGCAAGTTATGTCCCCAAATTCAGACGTTACCGACCCCCTTCCCGAAATTATGGAAGAACGCATGCACGCGCTAATAGTCCCTTAAATGGGTCCGCGCCTGACCTCCAATATTTACTTTAGAAGCATTTTCCATCAATACCCTCACACTAAAAGTCTTCTCCGGTGACTTTCCTGACAAATTTATAATTTCCACATTCCTTAACATACCTTCCGAATTAGTATATAAGGACAAGATTTTATAGAAAAGTTAGTCATTCTCTCGATGACCATCATTCGACAAAGAGGTGAAGAATTTATTGTAACACGTACTTTTTCCTGTGACCGTTACTGTGCGAGTCTATTTGACTGAACTATCAAGATTATCGAAGACAGACGGTCAAAATTTCAGCTCAATATCTTTTGAACTGCGAAAATTACAGCGCCAAAACAATTTTTTCCAAATTTTCATAATGCTCGAAAATTTTTCATTTTTTAATTCATTCCCGTCAACTATCATCCCAACCTTTGTTGTATGACAGGCCACCTACACGCCAAATTTGGCGAAAATACATTTACCATTACGATAGTTATCGTGCTTACAAGAAAATCTGCATGCACACGTACACACAGACATGCTTTCTAAACAACTTTTCTCGATTTTGTACCATTCTGAATGCCCCGACACGAAAATCTTGAAAAAACAATTTTTCACAACAACAAAGCTTTCTTTACGAGGAAGCAAAATTTTTCATTTTTTTACAAATCCATAACAAAAATTTGTTCACCTATGGATTAGCATCGGGCAAAGTTTGAGTACAAATTTGACACAAAGCGGTCAAGTTCTCCAAACCTTATATCAATTTCGAATTTCGGTAGAACCTTGCAAATTGCTTCCTCATTATTTTCGGCATTTTAGAAAGCTTCCTCTATAAGGAAGCCAAAATCGATGATCATACTTCCACATAGAGATCGCTTTGCGAACAGCAAAAAATAACGAGGAAGTAATTTACAAGATTATTCGTAAGTTCGAAGTACGAAAAAAAAAGTCAAAACAAAATCGTAAATATATTCCACCAGATTTAACCTCAATTTGGAACAAACTGAAATAAAGAGAAAAGTAACTGACGGATAGGCCTTGCCCGAGCATCGGTGACCCCAATATTCACGGAAGAAAATTGATTTCGCAGACTCCAAGCGGTAAATCTAGTTGGACCAATAAACTAGTTAGTTATCGCAAGAAATCACTTGGGTAGAACAATTAATCAGTTGGTGGGTCCGATAGATTAATTAGCTGTCAATGAATGAATTAGGTGGTACAGAGCCAACGAGTTTATCCGTCACTTGGACTGGTACGTATGTATGCGAGTTAGTTAGCACAACTAATAATTGATCTCTGAGTTCCGTTTCAAGATGAGCGCCCCTAATGGGAACGTTCGAGTAGTTAATTTCTCGACATAGGTCGGTAAAATAACACGACGTCCTGAATAATGGGGCTTGTTGTTTTGTCGCTTTGACTGAAAAGTTGGCACTGTTGATCGAATACACTTACCGACCTCGAACGGTACTAGAGGTTGTTAGGTGTTGACGAGGCGAGTGCGACGAGAAGTGAACGAAAGCTCGGAAGCGACGGCGCGGAATAGAAGGTCCGACAAACATGATTCAAGTAATTACGGATGCACGAAGCTCGGGTCACGAGGCGGCGACGGGACCCTGGCAAACCCAAGCAAATTGTGGGCCGACATCGCTAATCAACTCTCTCCGCACCGGTGCGCGCATTCGTGTACTCGCGTCCATTCATCTCGGATTATACGAACCTCGATATCCTCTCCGCTCTGCCGCTGTCACACGCTGCGTTTTTTTTTCTCTCTCTCACTTTCCCTGAATTTTCTATTCGAATTTAGCTGCAAGACCGTCACGCCGGAATTCCACTCGCAGAAGAAGAATGAGCCAAAATGAGAATGAAGAGATTTTTTCCTCTAGGGGTACAGCCGAGAGTCAAATTATTCGCTTGGGATACGAAAAAGGAAGCAAGCAAGAAAAGGCAAGATCTCTCTTATGACCCTCGGACCTTTTTGTAGCCGCGACACGTACCTACCGACCTATATTATGCTCAGTACTCCAACCGCGTTCGAGACACTTTTTGTTCTTTTTTAAACCTCCCCCAGCCCCTTTGACTCTCTTCCTCCTGTCACTCTGGGCGAGGTCAGAAATAATAGAGGAATCCTTGGAGAAAAAATTGGGATGAAACACACGATGATAAAAAAAATGTAGCCACGGCTTCAAGTCACATAATACATCGAATGAAGGTAGCCGCAATATTACACCAGGAATTACACGGAGTATTAAATCTTGAACGTATTATACATTTACGATAACTGTAGTTAGAATTATCGCCACGAAACGGTAAGACCTAAACCTTGTCATTTCTATAAATTCCGATTTATTCTAGAAATTAATAAACAAACGAATTTATGAATAACTGCAGGCATCTAGAAGATTGCCTAGAGTACTGAAATCCCAACTGTATTAACACGTAACTGTGCAGCTGTTTTAAGTTACGTATTTGAACGCCTTATTCACGCAGTAAATTAATGTTAAATGAGAATACAAGGTAGAATTTTGTTTTAATTAAAGAAATATTTGTCAAAGATATTCAATGTGTCAATCAAATTGAACTCGGTATTTCGTTATTTGCCCATACGAACAAAGAAGATTTATCAGAAAATTCAAAATGCCATAAAATTTTTACCACTTTCACGTTGTTTGTCAAATAAGCCCATATGTGATCCAAATTTAAGCTTAATCTATGAATAATTGCATATTCTTGGTTTATCTCATGACAGCAATGTTGTATTTTTTATAAAGCAAAATCGAAATTTGTTAATCATTATTAAAAGTAGTCTTGAATTCACAGATGTTTACAGGCATTGACAATTACTGTTTCGACATTGTTTAAATGCTTGAAAAGATTAGCGCGAAGTACAAGTACAAGCGTTTTTATACGACAGCCCACCAGATTTGAAGAAGTCATGTCAATAATTAAGACAGTTATCGTGCTAACAAGTATATGCACACACTAAGAAATTTTTCCTGAAATTTCGGGTTATTCTGAGGTATAAGACTCTAGAAAACAAATTGACCGAAATATAGTTCCCTCTAACAGCGAGCAAAGTACACCAAATGCGGAGGAAGTTGTCGCTTTAGAAATTATGAGTGACGATTTTATGAAAAAATATTGGAGAGGCACGTGCAATTAAATCCGATTATAAATAAATAAACAAATCGTGAAAACGTACTCAATTTTTTGATTGTTGGAGATTTGGAGTTTAAGACGGTAATGGCAAAGAAAAGCAAGAAGCTCACTTAGAGCATGTTAAAACATTAACTTCTTTGTGGCAGCTTAGCTTTTTCTCCTAGCTTTTCATCGTCCACTATCATTGGTAGACCAACCGCGTTCGATACACTTATTATCTTCCTTAAAGCTCATCCTTCTTTCCGGTCATTCCCTATGAGCTCGGAAATAATAGAGAAATCCTCGGAGAAAATTCACTAGAAACGTGTGAGCACAAGCGAAATATACACACTTCTCCGTTCATTTTACGACGTCACTATAATTGATATATCGCACAAATCCCCACTTCAATATTGGAGTCAGGCGACTTGTATCTCATGAAATTCTCAAGTACTGGTTAAGGAATTTCTGTGGTCTTAAGATAAAAGCTGCGCAATACAAATATCCGTGAAATCTCGATTTTCCCCTGAAATTCGTTTCGCTTCCTGGCGCTACTCTCACAGTGAGAAACAATGCCGAATATAAGAGCAAGATCGTTTCAACATTTTTTTCCGACGATCTAATTTCCTGGGTTATGTCGAGCACTGTGTAATCTCGAGCGGTGAAATTCCGGAGAATTCCAACGAACGAGCTAAGAGGAAGACTTTACTCCTCGTCATTTCGTCGTCCACTTTTGTTACTCTATTCCCCGAGTACAGTAGTTCTGAGTAGCTAGATAGGTGCTTATAAATTTCCTGAATAGGATATAGCGCTTTCACGGCTCCAAAAAAAGAAAAAAAGAAAAATGAGACAGTCTTGATACCTGTGACAAAATAAATAGGATAGTTCATGGAGCGATAATTAAAACAAATTCATGGGGTCATAATTACGTCATTAACTATGCGAGGTGACACCATGCGCACCCTTGTTTAACGCTTCATCTATGCGTTTCGCTGATGTTTATCGCCTGCAATTTCCGAAGGCAAGGGCGACAGCCGTATAACCGAGAGGGTGTGCA
The DNA here is from genome assembly GCA_947507545.1 of Clistopyga incitator. Lineage (NCBI taxonomy): Eukaryota > Metazoa > Arthropoda > Insecta > Hymenoptera > Ichneumonidae > Clistopyga > Clistopyga incitator. The sequence goes on from OX382175.1 coordinate 6,121,996, forward strand.
TTTTGTTACCCCTCTTCACCACACTCACGGATCGAGGTCGACTCGATTAACGATCATTAAAAGTCTCTTCTTTCGCTCTCACCCCTCTGACTCAATTACAGGTTATGCATTATAATCCGTGGTGCTTCGATGAGGAATGAGGCCGCAATGTAAGGAAACACGAATTATCGATTTATTATAAAACTAAAAACAAATATGATAAAAAAAAAAGAAAAAATTTGTTTAAAATTTATTTCAAGACCATAATGGTATAATGCGCAACAAAATCCAAAAGTTCGCGATTGCGAGGAGACTGATATCCGTCCCAACCGCTAAATATGCTCGTGTTGCTCATCGTACTTTTCATACCAAGTGAATGAAGAGTGATACTTTGAATGATAGTTTTGCGCGGTAGACAGTGAAAAGTAAGGCTAGAAATGTTCGTCTATACGGACGAAAGTGAAACACACAAAAATCTATTCGCATAAACGGACGATTAGACTTAGATCACTCAGCGAAAAAAATGTTATGTGCTATATCGCTGACAAAGATTTGTTTTTCGCCGATTCAAATGATACGAGGTTCCCACACTACAAATAAATTTTGCATCAAAATCAAAGCCTCAACTCCTCTATTTGAATCTTTAAAAAACTGATGATCTCAACAATAAATTAAAACCGATTACTGTTCAAGTTGATGCACAACAAAAAATCCAATATTGTATCTATCTTGTTACAAATTGGTTGCATTATACCTTCAATCATTTAACGAAAAACGATAAAACAATAACGAATACATTCATTAAATTATACCTTTAATATAATTTGGAAAAAAAAATCATAATTGCGATACATAGAGTACCCGGAAATGTCATGTGGACTGTCTAGTTAAACTTCTGTAAATTGTTGTCTGGAGCTTCGGCGAATGACGGCTTGTTGGGTATTTTTTCCTTTATTATTGTATATGAATTTTTTGGAAAGGAAGACGGAAAAATTGAAAAATCAAAATTTCAAAAAATTCAAAAAATACCTAACAAGCCGTCATTCGCCGAAGCTCCAGACAACAATCTCAAATATACGGTTAAAGCATCAACAATCTCAAAACTTCTGTAAAGTACGATTTGCCAATGGCTTCAGTAACTTTACATTCCGTCCTGTCTTTATCGGAGCGCTACGCGTTAGTGCTACTTCAACTTTACGTTGAAGTAGCAAAAGTGGGGAAGGTGCAGAAGAGAACGAACGAGAGTGAAGGGTGCAAAGAGTGGCGCGGTACTTTGAGCTCCACTCGTAGAGTCGATATTATTCGATATTAAATTTTATTTCATTCTGAGCATGAACCGTGTAATAACCCACTAGAAGCTAGTCAGTATGCGGCGGGCGAGAACGGGGGCGATTATTGGCCACATCAGGAGATTTTTGCCTTGCGCGACTCGAGAAGTCATATCCATATGAATTTGCGAATAAATAAAAGCTGCATTGGGAAATACAGTGAAACGGGGGAGAGGATAGGGCTTGAGTCTTTCTAGTGCCCTCAGAGCATTTTTCCTCGCGGCCCCGCAAGCCTGGCAGCAGAGGTCCGCTGAACAAAGACTTCGTAAACTATGTATGAACGATTGAACGGCGAACAGTAACGATATTTACGGCCTGACTTTCTCGTGTCAAGCTGACAGAGCCACTAAAATAGGAATAAAACGGCTAGTAAGATGTAGTCGGTAGTGTCCGGGGTATGAATTTTCGAGCGGTCTATTTGTGGCTCGTGGGAGCTTGGATTTGACCGAAGGTCATCAAGCGTATTCCACATATAGGCCCGTCAATACGCTGCTCTTACCAATTTGACCTTTACGCCAAGCTTATCCGAAGATCGAATAGGAAACGAGAGAAACAGAAACACGTTTCGATTATTTATATACGAGGCGTTCGCTGTTCGGTCCAATGTCAGGAGCAACTTCGCCAGTTGTCTCTGGAGATGTAGACGAGTAATTGAGTGGGAAAGGCAGATATCGTTCTGCGTAATCTTGGTAACAATGATGATAATAATAATAAAACGATGAAGAGAGGAGGGATGTAAGCGAGTTATAAAAATAAAATAGCATTAACCCGCCGGGTTGAGAAAGCATTGCAGGATATTCTCGGGGAGCTTAGTTTTTAAGCTCTGCATTCTTTCTTCAGTTTTCTCGTGTCTTTCATAAAACCTATTCCATATCACGGCCGCATAAAAACTCGGCGCCAGGATATATAAATCTAACAGAGATATAAAGGAGCGCTTTACGCTCAGCGACGCAGACCCGTATCTCGGTTTAGCGATAAGAAAAAAGATATCGCGAACAAGGTACAAGAAATGGTATTAAGGAAAGGGATCGGTCAAGGTCGAAGGGCCCATGAATCGCCATCTTGAAATCTCTAAGCGCAGTTCTATGAATTGGACGAACAATTAAAAATATTTAACAAAAAATGCGCTCTGCCCCTTCACTGCAGCGGCGAATGTACTCTAATATAATTAAATAATAAATGCATTAATTTCATTGATTTAACGCTACAATGGTAGCACCAGATATTTGATACAACTAGACCATTGGTCGCGAATTTAGGGTTTGGCGGTCCCAGTTCAAAGTTCATTTGCGCATTTGTTGTTACAAATTTATGGCAATCGGAAAATGCCGCGTTTTATTATTACTCATAAAAAACAACATTATCGTGACAGTTCCCGAGAACTGTCAAAATACAATAACTCGATTGAAACTGCTCGTTCGTTATCACCTAGACAACCCGACAACGAATCAAGGAACGAATAAATCGATAATAATACATGTATCGAAATTGCGAGATATTTTACCCACTGATTTTTTTAAGAAGGATAAATTCACAATTTATTCTATTCTTCTCAGTCTTATGTCTGTTCGGAAATATTAATATCGTCGGAAATAATAAAAACATAGTTAATAGGGAAAACGAAAGGCAATATCTGGCTGTCAAGTCATCAGCTTTCGAGCGAAATTCAAGAAGAGAACGAGAAAAAATCTGCTATATCGATAATATCAAATTGACGTTTTCTTCTCTAATCTTGATCATCTGCATCAATAACTGTACATCGTTTAAGTAGAGAGAAAACCTAACTTTGTCATGCAGCATATTCACTGTCTATCCCTGAAGTTTTGTAAAAGATCGTACTTATGGATTGCCGTTTGCCGCTTAGTATTTAGCTGGTCGTAGGGTCAAGTGCGTATTACTCATCTTACCCTCGTTCATTTCCGCAAGCTTGTTCTGTATTACCTAAGCCTTCTCAACGTTCGTGGTAAGTCGGGGTTACATCGCCTCTGAAGCACTGCTTGTTCGATTTGGCATGACTTGGCAGACAAGCTACGGTCGACACAGAAAGTTTCGAGGAAATATAACATAAAGAAAAAGACGAACGAGAACTGTGCGCAGTCTTACGACAGAACTCGCATATATAGATAATACCACCTGGTACTGCAGCAGTGTACTACTATATAGTGCTGGAATTTTTTATAACTGTTCATCAAATTTCAATAACTTGCTTATGAAACATTACTTTCATTAATAAGTTATGTAATTTTCGTCGACGATCTACAATTTTACGACCAAGGGACTTGGAATGCACAGATTTCGTTTCTATTACTAGAACTGAGTCACACAAATATTTATTTATTTGTGCGCGCGGTACCGACGAGCATAAGTTATTGCGCCTTAATTACAACAATTATTAAAGACTTGAGTAAACATATGAGGCATTCCATACCAACTGGACTTGGGCGTGACCCTCGACCTCTTGAACTTTGCGTACCCGATTTATTATATTATTATTCTATCTCTAAACAGCAACCACAATTGTCATTAAAATTTAAAAAAAATTATATACTTATAATTATTTATACCGAAAACACGGAAGAGAATTTTTTTATTTACAAGAATTCTTATAAATCCTGCATTGAATATCAATATTTACTAGCTTTGGTCCAAAGTGGGTCGGACTTCGCTTCTATTTAAGAATACTTTCACTGGGATTATTTCCGGGATTTTTAAAGCAACCATTTTTTTAAATTAGTAGATGAATCGCGCCTACTATCGAAAATGGCTAGCAATTCTTTATTTTTAATACACGATTTTTGTGCAATTTTTCAGATTTTTTTACTTTAAAATTTTGGCATTTAATATGCCTGTTATAAATTATCATAAGTTCAAAAATTATAAATAAATTAAAAACATTCTGAAATGCCCCGTTACGCCCTGTTGGGAAAATTCATGTTACAACACTATCGATGAGCCACTGGATTCTCGGACTTAGATAAGCCTCTTATGGATCCGTTTCGTCCTTGGTTTGGATTTTCGACGATACGCACACGCACGCGCGCACACACACAAACGTCCAAACAATTTTTCTCGACGTTTCAGACTATTTTGAGTGTCCTGACATGAAAATCTCGAAAACGTTTGTTTTTAAGGAAAACAAAGCTTCCTCTACCAGGAAGCAAAAACAAGAAAACGAAAGCTATCGGTGGTGAAAGGGGGTGGCAATAAAAGCAGCGAGGGCGAGTTTAAAAGTTGGCTCCGTGATGAGTGCTCTCCCCTTGCACCTGAGAACTCCTTAACCCTTTTACGGCTGAGATGTGTACGTGCGACGTGGTTTAAAATGCATGAAAACTTGCCGCCGGAGTAACTTCACTCCGCGTACACCTACGGACCATTTTCTCCTAGAAAAGTTGCTGGATATAAAGTAAGTACTGCGAATTTTTAGTTAACTCTATTTACGAATTTGCGATATAATTTTCGGGAGAAAAATGCTGTACACTGGATGAGAAGGATAAATACATACGATCAACATTAATTAAATTAAGGGGGACCCTGACCCCCAAGCCCGTCCAAAATATAAGCCTGCAGGACAAATTTTGTGGCATTCGTGGAGATGTCGCGCTGTGCCCCGTTGCGCAGTGGAAATCAATAAACAATTATTTTTGTACAGACAATTAAGAACTCAGTACTCAGAACTCAGTCAGGGGATAAGATATTCCTGACGTAAATGTTGTTGTCTCAAATGTGTACATATAATATAATATTTTTTGAGGAATTTGACTACTTTCGACAAAGTTCGTATTGATGGTTTCTGTTACGTCCGAGAGCAACAAAAGTTGCCTTATTTTTTACCTTAGCTACGGTCAGGGATACAGGCTAAACTGTTTGATTAATTCGAAGATGAATTTTGGTTATTAAAAGAAGATTTAAAGAATGAGGGTTGTCAAGTTTTCTGACAGTATTTGTTCGTTAATAGAAAAACACTTAGTGAGAACTCGCGGTGGTCCACGCAAGACTCTGAGTATAAAGATTCGAAATGACTTAGAGACATGACCACGTTGATTGGCCACGCGAGACTCAAATCAATTTGGAAGGAACAAATTCTTTCAAATTTCTTCAAATTCTTCAAATTCACCAAAAACAATCAAACCTGAGTCCTTTTGCATTTTCGTTGCTAATTTTTATTCTTCCTTCACAACATTTTCCATGGGTACGTTGCAGACGGTTTCTGCAGCACAATAAATTTGTTTGACAAGATTATGGTAAAACGAATGGTATATCACTTTCGATAAATCCGTGGTGCCAAAAATACTGTCGTCGGAGGACTTGTATCAATATGCTTGGTTTGAACGTCTGATATAAAATCATGAACTTGAAACCACGTCCACGAATTCCGAAAAGTTGATTTCACCGTTGCATTTTGTACACTGCACGACGTTACCAATTGCCGAAATAATTATCACAAATTTGGTAATGCGATACCCTAAATTTGCACGAATGGATACGTCGAGTTCGATGTGACTTTTCAATTTTTTTGTTACCCGTCTAGTGCTTGGCGCTTCGCTCTTCATTTCGTATCGATTGGCGGACAATGTCTTTTTTTTACATTGGTTGTTGGAATTCTTTGTTGTCTCCGATCTCGTTTAATCCACAGAACCTCTTCGTTGAGTTTCCGTTTTTTAAAAAATTATTGATGGAAATATGGAAACGTGGTTCTATGTTGCTTGCCGAATACTGACTGTCGCTCTTGAAATATGAAATTACGGGTTTGCCCCCAAAACATTCTCAAACCAGGTAATTAAAAAAAAAACATCGAACGCATACGAAGGGGCAGTATAGGACAGTTGTACGTGCTAATCCGTACGAATCGTATGCACATATCGCACAGTGCACAGACAGGGGCCACGATGCCCGAGCGAATCTTGATTCGTATCTCTATCCGCTGCGCGCGCACGCTGCTCACGGCCAGGTGTCGTAAAAATTTTCTCTAGCTTTTCAGCGGCCGAAATCACGTCATATTTCAACGCATTTGGAAGGAATGAATCGTATGCTACGCGAGAAGAAGCGCGACATTCACCTCGTGATCGCGCAGCCCTCGTCTCGCTCGGGCAACAACTCTCGCGCTCGGTGAAAAAAGCGCTCTTTCATGTTTTCTGTCCAAACTTGCAAAAGCCCGTCTCTTTACCTCAATATACAATATACCGTTTACCCAGAACCTGCTGGCAAATTATTTTGATGAATTGTTTACCAGATATACATCGCTAAATGTAGATGTCGATTGAGCGATCTTAAGGTTAATTTGCCCAGTCCTATCTTTTGCACAGTTTATTGTGGGGTCATCACCTCGAGTTTAACGGTGGGGTAAGGTATTACATTTTTTTTTGCCTTTTTTAATAAATGTATGATATCTCAAGAATATAGTGTTAAAATTGTAATTAAAGTTTGAAGTCCGTGTTCACGATAACTCAACGACATTTTGCACAGTACTTCTTTACATAATTCACCTGGTATTGTCGAGAACTTTTTTTTTTCTTCTTCAATAATTACTGATTTTTCAACAATAAATAAGCCGATTTTTTAAGCGGAAATCGGTTTTTTGAATTCCAAGTTCTACGAAAAATTGGAAAATCGAAAAAAAAAATCCTCCTTTCATTACCTCGAAAAACATCTCCTTTGACAAATGCATTTTGATTTTTTTGTTTCAGATGATTCTGTTTCAAGTTATGATGAACACCGCAAATCAACTTTTTTTCGAGGCGCCTCCAGAGATTCATTATCACTCGCTTAATTTTGACTATTTTGGAATGAAAATTTAGAAAAATGTTAGTCAAATGCTATATTATTATATAGAGATTTACTGAATAAACGAACACTATCTGTATCGCCAAAAAAAAAAAAATCTTAAAAACATGTATTTTTTCACCGAATTAACCTTACCCCGCCCTTAAGCCTTGAGCACTAGAAAGGGAATATTGGAAAAGAGAAAAAAAAACAGAAAAAGTGATTTAAGAGTAGGTTGATTCATAAAACAATATAATAATATTGTAACAATTATCGTACACCTTATAGAATAGCAGACAATGTACTGATCGGAAAGCGATTATGACGTACTGATGCCCGAACGACTCAACACAAGACAAACGAACTGACGGTCCGCTTGACAGTGATCGACGATTTTCCTAACAATTTTTTTCAGAACTTGGACGTGAATAGACATATTTTCACTTTCAGGTTAATAAATATTCTGGCTTAGGTTCTTTTATAATAATTGGTGAATGATTAATTTCGCTCATTCGTTACAATATTATGAATTTGGTATTATTTGATGAATTAGCTCGGATCGCATCCAGGGTTGACTAACCAAGTGTCTGCGTTTTTTTACTCCTGGTTCGTATATTAGTGATTTATAAATGATCATAAGCATGAGTTGTATTAATATTTTTTTCTCATACCTAGCTTAAAACGCTGTCAATTTCATGTTGAGTGTTCCAAAACCATCAAGTTATACAAGGAACGTAAGTAATCTGTGCATATTAAGAACATTAAGAATCAATTTTAAAGAATCAATATCAGTAAATGGTACGAGAGGCGTGCAACCTAGTTCATTTTACTCTAGTAAAAATCACGAAAGAGAGGGACACCTTGGCCGAGTAGCCTCAGGTGTTTCGGGCTCTACCTTCCCTCTCAGGACCGCCAACGCCAGAGAGTACAGCAACGTCTAAGACTCCACTTGTGTGTCCGATCCACTGCTTCTGTAACCGTAGACGGAATGTGGACCAGGCTTTAATAATGCGGCGCTTTAATTTTCACTTGGACACACATTTCGAGGGTGGTGCAAGAGTTCCGGGTGAGACAGTGACGCTGGAGAGTGGGAAAGTACTCGCCCTGCACTCTTGGAATTGCTGCATGTCAGTAGCAGTGGCCCTAGTAGCGAGCCAATGCTGGTGGTAGTTCTGGATAAGAGATATAGCCGAGGGCGTTCACAGGACGGATGAGAGGGTTAAAAAAAGTGAGAGAAAAGTGAAGAGTGGGTAGGGGACGGGATAGAGGAGGAAGCGATTTCTTCAACCACGTACATCAGCCTGAGAATTTTATTTTTGGCCCATGTTGCAATCTTAACGCGGACGTGGCCCGGAGCTTAATGATTTAAAATTAAAATAGAGCTTCCGACGATTAATACGTCGATGGTCCGCTCGGCGGTACTTCGGTTTATTATTGTCATTTACTCGATGAAACTCAGATTTATATTATTGAGACTAAAATAGAGTGGATAAAATGATCTCCCGCTGTGTCGAAGTTATAGAAAAAATTGGTCTTTTTAGTCTAGAATGACTGGACTATCAGAAGTTGTCCCGCAAATCAGTGCGCCGCTAAGCGGTCATCCATCTAAGTTATAGCGACAAACAATGAAGTACTTTTTTAAATAATAACAAAATTAGACTAATTTTTTTTTTGAATATTCTTTCCCTTTATGTATTGCCCTAATATGATAACGTTCCGCGTGAAAGCCTAGGAGAGTGTCCACTTTAAAGTCTGATGATATCTTAGGGTATGTAATAATTTAATAATTTTCTTAATAATTTATTTTCATAATAATTTTCTTCACGGGTTTTCTTTATTTCAATGAAATATTTTTTTGCTTTCAAAGATAAAAGTGTATTGTTTTAAAGAAACGATTGCCTTGATTTATAGACACAGATCCCTGGATTTGAAGAAACGGTCCTCCAATAATGAGGGCGATTGAGTTAATCGCCTTCAGTCGTTAAACGCGAAGAACAGACAAAAATGGATATCCCGAAATAAATAATTACTACTATAACCTTTCTACATCTCGTACATGTTATTTTTACTTTAACGACATGTTATTTTGAAGTGACATTTTGCTTTTAGCGTCCCAAAAGCGATTTATATAAATTCAGAAGATAGCAGTTAATTGGTTTTTAAAAAATACCTGAATTCAAAGTCATTATATTTTAGTGAATTTGAGAACATCCACAGAAAATATATTATTATTAACTTAGACATATTACTTCGCTGACGCCACGGAAATCTTTCATAGGCCGGGATTTCAACGAGATTCGTTGAATCAAGAACAATTTGTTCTTCGCCGTTCACCATCCGCTTTATGTCACTTGGTTTTTACCTCATGTGGTAATCGAGCACTCAATTTTTAATCCCTTCATTAATCGAGACGGTTCAATCCCATTAACCCGGAAGCTCCTGATCTGGAACGATCTTGTAACGCTCCTGTGCGCCAACCTTATAGCACCTGAAGCTATACATAATGCATACATAATGCTGTTTTTGACGATTATTTAAATTGAGTTAGTTCGCGATAGGGAAACCGGGTTGCCCTATGCAAGGAGTGTTCACTTGGTTTGGCCGCGCTATTATTTTATAATGAGCAGGGGTTACTTGGCTTGAGCCCTTATTCAAAAGACATGCTTAACGCCCTATATATTCAAAGAGGTAGTATAAGTTGCAACATTCACTGTTAATTCTGTCGAAATTCCAGTACGTGAATGAAAATTTGAGTTCGGCGAGCATAGAACCTCGGCGTGAGGTCGCTTTCAAGTACTAAGATGAAAGCACTTTCTCACTCTGCCGCAGGAGCCGAGCTCGGTTATTATAACGCAGCAATTACTCGGGCTCCGCCCTCAATAATATACAATATGGAATATGGTCTGAGCTTCTGGTCGGTTCAACAGAGAGGAACTTCTGCAGTAGTTAAGCTGCAGCTGAAATAATTATGAATCAATTATGGAAAATGAGGCACTCAAGATTTATTAAATGAATTTCCATACGCGGACGTAATGCGAGTCCTGCTGCTTCATAATCCTAAATTACAATAAGCGCGACTAATAATATGCTCTTTTTCTTATTACAATTTCGACTGTCCGTTTGCTTGCTCATAATGGACGATTTGTTTTCATTTTTTTTTTTCCGAGATTTTTTGTAAGGTCACTGAAAATGGTGTAAAACGTTCAGAAAAGTAATATAGAAAATGTATACAAGCTCGAAAATTCAAATGTCGATAACTGAAGTGCACAATTGGAATGTAGTACAAAAGTAGTACAATTAGTGTACAAAATTAGTTTATCATGCTGAATGGTTTATCATAAGAACATGTGCACTCAATGTTATTTGATATTACATTTTGCTCGAATTGGTAAGGTGGTTGAGATTTTATGGGACATTGAAATTTTTCAAAAATTTACCTTATGGCATTAACTTTGTCAAAAATCTTACTCGAAATATTACGCCCCAATTCAGTATGTGAAGACAATAATACTTTGTCATGATATATATACAATTTATTGGCAAACGATATGATTTTCCCTATTTTATAGAATTTTGAGCAGTTAAAAAAATAAGGGGCATTGCGTTAACTGCGGCATGGCTTTGTGTATTAAGGCATCCTCCAGCGAAAAAAAAAAATTTCAGATTGATCGGCCTACACTAACGGGCCGAAAAAAAATCGTGAAGATCAGCTATTTTTCGAGCCGTCACACTGGAAAGATTCCTTAATCCTAAATTGAATATGTGAACGAAAAAATATGCAACAATGATACATATGTAATTTATGTGACAAACGGACAAAATTTCTGATTTCACAAAGTTTTCGACTATCAAAAATTTAATTTTATCACATTAACTTTTGCAAAACTTGCAGTGTTAAACCCAAATTCACATATAAAAAAAATCATATTCAGACAATATACATAAGTTAGCGACATAGCACGAATGATTTTGATTTAACAGAATTTCGAATTAATAAAAAAACAGCACTATTGCATTGACTTTTGCAGAACTGGAGATATCGAACTAAAATTTAGCATTTAAGGGGATGCAAGATAAGAGTCAATTTTGTTACCGACTTGTTTAATAAGATATAAAAGATTCTGGAACTCACAAACGTTAATCTGGAATGTACGTCCATTCATTAGCGTTCTCCGAATATTCCACGAGTATTGAAAAGTCAATACAAAAGGAATACACATAAAACATAAACTACGAACGTGAACGTAGTTTAGATTTTGTTTGTATTCCTTTTACATAATTGACTTTTCGACACATCACACCCTGGTTACAGTGTGGGACTTCTCGTATCACCTACAACCTATCATTTTTCCGAATAATAAGTTTGAAATTTCCGGAAATAATGGCATCTGGAAAAACGGGGATTATCCGTGATGTCAATAAATTAATTACAATAATTGTAGTCGCTTGTTTGCAAAATATACAAACTTTTTTGAGTTCGTGGATGAATTTTACCTCGAAACCCATCCCTGGTCTGGTGGATAATCGTATTTGGTTCAACCTTTGAGAGAAAGCATACGAAAATAAAGATTTGTTTTAGTTCTTCGCAACGAATGAAAGCCAGCTTGAAATAATGCCTGGGTGACCCAATAACCTGGCTGTTCGACAATACCCCGGGAGTTTCATCTGGCTAGGAGTGCAGGGTGATGATGCTCCAGTAGGAACCACTAGACACGTACACGAATCAGAGGCGTCGATAGTAGTAGAAGTATAGTAGAGTCAGACCAGCAACGCGACGATCTCACTGTGCTAGTGAGTTCTATTTATGCGGGAAAGGGAGTCGGCATACGTGATACTCCCGGTACACCTTAGAGGGGTCAGTTCTCCCTCCTGATGTGCGGCGCCTTTTGCTATATCTACTATTATGTGTATAATATCAATAGACGTTGTACAAACAGTGAAGAATAGAAAAATCAAGAATACCAATGGACTGTAGTCTGTACCGATGTTGTAGTCATAATTCATTTCATTGCAAAACTCATAGGTCAAATGAGTTGATGATAATAAAAAAGAAGTTGATAAAAAATTTGTCACGGAATACTCGATAGGCACAACAAAATTAGTAGTTGACGTTTTTTTTTTCCGGTATTATTTCAGTATATTGCTTTACCATTTTTTTGGTTTTATCAATGAAGATTTTCAAAGTAATAATAATTTATAAATAATTCCTTAGTTGTACCGACCAAGTATTTCTCGTTACAATTTTGACCATCTTATTTTCTGCGTACCCAAGAGTTGCAGTTAACAGCGCAGCAAGATTTGAGTCCGTGTACATAGATAAGAAAAATATGAAACATGGCATACCAGCCGCCGAGCTACCTATCGAACCATCGTGGAAGGTTTTCGGCTGGAATTTTGGTGTTCCCCCGCTCATGATGATTCCAGCAGTGGCAGCGTTTGCCTTCGCCTCTCCTTCTGTGTTATTGTTTTAACGTATTTATTTTATGGTTTCTCTGGTTGAATTCGTCGATTGATAAAAGTTTCGTAGTTTCAACTGCCCGTGATTAATCGCGAATTCGGATATAATTTTTCTACACTTTTTCGAGTGAGATCAACAATCTCCTCGTTATAACAGACAAATAGTTTTGTCTTAATATAATATCTTTTTAAACACAAAGGGTAGGAATCTCCCCTCAAATATTTCAGCACTTTAAACGAATCTTATTCATCTCTTCTTGAATCATCTTCTGGAGAATAACTCATCACTCGGGACACTCCCCAATTATTATTTATATTATCGTCAACTGTTATTGTTATTTGTATTGGTATTATTATTGGTATTAAAATCACACACTTCTGAAACACATCTCGAAGGTGTCTGGGATGATCCGATCACGCGGTTTCCGTTTCCATCGACGTAAAAGCGTGAGGAGTTGCCAGTATCAGGGCCGTACGATGGTTTGTGGTGCAGCGAGCGGCGTGGTCGATAACGCGCGGGCTCGTCTACAGAGCGTGCGAATCCGTCGTGAGGAGGTGTCACGAAAGGCTTGAGCGAAGAAATTGAACACAGAAGTCGTGACGGTGTAACAGTAACAAATGGCCCGTATAACGAGTCGCGAGTACCACGTATCCGGTAAATACCTTGACTTTCGATGACTGGTATCTCCAGCGATGCGGCGACACGACACGCGAGCCCGTGTCCACCCTCCGCCTCCGCCTCGCCTTCTCGACTTTCGTAATATCGAGTTCGCAATTTTTCCTATGTCTTTATGAAATTATCGAGAAAAGTTTAGCAGTTCGCAACGAAAAATTTCGTCAACACTGGTTCGTGATCAACACGAACACGCCCAAGAGCGATGAGAAACAGTATTGAACAGCACCTAACATAAACTCGGAAAATAATTTTACTCTTTCGCTGCGTGTGTAGAGATTTTTTTCAGGATGTGTCTGTGTGAATGATAGTTCCGTTTAAATATATTCTTTTAGGTACACACTCCGTGTCAGCGTATTTATAATATTATTTGTTATCGACGTCGCGGTATGTGTGCTGTTTTCTCTCTCCTCTCTTGTCACCGCACAGGTTCCGTCCGGCGTCCCACGACCCGTAACGTTCCCGGGCGTAGTGAGCTGCCCGCTCGCTTTTCCACCCTTATCCCGCGCTTGCGCGCTTTCCCGGGACGTCCGCCGCGTTGCTCTCGATCTTCATCCCTCTCTCATCCCTCTCGCGAATTTTCTCTTGCTCCCTCTTGCCCGAGTTGGACCACTGGAGGGTGGCATTGGTGGTGGTGGTGGTGGTGGTGGTATAGGTGGAATAGGTCGACATATTCGTTGGTATTGGTAGATTATGTCGTTGTGTATGTCAGCGTATAGTATATGTTGATATTGTTGATAGTATTAGTGTCTAGCAGAGATAGCACTGCCGATACTCCTGTGCTTTACGCATACCTATATTCGGGAGGGAATCCCAATCGAAGTTCCGAAAATTTGGGTGAGGGAAAGAGTGCAATAGTAGCGGAGCAGAGGGAGATAAAAGAAAGAGGGGCAGGAGCAGGTTAAGAGCGGAGAGAGCTGCTGCACTATCGTACACGTTAGGGGCCGGAAGCCAGGAGACGAACGCGTGGATATCGTGCCCTCCGCAAGTATTATCAGAGAGATGGTATACCGCTAGTTCTGGTTTTCTGCTCGTGGTTCTTGTGGCACCGGTGCTAACGTGTTAGTTGTAGCATCAGCTGCGCGCGCGAACCTTTAGCTCACCTCCCTGTACCAATGCCACTCGACTCGATCATCGTCCACGTCCTCCTTCGCTTTATTCGCCTCCTTCTCCCCCTACTAATACTATTTCTGCAAACTCCTACTGCCTCTGGTACCCGTTCCCTCGTCGTCGCCGTTATTTGTTATCGCCTCGTAGCCCTGAATTTTCGTTTCCTTGACTGTCGATCGCATTATCGCATGTTTTTAGACATAAACGTTGAGGTATGCGTGCGTGTGGACATTAGTGTGATTAAAAATAAAACTTGAAAAAATTTTGTGCTCAAACTTGCAAAAGTCTGTCCCTTTACCTCAATATACATCGTTTTACACAGAATCCGACGGCATTTTTTGAGATATTTTTTACCGGAAATACATCGCTAAAAGTAGTCGTCGATCGGGCGACTTCTAAGGTTACTTTGCCCGCGCTTATTTTTTCACAATTTAATGTGTGGTCATCACCTCGAGTTTTAACTTTGGGCAGTACTAAATAAGCAATATTGGAAGAGAAATAAATGAATCACAATAAAATCTGATCAGATTAGTTCGTAAAAATGTTTTAATAATATTGTGACCTTGGTATTTTTTGGTAAATTACATCGGATTGCCTACCAGGATTGACCCGCCAAGTATCCGAGTTTTCCAATTCCTGCTTCGTTTATTGATTAATTGATTGACATTTATGAACGACTAAAAGCATGACTTTTATTAATATCCTTTTCTCACGTCTAGCTTGAAACGCTGTCAACTTCATGTGTAACGTTTCAAAAACAATAAGTTATACAAGGAACATCTTCCGTAAATATTCTGAATATGCATATTCACCTCTTGGATTCGATACCCGATTTTTTATGTTATTGCTCTATCTTTAAACAGCAACCACAATTTTTATTACATTTTTTAAAAACAATTTATATACTTATGATTATTTATAACCAAAATAATGAAGGCCTTTTTCAACCTCAAATAGATTAATCTGCGAAAAGCGTTTAATTTAAGTGAAAATTAAAGAGAAATATTGCACTTAATTTTTTTCTGGGATTTCAGTCCATAATGAAGTCGGTTATACAGGGTTTTGTCTTACATCTCATTTATTAGTGTATTAAGTATAGTGGAACTCTTAAGGTTGTAATGGAAACGTTATAAAAAATCTAAAATTTAACGTGGTTGATTTTTTTAAATATTTTAACGTGAATTTTTCTTTTTACCAAAAAAATTTATCAGGTCAAAATGAACAATTTCTGTAAGAAATTTAAAAAAATTTGGTTCGATCATTTGTGTGTGTCTGTGCGTAAATACGTGGGTGTGCATCTTTGGGTGTGTCTGGTCTGGTTTATCGGAAAGATAGACGGGCGAACCAGACCGGATCCGACTTGACTAGGCAGACCGAAGCATGCGCACACACGCACGCACACAGACACTCAAATAGTGTTCCGACATATAAGTGATAGACTACAAGAACAAACCCATAAACGGCATAATATTTAGTCATTCCAGATACATAATTTAGTGAAGATCGGTAAAGGCATTCGGATTATATATGAATTGAAATTTTTCTTTTTCATTAACAATTACTAATTTCGCGCTGTTGGGTGACTTAGAAATACATTTATGTTCGCGGTGTTGCGAGCGTATCGTAACGGCAGGGGCCGTTCGGCTCTCACTAGCGCGTACTCTTTTCTCGAGACTAAGGGATCGGCAAGCATATGGGACCCTGTAAGTTAGTTATTGCCGAGCGGTCCACGGTGACGCATTGAGACGATAAAGAATACACGGGGTAAAGGAGATTGCAATAGTGGTTTCCAGGTATCGCATCTCGTAAATATAGTAAGTTTGAATTATAATATGTAGAAGCATCATGGGTATTATTCCTCGATCGGAGCACCGTGCCGTGGCAGCTTCACGACAGAAAAACGATATTCGTAAGCGATCGCCTCCCATCATGCAAATTCGGCGGAGTTTTAAGAGGTGTATGAAAGACCGTGGCCTAGGCAAAGTGACGTGGCGAGAGTTGGGCTGTATGAGAGAGAGAAAGACCTGCCACGTCGGCCAACTAAGGAGTACACCTCGTAGCACACGAGCCGCGTGAAATAAAGCGTGATCAAAAAATCGAATTTTAGCGTTAATTTAACTTAAAACTACGAGAGTATAAAAAAGATAGCGGTCGCGTATTTTTGGCCCCTTCTCACTCGAGAACACAATAGATAGTAGCGCCAAAGAATTCATTAGTTGCGTTTATTACCATAGCAACCAAAGGAACTGATGACATCCAGTGCAATACCGTATTCACCATAAACTTGGTTACACGGAGGTCCTCGGTACCAATTTTCGTGGTTGATTTCTGTAACCGATGTCGGTTAGAGAAACTGTAATTAATCGCGTGAGGTCTCAATTAAGAAAGAAAACAAAAAAAGTTTTATTATTATGTAAAGATTTTTCATTTGCGATCTGAGTTCGGAGATATTTCGACTTACAATTTGAAAACACCCAGTGAGAGGCCACCTACAGAATAAATAGAGTCGAATCGCTACCGCGACTTTTGATAATAAGAATGCAATATTCCATATTCTATTTTGCATCGAATTTTCCCCAGTGGAGGAATTAACAACCCTTGCCCAAACTATTCCCAGTTCCATATTAATTACCAAACCTTAATGTGGCAAAAAAATCAACTAGATGATACATAACTCTAATTTGTATTACAAGTGTCAGGTTCGAAGTAACATTTATTCTGTCCTGTTTTTGAACTTAGCTCAGAAATAAAAAGTATTTTCGTGTTTAGTTTTTGTATTCTTGGACTTAAAATTTAATCTTCGATCGTTCATTGAAAAATACTTTATTCTTAGAAAGTTGATTGCATGTTAGATTTTCATGACTTAATATTGCTCTTCTGAAGCGATGTTGGAATTAGGAAACATTGAATAATTAATTTTTAATCTTAATGTTTGAGTACTCATTCATGGAAGCTGGAGGTTCGACACTAGTCTAGTGGGAAGACTAGTGGGTTATTCTACGTAAGATCGAATGTTCGAAAACATTGAGATTGAAAGTTAGTAGTTGATGTCATACATTCTACTAAGTCCTAAGACATAGCATCAAATTCTTTAAGACGCCCAAGATTTTTAAATCGTACTCTTGATTTTTTACTGAGTGAAAATATAAAAAGAATTTTTCTTTAAATACTATTGCAGTTAACTTGTATAGTGTTACGTGAGGTAAGGAGGAGGTAGTTTCCGTGGACGCCAGGTGGCTGGCAACCGTCTCTAACTATTTAACAAATTTCTTCGTATTGTACCTAGTCAAACCTTTTTTGGGGTTTGGCGAGGGCCAATTTCACGCCTCTATTGGCTTATATCTGTTGTCTTCTACTTTTCTGCTGACGCGTGGGGTATCGCTTTGACTGTGAGTTAGTGGAGGTCCGAATCTTTCGATTAGTCGTGATAACGAGCCAAGTAAAGATGGATCGATCGATTGAGCTATTGTCTTATATTCATCGTTATTTTCCCTTTAAGAATCAGTTACTTTCGTATGCAGTACCACGTACTCACTGAATTGCCCTGCCACGTGCATGTCTCCCAGGGATGAGGTACAAACGTGTGCACGGTTAACGGTAACAATGGAAGCAAATTTATCGTTGCTCGTTACTTTCGAGCCGTAGAACTCGAACAGAGTTGACGGTGCATGGGTTTTGCGACGTTCTCTAGGAGCCTGCTACATTTTGACGACGCTTCAGCTCTTCTCTTTCGCTTAAATTTTATAATCCGGCATTTCGCGTTATCGGACTTTCGCTGCATTCCCTCTCATTTGATGAAAATAATGTGGACAGTGTCCAGCTAGCGAGCCAGAACACAGCGAAAACGACGACCAATCAATGTTACAAATGATTATCAATTCAATGTTTCTCTATTCCGATCCGTTGGATCGCATGCCGCATCTGATTAGTTCGTATTACCATCGTTGGTAGGTGATGCAACTAATCGATTGCTTTGCTTAATCGAGCTGGCGAAACGGAATAGGTAGTATAACGAATCGAATTAGACATGCTGCTAATAAACGTGGTTTAATCCTCCGTAAATTGCAGTCCATTTATTTATCGACAACTGAAGAAATTAAAGTACAGGTGATGAAATTATTTATAATTTTGCACAGTACACAGTGTAATTGCATTGTCGGTATTTTTCAACCATCACACAGACCGCACAGATAAAAGCTGGTTTTCGTCAATCGAATGGTGTTCAGTCAAACTTTTTTTCAAAAATTCATTTTCTTCTTTGGTTAGACCGTAGACAATCGTTTGCTTTTATTGGTTTGACCACATAGGCAAACATTTTATCGACACGTTAAGACTGTTCGAAGCAATTTTAGTCTACGTAGACGGACCAATAAAGCTAATTCCTTCCTGCACAGTCAGACCGATGAAAGTAAATTTTTTGTTCTGCACAGTTGGACGAATAAAAACAAGTTTTAATCCACAGTCAAACCGATCGAAGTCAGCTTTTCTCTGCACAGTGTAACAGATGAAAAAAAATTTAGTCTGCTGTTTGACCATCAGAGCCAGTTTTTATCTGCACTGTCTGATCGATGAGACTGAAATACTCACAACGCAGTTATACCGCGCACCGACTTCAGTTATGAATAATTCCATCACTCACACTCTTCTTAATTATCGACATAACTTATGTACATATCCATGGTTAGGTCTGACCATTGTTAAAATAAACAATGGTGAACAAATATGAAGAACACGGACCCGCACATTAATCTATATAAATTAGACAAATTAATTTCTTTTCAACTTATCGAGTATCGATGTTGACAGGAAATTTGATTTTCGTAACCGCACAGCCAACAGATTGGTAGCGCGAATCCGTCAATTTGTAGCGCCAACCAGGTTGAAAGTGCTAACCAACCATGTCGATTATTATTTTAGTCGTGTTTCGTTATTATGTAGTTTTGGCCATTACAGTACTATTTGTGCTAATTAACTGAAAATCGTTACAGGAAGCAATGGGAGTCGATCATCACATATAATGATGATCATTTAAGAGAGATAAAGAGAGAGAAAAAAAAAATTCTGAACCTAATAGATTTTTTGTTTGCGATCTGTGTTCAGATATATTTCGAGTTACAATTTGAAAACAGACAGTGAGTGTCCACCTTCGGATTAAATAGAGCAGCAGTAGCGCTCGTCAAGTGAGGAGTAGAGCTCAGTACAAATAAGACAGAACTGGGTATGGGGGCATGGGTATGTATAGGCAACATTCATTTTCTTTTTCACTTAGCATCGAGTTGCTGGCGCTGACTGACTCTTGACCCTATCCGAAAAATAAAAAACCCTGCAGACCTTGCAAAATGAATCCTCATTATATTTTTCTATGAGGAACTCTATACAGCGCGTTCGGCTTCCTCATAGAGGAAACCTTGTAAAAACCGAAAAATAATGAGAAAGCAATTCTCAGAGTGGGTTTTAGCTCGAGAGACATTACTCAAAAAATTCAGTGTTACAAAATTCGAACCGCTCGACCGATTCGTGTCACATTTTGATCTAAACTTTTTCCATGTCAATCCGTACATAAACCAAATTTGTATCCAATATCTCATATGATATTTGAGTTGGATTATATAAACGAAGTTGACTTATATTTATAATTTAAATCAAATTGACGTTGTTGTTATACAACAATGTTAAATTGTTGATCATTAAAAATCCTGTAAAATCCAAACCGCTTTACCGATCTTCACCAAATGCAATAGCGACCGTCATTTTTCATTGCCTTACTTGTTACAAGTAATTAATTTATTAGTTCAATAGCTAAAAAATCGCGGCAGCTAGAGAACATACAGACATTTTTTGTTTAATCTAAAATCTCATAAAATCTAAAAAACATGATTCAAAATTTTCCTAAATTTATGGATAGGACGCGATTCGAATTTGACAAACGCGCTGTTTGTGTGTACGCAGACGTGTGCACACATACACATATACCCAATATCCAGAAACTCTTTTTTGCTCACAAAAACAAGGCTTTCTCTACGAGGAAGCAAAATAAAATCATAAATTGCAAATTTGTTTATACATTACGTATAAAACACATGAAACGTTTTTTACATAAAAATAATTACGCCCACCATACATTTTTCATATCTACCACTTCCACGTACGTGGAGTGAATCGATGGTATAAATTTTCAAGAAGGTCAAAATATTCGCTCGGAAATAAAACAAAAAAGTACAACGAGAATGAAGAACAAATCTAAAAACAATAAGTACGTAAATTTATGAATATGTACTGTGAAATGAAGATTGAACGAGACGGAGACGGAGAACGGAGCTCGTAGAGGGGCATCGAAGCGGCTAGAGGAAAATCCAGAAGCCCAACTCACGACCACCGGCACACGACAATTCGAAACTTTATTCTTCTTTCGA